>CM057148.1:24513757-24930165 GCA_029964075.1 Patiria pectinifera
TCAACCTGGGATAAGGACAATGACAATTATCCAGCCGGTAACTGTGCCCAAGACAACCAAGGGGCGTGGTGGTATAACTATTGCTACGGGTCAAATCTTAATGGTAAGTTGTATGCTAAGCGTGCTTGGTTCAATGGTCTCCCCTGGAATGGCCAGAATGAGCCAGAAAAATTGTTCAAAAAAGCAAGCATGAAAATTCGTCAATATCCATAAAGGCAAAACAAAATTGAAATCGAACCATACGCCATTTATTATAGTCTGCATCAGTAATTGAATCATTTCGAATGATGTAATTAATTCTTCAACTGGATCATTTTGATGCTCGAAAGTACTTGGCGAAGATAGATAGTTCACATTGTTCGTACATAATCACGTTGCAGTCAGATGCGCACTGCACGAACAACTTATTTCATTCCTAAAAATTATCAAATATGCATTTCAGTATTTTTGAAGTAAACAGGGTGTAGCGAAGAAAAAAAAGAGTAATCCCAAAATATTTGGTTTGTATGCGAAATTTATGAAATGGAATCCTGTCGAAGTGATCTCATCTTAAATGGTGGTGTTTATTCAAATGTCATTTATATGTATTTCCCAGGCTATTAATTTCTAGTTTTGGTCCCCCAAAAGTGGGTCCCAACATGACGGCATGGGGTTCGGGGCCCGCTCAGGTTTTTTTTTTTATATTCTAGATGCTCTGTGGTGCGTTCTGAGGCAATTTCTGACCACTTTGACCAATTGGTTTTGGAGAAAAAGATTGTGGTGAACACAATCATTGCAACGTCACAAAAAAATGGGTTCGTTTTTAAATAAATCGTTTTACAGATTTTGTTTATTCATCGAAACAGCAACCCCATGCCAAAATGCACTCAAAGCACACCTTGGACGTCTGCTGCCCATAAATTGGCGACATTAGGCTGTTCTCATTCCAATGAATTAAACTTTTGGGGGGGGGGGAGCGGAATGCCCCCGTTGCCCCTCCCCCTGGATACGCCCTTGGTGCATGATATGGTTCATCATAGTAAATCATTAGTAAATCAATCTAACTATCAAACCATTCCAAATATTTCTTGTTCATGAGTTACAAATTAGCTGTCCCATGTCAAAATTTATATTTTCTGAGCGTAGTTTAATTCATTGGAATGGAACAGACTCATTTCGCCAATGTATGGGCAGCAGACGTCCAAGGTGTGCTTTGAGTGCATTTTGGCATGGGGTAGCTGTTTTGATGAATAAACAAAATCATTAAAACGACTTATTTAAGTCATGAAACATACTGTTCCATTTTATTAAGAGTAGTTATACATGGCTTGTCCGACCAAAAACGAAATGCTGGCGGCCGTGGTGACACCCCACACGCCCTCTAGCGGCACCCAGCTTTTTTTGATAATAAGTTATTTCCACAATGTCTATATAATAGGACAATTTATCAATAACCTTTCACAAACGAACGCATAGAGTTGCCGTTCTGTCTTATATTTTGCACAATATTAAATTTGTTTTTTTATTTAATAAAGAGTTTAAAAAGTCATGTGTTGTGTATAATTGATAATATCCACCATTGTAGTATATCTCAAATTCAATAATATCATAGACTGAAACACAATGTTAGAAATAAACCTTATATGCCGTTACTTTTAAAGGCACGTAGGTACATTTCGTCACCGACACCACGAACTGACATTCTCTGCATCACATGTGTACAAAAAAAATTAAAAATCCAAATTTTCTTTTTTTGCACATAATTAGCAGTTTGTATCATGAAGTTTAACATGACGAGGTTAAAATTGCTGATACAGAAATCATTTTAAATAAGCAAATTTTACTAATGAATTTTCAAGAAGATGGTCAATTCTGGTATTTTTGGTTACCACGAAGTGACCCTGCACAGGGTGTCAGTTCGTGAAAACCAAAATGTACGTGTTTGCGGAGAGTGCGCGCATGCAATAGTGTTAGTGAGTGTCAGTTCGTGAAAACCAAAATTGACGCGTTTTGGGAGAGTGCGCGCACGCATGCGCAGTGTGTGCGCGCACTCTCCCAAAACGCGTCAATTTTGGTTTTCACGAACTGACACTCACTAACGCTATTGCATGCGCGCACTCTCCGAAAACACGTACATTTTGGTTTTCACGAACTGACACCCATCTTAATCATTTAATTGCTAATTAACTAAGCAGATTTTTACAATATAACGTTTATAATTGAGTAGTGAAAGCATTTTTACGTTGAGTGATACTAAAACCTCTAAGATAGATGGAATATTTTACTGAGTAAATTCGTGTCAAACCTTTAAAAGCGTTTTTCTCCGATTTGTATTTCTGCAACGCTGACCACCGGGTGTCAGTTCGTGGTGTCGGTGACGATTTGTATTACGCTGAAATGTACCTACCGAGTTAACGAGAAAAAGCACTTGCTCCAATTGAAGATAGGGCTGGTACCGAATACCCTGTGTAATTTTTTAACTGGTTTAAGAAAATGTGCTCGCGGGCAACGTTTTTTTTTTTACATGCATTTGCAACGGAATTTAGTTGCAATACCTCAATAATTGTGAATACTTTTTCTCTGATTTCTCAAATTGTTTTGTATATCCACTAACAAGTTAGTTGCAATGCACCCGTCTTAAGATTTTGAGAGATTTTGTTGCTTCAAATGAAACAAAAAATTCCACCAAAAGCAAATGTACTATATTTTTAAATCTTTAATTTTGTTGGAGTAATCGCTGATGGATGAATGTTATAGTTGAAATTGTATCGCGTACTGAAACGTACGAAAATGCTGAATTTCAGCACTAAGGGTTCGAACAAATGTGAGAATATTTAAGATTAATTTATATTATAATTAACTGTTAAATAAGAGATTTACTGGAGCGGGGTTTGAACCTGCGACCTCCGGATTGCCGTTCCGTTGCTCTACCAACTGAGCTATCCATGCTATCCATGCGGCTCCTCATTATGTCTTATGTCTTTGTTCAATATTTATTAGGTTGAACAAATAAACTTAGCGCGGAGTTGGATTTGAACCTCTACCAGTTAATCGACCGGTCGCAAGTTCTAATTCCGCTACAGTCAATGTATTTGGTCAGCTTTATTATTACTCTATTATGACTTATTTACGCACCTAGTTAGTGTCCTTTTTTTTCTTTTTTCTTTTTAAATTATAAATATTAACCTAATTGTTTGATTTTGGTACACTTTTTTGAGACCGCAAAATTAGTGTGGATTTGGCCGGTGTGAAATTGTGTCAGCTGTTTTTTTTAAAATTTCATAATCTTATTATTATTTAAACACTTTATGCACTTTGTGTGAAATAATTAAGCTCACCATTTGTCGAGATCAGTGATAGATTAATGCCATACAATTGTTGAAATTATAACGCGCACTGAAAGTTAGAAAAACAAGGCTAAATATCTTTTACCAACAGAATTTAGGGAACGATAGCAACAAAGACACTAACTTAGTTATTATTATAGCTATTATTGAACGATTAGGGCGACACACCTTTTGCTCTAATAGGGCGCGACACACCTTATTAGGGCAACACATAATGTGTCGCCCTATAAACCGCAAAACTTATTTGTGACCGCAAAACTAGCGTTGATTTGACCGGTGTGAAATGTGTCACCTGTAATTTTTCATAATCTTTATTATTATTAAAACACTTTATGCACTTTGTGTGAAATCATTAAGCTCACCTTTTGTCGAAATCAGTGATATATTAATGTCATATATAGATAAAGTTGTAACGCGCACTAAAAGTCAAGAAAATAATGCTAAAAATCTTTTATCAACAGAGTTTAGAGAACGATATCAACAAGGACACCATACACCTAGTTATTATTATAGTTATTATTGAACGAAGAAACTGATAGGAGCGTGAATCGAACCTGTAACCGCCGGAATAGTGCTCCGAATTACCGGTAAGGTAATGTGGAGGTTGCGGATTCAACTCCCTCTCATGTCAATCTTTTCGCCCCACTTTATAGCTAATTATGCATGCACTTAGTCGGACGCCCTTTATGGCTTATCTGATTATCACTTTGAAACTTTCTATTAGCGTTTATATGTTCGGTGTAAAGAGCCTGCATGTCAGCTTTAATTCAATTTTGCAGTCATTTTCAACTTTTACGTTATGCACCTATGTGCTACCAAAAGAGGCACTTATCTATTTAAGCGTTGATTTGTTCATGCGACAGCTCTAATTTTATTCTCATTATCGTATTAATAAAACCCTTCGTGTGTTGTTTTGTAAACAATTCAGCTTACCTTTCAGTTACAGAGAAAACCAAGAGTGGTGTAGCCTTCACCAAGGCTGTCAAGCTTGTTCTCCAAGTAACTTGTTCCCAATACTGTACAGCTCAGGCTGATTAATTTTGTCCGCTGTCACATGAAAATCCGACTCCTATGAAAATCGGACCCCTTTTTTCCTTTTATTGGTTAATCCCTCGCACGTGACAGGTCACTCTCCCCAAACGATCCTAAAAATAGCATAGTATCGTACTCACGCGTGCGCACTACTACCAATGAGTCCACATTTCATGGAGTCGGATATTCACGCTACACCGGTATCCCTGTACATGTAGTTGTACTATTGGCACACCGCCACGCACACTACCGGTACTAGCGCCAGCCTTAACCGTTACGATCCCCTTGGTTGTGCTTCTGCACGTACATGTACTTGTGCAGGCAAAGCTCAAGCAGAAGAATGTCAGGGGACCATTGAGGCTAGTGTGCGCTGCGTTGAGCCTTGGACTAAAGCTGTACAGGTACGGTGTGCGGTAGCGGGAACAAGCTCGTCCGGAGAACAAGCTTGACAGCCTTGGTCAAGGCTACGTGTGGTGTCACGATTATTCGGTTTTTGTTAGATTTACAAAAGGGCGTGTCCGAACTACCAGGCTGAGGCTTGATAACCTGTCCATGGTTGTAATTTGCAGCCGCAGCCACGTATAATTCGGCACTACCTATTTATCATATCATGCACATTATCTGTCTACATTTATCTTTTTTTAAATATATATGATAAGCCTATTGCTTCATCTGGAAAAATGAAGTGAACGATGAAAATGTCATTTGGTGTGTTGACGAAAATGATACATACTTGCTCGCTGCTTGACGTAGTGCGCCTGTCAAATGTCCCCCCCCCCCCCACACACTGCCCCACGGTCCTATGTTGGGACTTGGTCACGTTTTTTAAGACCCAGGGTGAGGATTTTGGTCACTCAAAATACATTGTTACCATTGGCGTACTACATGGTAAGGCAGTCACTACTGCTCCCCACGTATGTATGTCGGAGCACGGTCGGAGATTGTCACATACATTTTGCCCGAGGGGTGTTGCATGATTTTGTAACTTCAAAAGTGACAGTCCCCACGTCTTGGGTGTGGCAGTCCCTGGTGGGGGAGCAGTAGTGGGGTAAACAACGTCACCGTCACCACGAAGCGACTTTAATCCCCGCAAAGTGGAAAATATGTGTTTTTCGAGATATTAGTGATTTCAGTTGGCGATGTTTTGAAACGGTGATCTGAATATCGTTTATAGCTTCAAAAGTCATATTTTGTTGCATTGTCTGAATTAAAGCTTGGATCTTGAATGGCACGTTTATGTGTGATTTTTATTGAACAAAATGTTATTAATGAGTAATCAAACTAATTAACCATAAGTATACTCTTCGTGAAAACTCCAAAATCGATCACGCTGTATTGGAGTTTTCGCGAAATGACGCCAAGCATGTGTATTTTCTATCATGGGCTTAGCGTTACTTCGTGAAAACGCCCAAATTGGGTTGGGCATATATCGCGTGGCATTTATGTTACTTCGTGAAAACGCAAAACCCGTTTTTGACACGCAGTGTGCAGGCAGTTTGCACGCAAAAGAATGGTACTATAGTACACTTCGTAAAAACGCATTTTCTGGTTTTTACCTGTTAAGTTACAAACGTAAATTAATGTCAATTAATATTTTGACAAAACTAATTAACTCTGTGTATAGTAACTTCTTAAAAGGTGATACATTATGTGTCAGTAATCACAAATTAGGAAAATATCAAAATCGCAAAATATCGATTTTTCGATGTTAGTGTCACTTCGTGGTGAAATGGGAAATAGTACACAGATATAACATGGTTTGAGGGTGGACAGTCGATATTCGCTCCCCGAGGTATTGGAAGTTGACAAACTAGTTTCCGAGGCGAAGCCGAGGGAACTTGTTTGTCAACTTCCAAAACCGAGGGGCGCTAATATCGACTGTCCACCCGAAATAAACCATGTTATATTTGTTTTACTATACCTCATGCATATTCAGTTGCCGATTTTTTAAAATTATATGCACTAAAACAAAATTCGAGAAAACTTGTACAGCTCACCAAAAGAATATTGTTGCTCAACTTCAATCACTAGTTCGGTTCGTTTGCAATTTAATACAGTTACTACAGTTGTAAATACAGTTGTTTGCAATGTGTACAACTTTCTTTTGTACAGGAGACAGCTTTACACGGAGATACATTCTCTCCAGCACGGCAATTAACATTTACGCGAACCGTGCATGCAACCATGCATCTCTCCTGGGCGATGTTCGCGCGTGCGTATACTGCAACCGTGCGACAGTTCCTCGATCGCTCTGTAAAGTGCATGCGTAGTAGACTGTCGCACGGGTAACCCATTAGTCTGGTTCCCCGACCTGACAATTTCCCCCGACGTCTACACGTCTAAATTGTAGGTCAGGCAGCCTCCGTGGCTAAAAATAAACATGACGACATTGACGGCCCTTTTTCAAAGCTCGGCTTCGTTTCCGAATTCGCTTTATCACATCAAGCTTTTAATGTTCCGATCATTTTAAAAAAAAATAAATCACTTGCTTCATATATCATACAGTAATGATATACAGTTTAATACTTCTGTAAGAAAACATTGACTAATTTTGACCTGGAATCTTCAAAGTAAGACACCCAAACAGCACTGTAAGCAGGCGGAGCCGAGTTGAGACCTCGCCGAGTTTTGGAAAATGCCGGTAACGGTCGTCAAATTCAAACTAGTGCATGACGCACCAAAAAGTTCGCCCCTCGTATACGATCCGAGTGCAAAATCGTCGTTGAATTTCAAGTTTTCTAAATAAAAGCAATGGATATTAATTATCAACTAGCTTTTTTAAGTTTTTAATAAGCAATTAGCAGTTAATAAAACCTATATTATACTCGGAAATACTCGGACACTATCCGATAGTCGACGAAATGAATTCGGCAAACTTCGGACATTTTCGGAAAAAGGAGGAATTCCTCCCGTTTTAGTCACGTGATGTAAATTGTAATACATTGTATTACCGGAGGCTACCTGACCTAAGATTCATCAGGAATAGTCGGAATCTTTTGGTCTGGGAACCAGACTAGTAACCCATGCGACAGTCTACTACGCATGCGTATTTACAATGTGCGTGATTCCTCGCGCGCGCGTTTGGTAAACAGCAAGAATAACATCTGGCACGTGATGGTGAATTGACCGGTGAGAGTTCGGCTCTCGATCATGAATATGTATGAGGTATAGTAACATTAAATAGCACGAGTATGGGATGTCACAGTATTCATTCTCATTCTTCACATTCTTCATTCTTACATCCACCCCCCCCCCCCCGCTTTTATTATCCCAAAAATCGGAATTCTTTCCAATACATTATTATTATGTCTCTTATTTTTTGCCCGGTCACCCCCCCCCCCCATACGCGTATACTTTTCATATCCACTCTACTTTTCAGCGCCTTGCGTTGCAACAGTATAATTATTAAGAATCAGTGAACGAGGATGCAGCTAGACTTGCCAAGCGCAGCCGGTGTAGCGTGAATTTAGGTTTCTATGAAAATCGGACT
Organism: Patiria pectinifera; assembly: GCA_029964075.1. Lineage (NCBI taxonomy): Eukaryota > Metazoa > Echinodermata > Asteroidea > Valvatida > Asterinidae > Patiria > Patiria pectinifera. The sequence goes on from CM057148.1 coordinate 24,521,606, forward strand.
CATTGGTAATACTGCGCATGCGTAAGTATGGTAATTAGGAAAGTGACCGGTCACGTGAGAGGGATTAACCAATAAAAGGGAAAAGGGGTCCGATTTTCATAGGAGTCGGATTTTCATGTGACACCGGTGCTCGGCATTGACAAGACCGTTATCTTGTCGCGTATTCTTAAGAATGTGCGCTCAATCTGGAAGAGCTATTTTTTGCGAAGATTGCGCAAGGATCCAGTTGCACAATCATGAGAATGTGCATGCGCATTCTTCAGAATGCGTGATTTTCAAGAAAGCGCACAACATGGGGAACAAAAATAAAAAAAAAAATTCGCAGAAAACAGCGCCCTCTTTTGCCCACAACAAATATATTGTGAAAACACTTTATGAGCCGTTCGCTCGTAACCCCGCCCTGTTTGGGGGGGGGGGGGGGGGGGGTTCGAGCAACAGGAACCTACACAGTTTCTTTCTTTTTTGGGAAAAACACTTATTAAGAGGGGGGGACAATTGTCATGAGTGGTTATGATTTATCAAGTAATGTCTCAACTACAAAGCATAATTATAACAACTCTCAATAATTTGTGTTAACCAGTGGGGTAGCCAGGAATTTTTCATGGGGGCGCTGGAACATTTCATGGGGGCGTCATGTAGATCAATGATAATTTTTCGAAACTCAAAACCACAGTGGGAGGAGGGGGCGACTGGGGGGACAAGGTTTCATGGGGGGCTGTCCCCCCCCCCCAAAAAAAACGCCACCCCACCTAAACCCATCCGCCGAGCTCATTTCATGGGGGGGGGGGCGTCATGTAGATCAATGATGATTTTTTTAGAAACTCAAAATATCAGTGGGGAGGGGTGGCGACAAGGTTTCGGGGGGGGAGCTGTCCCCCGTGGCTACGCCACTGGTGTTAACCGTGGACGCATGATGGTTTGGGTCATCTCATACGTACCCCATACTGTATACTTGAAACAGTTCTTGAAGGGGGGGGGGGGGTCCGTCACATTTTCTTGCTCCAAATGGTTGCAGTTGATGCTAATATTTACAAATTAAATAATCACTGACAACTTGGAATCAGCTGGAAAAAAATTACTTTAATAGGGCCAATTACAAAAAAAATACCAGTTGATCGTCCCGCCCGCTTTTTTTTTCTTTTTTTTTTAGACTTCATAAATTTTTGTTTTAATGTCAGGCATAACATCTTTTTCAAGATGTTTCAGAAGTTCGAGTTCAGATGCTTTCTAATAAATTTACTAATGTTCAATAAGCACCTTCAGAAGGTTCTGTGGTCATCAACTATAGTAGACAACCACCAAGAACTATCAAATAAAAAGGGCCTCTTTTTTTAAGGCCAAAAAAAAAAGTCTCCGGTTTCTGGTATGCGCGCGTGTCGCCGTAGCCATGCGCGTCGGCAAAATGAAAAAGTTTTTTTTTCAATGAAAGATGATGTCTCAAAACCGCCAAACTCACTGGTTTGACTGGAATCCAGCTGCTGCCCAATTTTAACGTGTTTTTAGACTGGGTTATGGTCGAGAATAAGCTTTATGTGGCCTCTCTGGACTTCCATATATTTGCACTAAGTTTAGTCGGGCACCATTTGCAGTCATCAGCCGACATTTGAAGCAAAAAAAATCAGGTAAAACAAAAAAAAGCCGCGTCGCCGCACCACTTTTTAGGCAAGCTCCATACCAGAAACCGGAGACTTTTTTGGCCTAAGGCACACATCGTGTAAGCTGATTATGGCTATTTTAGCCTATTTTTCAATAAAAAAATAAAAGGCCCCTTATCCTCCTCTTTTTGAAAAAAAACCCGGACGACCAAGTAAGCTTTTTTTTTACTTGGCCTAAAAGACAACCATCCAAAAACAAATGGACCGACCGAAACAAAATAATTAGCTGTCCCTACCCAGTCATCCAAACAAAACACAAAACGAAAACCAGATACAATGACACAATACATAATCCTGTCATTGTTTTTATTAAATAAACACCCAAGTATACCAAAACAAATTCAAAATGCGCATTAATTTTAAAAGGTACTTTTTAATAAAAGATTCAATACATTTAAAACAATCTTGATTTCAAATATTGTAACCAATACAATCAATGTATTTGATTCTGAAACCCTGTGAAATTATGATTATATCTTCATTATTCTAAGGTAGTGAATGAGAATTAAAAAACAACATAAAACTCAAAATCGTTATGATTTTTCGGAGGTATATCGGTACTATTTGGTTGGTTCTTCTCCTAAATAACTCCACAGGGGAGTTTTAACTGGAGGCCAGAAACACCGGGGCAAACCCCTTCTCTTAGCGGTAAGTGTTACTGGGTTCTTTTACATGCATTGCATAACACAACACACGGGACCTACGGCTTTACGTCCCATCCGAAGGACGAAGCAATAATGGTCAAGTGCCTTGCTTAAGGGCACTAATGGGCATGTGCATTAGATCACACTTAATTGTAAAATAAAAGCATCCTCACAGATAAAGGACTGTAAGTGATACGTGAAATGGAATTCATAAATACCTCAGACAGTTTAGCTATTCCTATTGGTCGAGAGCCTGTCACGTGGCCGGTTTTAAACGGATGATAAAGACATGGCTAGCTGGTCTTAAACACTTTTCCAGTGTCACAATAAAATGTGGACTCCTAAAAATCCAGTGCCGTTTCATTGGTTGAACGTTAACAATCATCACGTAGGCATGCGCAACACTACCAGCGAGTCAGAATTTTATAATTCAAAATTCAACACGCAACGCCCCAGCTGCGTTCTACGTGACATCGCGCAGAACATGCTACGCGGGCGTCAATCTCCATAAAAGGGTTGTTTACATCTTACTCGCCAGGTGAACACTTCATTATTTTGCTATTAGAGGGATGTTTCAAAAAGCATGAAGTGAACTTGTTGAACAAAATCGGGATTTTTTAAACGAATTATTTGATATTTTTTTACGGATAAGGTATTTATGAATGGGAATAAATGTGTGCTCGGTCGGTATTTATCACTCTGTTTAATACCGCTTAGAGTCTGGGTGCTGATAATTACCCTCGCCTCCGGCTCGGGTAATTATCAGCATCCAGACTCTAAGCGGTATTATACAGAGTGATAAAAACCTCCGGAGCACACATTTATTCCCTTAATCAACTACATTTCTTGATTTCTTCGGAATGACAGCAAGCCAGACGAAGTAATTGCACGTGGTGTTTAGAACCAGTACAATCTTTAATCCAAGTAAGTTGTTTGATAATTATTCGGTAGGTTACTTTTCGGATAAGTACAAATGATCCTATGCCTTTAAGAAGTGATGCAGCACACTGTCTAAAAAAATGTTAATGTAATTATCAGCAAAAATATAATTACACATGTAAATGTATAGTTTTTTAAATAATTATCATGATCATTATTGCATAAATGTTCATTTTTGTCGTTTAGCTTTGGATTCTTAAAAAAAATCCTCACAAAAATATAACATCAAAAGAAATAGTAAAATACTTTTTATTGTGAATGTAGAGCCGTCAAACACCTTTATGACAAGGTCCTTGGGACTTTATGAATTACCTTGTAAGGCTAAAAAAAAAGCCAAAAAAACAAACATGTTTAGCGTCCCCGCCCGCTTCCTTTTTGGAGGCCGCCTCCTGATTTTTTTTTTATTAACCAAAAAAAAAGGGTAAATTTTCAACAGTGACATCATTTTGGTCTCTTGATCTGTTGCATATAGCCCATATAAAGCTGATACATCAATTCCTAGTCCAATGGCAGCCATTTCACAAACAAATGGCGGCCATCTTGAAAAATAGCCCAGTCGCTAAACTTGTTTTTTTAATTTCACCTCATAACATGTACCTTAATGTAACAGTAATGAAAAACAAAGGAAAACAAAAGAAAAACAAAGACTTGGGACCTAAAATTTGCTTGATATAAGCAGTATCTTGTATTAACAGTGCTCTTGTTATCAGGGTTTGACTGTATTTAGCTATATTGAAAGCTAAATAGTCATTATTTTCTGTGATTATTTCTAATCCAAAGATTAGAAAGTTTTCCAAATCTGATAGATAATAATAATAATAATAATAATAATAATTTGGGAGGCTAATCATCCTTACTTGCAGCTGGTATGCTGAATTGCGAAGGATGCAGCCACAACGTGGTCGGGCCGCTGGCACGTAAAGGCGCCTATGGCTGCCGGCCACATCGACCCATATATGACCACGGAGCACAGCCTGAGATCGAAAGTGTTTGATTTTTTTGGAGGGAGGAAAACCGGAGGGCCCGGAGAAAAACCCTCATGGCACAGGAGAGAACCAAGGCACAACTCTACTCACATGCGATCCGCGGCCAGGATTCGAACCGTGGTCACCTTGGTGAGAGGCAAGCGCTTTACGCACAAGCCACCCATGCCACCCAATAAACAAAAAGATAAACATTTTGAATATAATCCTCCACCATCCCTCTAGCAAAAGATGATACATGTGCAGGCAATTTAAGTCAGATCTCTATGCTAATGGCAAAAGTGGATTTCATAAGATGGAATTTTGCGTCGGAGTGATGTAAATCGAATTAGGTTTTTGCCCTTTACCGACGTATAAACACTGTAAACTCAGTGTATTACCTCCAAAGTTAAAGTTGGACACAATTCACTCAGGTGGGACTCGAACCCACAACCTCCTGCTTTCTAGTGCAGATGTCTTACCACTCGACCACTGAGCTAACGGCATCTGTTAGCTAGTTCGAATCTGATATACGTAGCAGCGGGTAGCGCATTAACTATTCATAAGAATTCAATACCCAATGTGCAAATTCCAGTTAAAACTAGTTCCACTGGAAATTGGTGACTGGTTTTGAAATGGTTTAACTGGTTTGAAGTGGTTTAACTTGTTTAACTGGTTTTGAACTGGCCCCAATTTCTTGGCTCTGCTAACCACAGAATTCTGCACTTACGATCACCATTCTGCGCTAACTAGCACAAGCAGAAAAATTAAGCACTAACTTGTAAGCACAGAGCCCTTACATGTAGTTACGGGATGTACGCATGCGCAGAAGCCAAAATTCCTTGCTCACCCGTGAAATACGCTTGCCGTAAGCATGGAATTTTCTGCTATAGTAAGCAGGGATTTTTGTCACTAACGGGAAGAGCCAAGAAATCGGGCCCTGATTTAACTGGTTCTGAACTGGTTTTGAACTGCTTTGGCTGGTTCTGAAGTGGTTTAACTGGTTTTGAACGGGCTCAACTGGTTTTGAACTGGTTTTGAACTGATTGAACTGTTTCTGAACTGGTTTAACTGGCTTTGAAATGAATAAGACTTCAGGGTTTGCATGTGGAGACTGATGCAAACAGAGCATACTGTTTGAAACGTCGAGTTAAACCAACTGGTTCTTCTCAGAACCACATAACTCGCTGGAGATGTCTTTCATTCACATGGTGCTACCGCAAAACTCCCACTCATTTGTTTCGAAATGGCTTAACTGGTTTTACAATGATTTTAAACTGGTTTGACTGGTTTTGAACTGATTCAAATCATGTTATACCAGTTTGTAGCCAGCAGGGCACAACCTCCAGCGCAAGCCCTGGGTTAGGCTCAACCGACTACGGACGGGGTGGGGAAAAAACCAAGGCGTTCCTCCACCTAGTCGGCGCCAGAGCCGACGACACCTGCCCCTGTGGGTCCCCACAGACGACCACTCACATCCTACAAGAGTGTGCAATCTTCAGCCCTCCCAACGGACCTGCCGGCCTGATCGACCTTGACGACTCCACATTGGAGTCAGAGTGGTTGAGAACTGACATTCTGGTGTGATACTGCACCTCCAGGAACGAGTTACACAAACGACAACGACGACCAGTTTGTAACCTGTTCAAAACCTGTCACTAGTTGAACCAGCGGAATCAGTTGAACTGGTTTCAACCGGAATTTTCACCTGGGTCAACTGAATAGAATTGAGTATTACATGAAACAAGCCTATTTACATAGCAATATATCATAAAATGAGAAAAGGAACCAAAATATGTGGAAAAAACTGCGTATTTCAAATGATCCAAAGTTATTGTGGGCGGGGATTAGTCTGGGAGACCATCGCAATTTAAATTCGATGTATTCGCGTGCCAACACTCTTCAGCCTCTACACTGGGTGTCTCATGCGAGAGTGGTACAATCGCACAGCACACCTAACGGCTCCAGATGTCAGTGGTATCCCCCTAAAGGAGATCAGATATGCTGACGACCTGGTACTGATGGCGCTGTGCAGAGCTGATGCTGAAGAGATGCTTACTACCCTGGGTGATATATCTGACGGGTATGGGTTAGCCATCCACCCTGGTAAGACTGCATATATGATCATCCAGCCAACAACCGATGACAGCACCATCACATACCGCTCGGCACAAATACCTCGTGTCACATCTTTCAAGTATCTAGGAGCGTTGATCGACCACACACTAGACGACAGCAAGGAAGTTCGGATGCGGTTAGGTATGGGCAGATCCACTCTTCGGCAGTGCAAGTATCTGCGCTCCCCCCGCGTCAGCCTTGAGGTAAAGGTACAGCTTGCTCGGGCCCTAGTCATATCAAGGGTACTGTATGGTGCCACCACCCTGTCGTTGAAGGCAGCTGACATCAAACGCCTAGACAGTTTTGGCCGAACCATTTGGCGTCACCTGCTCAACATCAAGTGGCAAGATCATGTGACAAATGAAAGACTGATGGAGATGATCGGCGACCGGTGGTGCTTCAGCAGTAGCACTGTGATTGAACGAAAGGCAGCATGGTTGGGCCATGTGGTTCGGCATGGCGGCATGGCGGCAGCTGTTGTGGATGGGATGCCAGTGGGATGTCGTCGCTCCGTGGGCCGGCCAAAGATGCGCTGGGTGGACAACATCCCTGAATGGTCAGGGTGTGACACCAACGAACTGAAAGCAGCAGCACTGGAAAGACGGGCTGTGGTGGAAGCGGCGCCAGTGATCCCAACTGTGTATAATTTGAGGAGGAGACCACGGGCAAATGCCTATGTCTAACGAATGAATGAATGCGTGCCAACGACACCTGACGCTCACGCAAAGATGCTGTGGCTAATAGCTTTGGCACATTCAGGAAGTCGTGCGTACTTCGCGGGCGAACCAGTACAGTACAGCACGCGCACGCTGTTTGTTCCGTCTGCGGAGCCTTGAAAGTGATAAAAACACGCCCTCTTTTGTTGGCGCACGGAACCCATGAACAAATTGAAAGGGGAAGTATGAAATGAAAAATCTAAACTTGAGGAAATTCAGACATCAGGAATAAAGATATGACTAAATCTAAAACATATGAAGAACCAAGATGAGAATTTTGAATACTTCTATCTTGTCTACTTCATGTTGGCTTTGTACTCTTTGTAGAGTTGAGGATTCTCCGTTTTCCATTTCTCCGCCGTGTTCTTCTCCAGCCAATCAGAGGAGGAGATCTCAGTCTTCAGCTGGGAGAGCAGACCTTCCAGTGACGTGCCTTAAACAAATGAATGATGAAGAGAAGAAAAAAATAAAAAAGAAAGAAAATTATTCATGGCATATATATTATCCCTAACTCCCCAGCTTTATTTACTAGGAACCATACCCATTCTGGCAAATTCCAACACCCACATGGGAAATCGTACACGCACACTGTTGGACTTAGTTTCTGGAGGTATGCCAACCCCAGTGTAAAAGACCATCAGTTTAGGGGTACTGTACCTATCCCAACAGATTTAAACAAAACCTGCTGTTGAACTTTGATGGGTTGAGTTCGGTTAGGGTTAATGAAATGAATCCAAATCAGTTGTTAAAGGTAGAGTACATTTGCAGCTATCTAAAAAGTAACTGACAAAATTATTGCTGAAAAGCTAAGTTGGATTAAACATGATAATGGCACTAAACTTCCTGTGAAATTGTTCTTTCTGACAAGCTGTCATTTTGAAGAAATCAACGAATGAAGGCTTTTCCAATGGTGCTTCTTAAGAAGCGTCATAGGAAATTCAAATTAGTTGTTCGTTTTGTTATTCCGTGAAACACGCAAGCATTCACATGACCCACACACGGTTGCTTTAATTCGTCGGATCAGTGCGCGACGTCGCGTAGCTGTAATCGGCTAGTGAGAACGTGTCTCGGACGCTAGATTCAGGCCCAATTCAAAACATGATTCAGCAACTTTTGATTTGAAATCGAGATCCTAGAATGTTGTTTTTCTCGAAAAATGCAGCTGAAGCTGAGCTGAAACTTCATCAGATTGGTTGTTCAGCATCCTTCTTCAGATATTGAGCACTTTTGTTGCTTCAAACGAACAAAATGCACAAAATTACAAATGATGGACTTTACCTTTAAAGATATAGTCAATCATTTGTATTTTGTGCATTTGTTCGTTTGAAGAACACAAGTGCTCAAAATCTAAAGAAGGGTACTGAACAACTAACCTGATGAAGTTTCAGCTCAGCTTCAGCTGTAACTTCCGAGAAAAACAGCATTCTAGGCTCTCAATTTCGATTCAAAAGTTGCTGTATCATGTTTTGAATTGGGCCTGAATTCAGCGTCCGAAACACATTCTTACTAAGCCGATTGCAGCTACGCAATGTTGCGCACTGATTCGACGAATTATAGCAACCGCGCGTGAATGTGCGTCGCGCCAATGCTTGCTTGCGCTTCGCCGAATAACAAAACGAACTACTAATTTAAATTTCCTATGGTGCGTCTGACAGCTTGCCAGAAGCAATAATTTCACAGGGAGTTTAGTCCCCTTACTATCTTTCAACCAAGTATGTTTTTCAACAGTAATTACGCCAGTTACTTTTCGGATAGCAGCAAATGATGGACTTTACCTTTAATTGCACCTGGCCAACTTTACAAACACCTACCTTGGGCGGAGTCTGAAGGGCCTGCGCCTTTGCTCTCATCACTGACAGCTGTTGCAGAGGACAGTTTCTTGTTTTCTTCTAGAAGCGCGTTGCAGCTCTTCGCAAGCCTCCCCATGGCTACGGAGACAAGACAAAGCGAGCCTAGTAAAGCAGGTCCCACAATACACCAAATAATCTACTCAACGACTCACAACGGCTATTCACTTGGCTATGCAACTGGTGCACACAATGGGCCAGATTTTATGTGTGATCCAGTGTGATCCTATACAATAGCACTGCCCGACTCTTCACCTGCCAACAACCAGGTTAATAACGTGTGTCTGTTGTACAGTTCTTTCCACTGAAGCTAGGTCTCCAAGCACTTCACAGGATAACCTCTGTTCATCAGGCCACGAGACCACTTCTCTGCAGCTGAGATCAGTGCAATCTAGTCTCATGAGTCAACTCCAACAGATATCCATTCATACTCCCGAGTGGAGAGAGGCAATTGTAGTTAAAAGGAAAATACAACATTTGCAAACATCAAAAAATAAAACCAAACAAATTGTTTTGAAATACCTTGCTGGACTGTTAGTGAATGACAGTCTGAGGCATCAGGTAAAATCATGGCACCTGGTATATTGTCATTTAAAAAAAAAGGGGTATTTTCGTATCAATTTCCAATGCTGGTCGGCCGACCAGCGTTGGAAAAAAACTGGCTTTTTTCAAATACTGGCCCCAGTTGACCATATTTAGTTAGTCCGCATTTGTTCCCTGACCTTACAATTCCCCAACGTCTATCAATTGCGCCGTTTCATCTTAAATGGGGTCAGAGAACCAGACTACAGGAAAATGATTGTTTTTCTTGGTTTTTATAGCATCTACGAATCCAAAACATCAAAAAAGTCAGTGTAACAATATTTGTTATATATTGCCAACCCCCCTAATCCATCCATTTCTGAAAATTACAGCAAAAGCAAATCATGTATATTCCCTTTAAGTGTTTTGCCCAAGAACACAAACACAGCAAAAACAACTTGATGTGAAGACATTTGTGCAATCAATGAGAACATTCTTGATCAAATTACTACCCTTGATTGTTCTGCCAGCGACGATTCTTGAACAGTTCAGTAGCCCTAAGACGTAATGACGTCACGCTTTGTTTACATGTGCACTTTTCTATGTAGTAGACGGTCCCCACTTTGTCTGGCGTCCCGACTTCGCTCGCATAGGAAAGGGTACATGTAAACAAAGCCATTACATCATTACGTCATTACGTCTCAGGTCTATTACAGGCAATACTTATCCCCAACAGAATGAGCCCAGAGAAGTTGTAAAAAAAATCAGAAAAAAAAATCTATAAGCACTTTTCATCGTATCAACACACTCAACTTTTCCCCCGTTCATCAGGCCATGTGACCATGTGGCAGCCAATACCAGCGCTCAATTGGTCCTCTACTCTCACAGGTACCCATTCATACTCCTGGGTGGAGAGAGGCAACTGAAGTTAAGTGTCTTGCCCAAGGGCACGAGGACCATGTTCCTGGCAGGGTTCGAACCCATGCACCATCGTACATAAGTGAAACACCACTGGACCACGGCATTCTGCAAATAATGCTTAAGTTGTAAGCTAGGCTTTAACAGTCCATTTCTCAACTCAATTCCAATCACTTTCAACTTGATTCTCGTCGAATTCAGAAGTCCTTTATTTCATTCTTACCAATTTTGACCTCATTAAATGGCCTGGAAAAAATGATGCGAAACCATCCACGCTCATCTGCGAAAAACGCCAGGGAGGGAGCAATGTAGACGCCGTCATCGATGAAACGGTAGAAGAGAGCCATCTCGTCCTCCTTGGTGAGGGACGGCATGAACTGAAAACAAATATCAGTTGGGGATAAGAGAATATCCCTTACTTTGCTGCGTCATCAGCGGTCACATGACTGGTCTCATTTTGTTTAATTTAGCCAGCGCGCGAAATACATGCGAGACCAGGTGGAGTCTGGATGCTGATAATTACCCGGGCCACAGGTAATTATCAGCATCCAGAACTCCAACCGGTCTTAAACTTAGTGTTTAATACCAGCCTACTATCGCATATTTATTCCAACTCATAAACACCTTTCTGTAAAAAAATCAAAGATTTTCGGTCCGCAAGTCAAAAATTATAAATTTCAAAGATTTTTTCAACACTTTCACTTCATGTTTTTCTAAACACCCCCTATGGAATGTCCATCTCGTGACTGGTCTTAAACAACTCCTTATATGGAGATTGGCACGCGCATCGTGCGCACTGCGCAATGTGGCGCACTGCGCAATGTGGCGCACTGCGCAATGTGGCGCACTGCGCAATGTGGCGCAATGTGGCGCAGAATGCAGCTGTGCTGGTATATTGTGAATTAAGGTCTATGAATACTGCCTCACTGGTAGTGTTGTGCGCATGCTAGCTAAGTGAGGATTGTGAACGTTTAACCAATAAAACGATTAAAGGCACCGGAATTTTCCAAATTTCATGTGACACTGGAAAAGTGTTTAAGACCAGCCAGCCGGTCTTTATCAACCGGCCACGTGATGGGCTCTCAACCAATAGGAATGGGTAAACTGTCTGTGGTATTTATGAATTCTAGATAACCAGAGATTCAAGTTATCTGACTTTGAGTTATCGCGAGTTTACTGATGTGTTTTGTGAGATTGAACCCCCATCGGATATTATCCAGGTACCACGCTGAATGCAACACTATTCAACACATCTGAAATAAGAACCCTGCTACATGCAACAAACTGAAACAGTGGATTCTGTTGCATTGCACAGTGACTCCGCCTCGGCACCAAGCAGTTACCCTGCTCAATGCCACCAAGTGCAGCAGTGGATTCTGTTGCACAGCACCGCCTTGGCACTATGAGCAGTTACCATGCTAGATGCAACAAAGCACGGGAACATGAGTTGCCTGCTAAATGCAACAGTATGCAACAACTTTTTATCTTTGTTGCTTTCTGTTGCATTTTAATAGCAGGGTTAGGGTTAACCATAGAGCTATATTAAAGTACTAGAGCGCTAACTCCCCATTCTTGCGCGCCGAGACGCTTTGAAGCCGCTCTGGGCGCAGATATTTTTAATTTTTGCGCGTGTTTGTAGAACACAATCAAAATAGATGGATTGAATTTTAAAAGTGCACTCTAAATGCAACGCCCAAGTAGAAGATACGCAAACAACTTAAGTGCGTCATGACGGTTCAAAAAACGTCACGGCGAAAAGCATCTGCAGCGGAGGGACGCGCACACGTTGCGCTGTTTGCGTAGAGCAAAATGAAACGCTCATTTGCTGATCGTGCGTTTCGGATTTGGGCGAATGGCCTTCGATGATGCACCGTTATGGAATACAAATGCAGATATGCAAATAGCCGTACAAAAGTCGTACAAAATTTTGAGTTTTCCATAGGTTAGAGTACAAACATGGATGCACCCATCAGGCATTACTTTGTACATCGAGTTAGTGCTCTAGTAATTTAATATAGCTCTATGGGGTTAACTGTAATTTGACAAACTTGACAGTTTAAAAGGTGTTCTCTGCTCTGGTGTTTAAGTGAAGTTTAATAGTCCACTGCTGGACTACGGGGTGAGTCAGAATGATCTAGATCCAAATTAAAGAAAATATTACAAGTATGTTAGTTGGGGGTCTTAGGGATATTTTGGTTCAGTTTCTTCCAAAAGCACGAAATTTGGCACAGATGTCATTCATACCATACTATTTCAATTTTTGATGGGCGCCAAGACGGGCGCCCCACGGGGCCGCCATATTGGCAAAATCCAATATGGCCGCCAATCGGGTCAGAGGTCAATTGAACTAAATGAGCTAGAATCATAAATAATACCACTTTTCAGGTATTTTCGGGGTCAAGCAATCTGAATCTGATGTTATTTTAACGATTTGAGGCAAGACAGATGCCCCAAGGGACCGCCATATTGGCCAAATCTAAAATGGCCACTTCATATATCACAGTTAAAAAATAACCAGCTAAAATCATAAATAATACCACCTTTAATGATTTTTCGGGGTCACAGAATCTAAATATGATGTCATTTTAATGATTCGAGGCAAGGCAGATGCTCTAGGAGCCGCCATACTTTTGAAGAAACAAATGGCGGCCACCCAGGTTTGAGGTACTCGCAGTTAAAACAATACAACGGGGTTTTTTTGGGGGGGGGGGTCAAAATATCTGATTCTGACATCATTTTAATTATTTGATGTCAAAGTTTACCACTTCAAGATCATTCCGGTCAAACCTGGTGTTTCTGGTGCGTCATTCCATAAAAAAAACTTTTTCCATTAGCTGCACATGTCGGACAGTTTGACATTTCTACGCATACCACAGAAACAATCATAGAGTGGAGCGAGAAAATTGTCTTAAGTTATTGTAAGGATGTATAGGCGCGTGTGGTGTGTGCCCGCCATGCTGAGGATGGGTGGAGCTATCAACCAACGGTCGTTTCATTGTTTTCACCACCCAAGATGTTTATCACAGATAACAAAGGCTCAGGGCAACCTCTCACTTGGTGAGTTCCAGTGATATGCCCAAACCGTAAATATCTATTTCTCGCATGAGAACCCTGCAGTGAGGCGGGCTCATCAAGCTTGATTTCTTCGACACATCATAACAGGTTTGCAGATGGTGACATCCTCACCTGGTTGGGATACAATTAACTCAGTGCTAGTAAACGAGTCGGCAAAGCCCCATGTTAAAATCGGGATCTACGCCCTATACCTAGACAAGGCTGCATCCACATCTTATGGGTGCACCGTAGTAACTTGATATGCGACCCACTGAGCCAGTGAAGGATTGAGAGTCGAGTCACTACGATCACTTTCGAGATCATTTCAAGCTTGTTTTGGAGATCCTCGGCCTATTGGAGATCTGGGTGGACTTCAGAAGTGGTGAAAAGTAGAGTAACATACTAGTCCAAAGTATCTACTCCGATCTCGTTCTGACAAAGTCCTTGGCACCACCCTTCTTCCAAAGTCTAACATGGTGCGACACAACTTGCTTCGTCATTTCATGCAGAGCAAGGGGTATGGTGCAACTGTAGGTGTCGAAGGTGCCAGACATCGCTTCATCACTACTGGAAGCAGCTTGTCGGAAGCATCCCAGCTACCTGCCGTGCTGTTTGAACATGTAAAGCAACCGCTACTACAGGCCACCTCGGTCCAGCAGGAAATTCCTGACTTCATCGTGTGGGGCTGGCACAAAGATGGTACCAGTACATGGCAATCACTATGGACCAACTCTCAATGATGCTTCATTGACATGTGCCATTCTCGTGCGCTGCGGCTGCCTCATGCAAAGGAAGGTTGAAATGCAATCACAATAGGTTTCTATAAGCAAGGTCTTCTACAAATGAACAGCTCCATTTAAACGCACACAGCGGCATATAGCATTTTGTCACTGCAGACATCATCTCTTAATATTTAAATGAAAATAGTTCAAACTATAATCTTTATTGATAAGTCCAATCCTTAATGACCTTTAGGGCAAAATGTGACATACAATCTTTAATAAAACAATAGATTCAGATTCTCCGACCCTGAAAATCCATGTAAAATGGTATTGTTAATAATTCTAGCTCGTTTAGTTTTTAACTGTGACTGACCTCTAACTTGGCTGGCGGCCATTTTGGATTTTTCTAATATGGCCCCAGGGGCATCCGTCTGGCATCAAATCATTAAAATAACCTCAGATTCAGATTCGTTGCCACCGAAAACCCCTCCAAAGTTGTATTACTTATGATTCTAGCTAGTTAATTTTTTTAACTGCGGTATGTGGCGGCCATTTTGGATTTTGCCAATATGGCGGTCCCTTGGAGCCTCTGTCTTGCCTCAAGTCGTTAATATAACATCAGATTCAGATTGCACGACCCCAAAAATACCTGAAAAGTGGTATTATTTATGATTCTAGCTCGTTTAGTTCGATTGACCTCTGACCCGGTTGGCGGCCATATTGGATTTTGCCAATATGGCGGCCCCGTGGGGCGCCCGTCTTGGCGCCCGTCAAAAAACGAAATAGTATGTTATGAACGACATCTGTGCCAAATTTGGTGCTTTTGGAAGAAACTGAACCAAACGGCCCGTATAACGCCCTAACATCCCCGACTATGTAGCAATTATCAAAACTATTGCAAATGAGATGTTATAGGCTTCAATGAAAACTTCAATGAAAATGGCTTCACTCCTCACCACAGCCACTAATTTGAAAAATTCAAAATTCCTGTGGAAGACAAGGTAATAACCATTCATATGAAATACTCATTTTTTTTCCCTCAATACAGCGGCGAGTCAAAAAAAAAGAAACCCAAATGTCGGGACCATTCTTTTAGTGAAGTTCTGCATGGAGCACTTTTTATATCTAGGATATGAAAGCCCAATTCATAAGCTATCTTTTAGTACAAGAATCATTCAAATCACTCATTTACTTTTCAAGTTACGGAATTTGAAGCACAACCACCGTTTTAAAGTTCTGTCCATGATCACAAAAAATGTGTGCGTTCTTTCAGCGAAATGAAAACAACGCACATCCCTATGTGATTTGTTTTCACTTTGCGCTAAAAGAACACTTACCTTCTTGTGATCCGTGGACAGAACTTTAAAACGGTGGTTGTGTTTAAGATTACGTAACTTGAAAAGTACATGGGTGATTGGAATGATTCTTGTACTAAAAGAAAGCTTATGAATTGGGCTTTCATGTCCTAGATTTTGAAAGAGCTACATGCAGAACTTCACTAAAACAATGTTGCCAACATTTGGTTTTTTTTTTTACTCACCCTGTATAATCTATTTGGCAAAAAAAAATGGCGAACTTGGGTTCAGATCACCCTGTACGATTAACCATAGTACATAGAAATATTGCTCAGTGATCAAGCTGAATGAACTGCTACAAAGATGTGTGAATTGAGTGTCTTAATAGTTTCACTTACTTTTTGGAAGTTAGCGTAGACGTAGAGACCCGACGGTCGGTTGAGGTACGGCACTCCCATCTCATCTAGGGTATCCGTGGTGACCTTGTGAGCCTCACGCAACCTCTTGTGGTTGGTCGGAAAGTAGACAGTGTTCAACCAATCTGAACGTACAAATTAAAAAAGGATTTCTCATGAGTATGAGTGCTTTGTCATGAGAAGGAGCATGAGTAATTTGTCATGTGTACGAGTAGGAGTTCTTTGTCATGAGTATGAGTTCTTTGTCATGAGTAAGAGTTCTTTGTCATGAGTAAGAGTATGAGTACTCTGTCATGAGTAAGAGTACAAGTACTTTGTCATGATTACAAGTATGACTACTTTGTCATGAGTATGAGTACTTTATCAAGAGTAGGAGTGCGAGTACTTTGTCATGAGTACGAATACTTTGTCATGAGTACGAGTACTTTATCATGAGTACGAGTACTTTGTCATGAGTACGAGTACTTTGTCATGAGTACCAGTACTTTGTCAGGAGTACGAGTACTTTGTCATGAGTACGAGTACTTTGTCACAAGTACGAGTACTATGTCATGAGTATGAGTAGGCCTATGAGTACTTTGTCATGAGTACGAGTACTTTGTCACGAGTACGTGTACTTTGTCACAAGTACGAGTACTATGTCATGAGTACGAGTAGGCCTATGAGTACTTTGTCATGAGTACGAGTACTTTGTCACGAGTACGAGTACTATGTCATGAGTACGAGTAGGCCTACGAGTACTTTGTCATGAGTACAAGTATGAGTGCTTTGACATGAGTGGGAGTACGAGTTCTTTGACATGAGTACGAGTACCAGTACGAGTACTTTGTCATGAGTGGGAGAATGAGTACTCTGACATGAGTACGAGTACGAGTACTTTGTAATGAGTACGAGTATGAGTGCTTTGTCATGAGTGGGAGTACGAGTACTTTGTCATGAGCACGAGTATGAGTACTTTGTCATGAGTACGAGTATAAGTCATGAGTGGGAGTACATTTACTTTGTGCGAGTACGACTACTTCGTCATGACTACAAGTACAAGTACTTTGTCATGAGTACAAGTATGAGTGCTTTACCATGAGAACCAGTACAAGTACTTGGTCATTATTATGAGTACAAGTATGAGTATGGGTATTTTTTTCTTGCGAGTACGAGTACATTCTCATGATAATGAGTAACAAAAAGTACTTGAGTATGAGAACCAACGAGTACTTGAGTATGAGTACGAGTACAAGTATTAGCACCACAACAATGATCTATTAAAAATACTCAACGCAAATGGACTGCATTTACCTCGATCAGACAGAAGACAAGCCATGACTTTCTGAATGTAGACGGAAAGCATCTGGAAGTAGGTGAAGTTGTTGATGCATGAGATGATGGACTCGTTCTGAGTGTGAAGAACTCCAAACCTCATTCCGGACATGGACAAATCCTGTCAAATACACAACAGAAGATTTAAACAATGATAGGCTAGTAGGAGTATTTTGTGTGTGTGCAGTTTTTTGTCTGAAGTTACGGAATAGCTGAAATTCTGCGGCAGAGTACATGACAACTAATTAGAGCAAGTTCGGTTGGGTGACTCAAGTCGACTATTCGAACTATCGATGTCACTCCAACACTGCGTGGTTTGAATAGCTAGTCCAACTGGGTCAACCTAGCCCTGGAGCACTGTTTCCCCAGTCAAGTCATGATTTATGTCACAGTTTCACGATGGAGGAAAGGTAAACTAGCAAACTTTTTGTTATCACAGTTAACATTAACAATTGCTGAGTAGTTTTCATAGGTTTTTTTATAGGTTTGCAATAAGATAATTCATTTTTTATTGGACTAAAGTTAAGTACAGAAAATAATAGCAAATGAAAATGACATGCGAATATTGATCCGTTAGCAACGTGAAGGCCTGTTGTTGTTCTTGCTACACACTAGATCTGACTAGTCGATCGACATCATGCGTTGGAGTGAAGAAACACATCCAAGCAGGCCTAGTAAATTGACAAAAGGTCAAAAGGTAGCACCCGAGCCTGCTCCAATCTGTTGAATTTCAGCTCATTCAATACACATTGTGGAAACAGAGAAAATGTATGCACAATTTTGCGAGTCTCTTAAATGGATTCCATAACTAATGCACATGTGCTTGCATTTTTCAGTTAACAATTGGGGACTACTGTGGTGTGGGATATGCCATTTATAACTCCTGAGGGTGCTATGCGATCTGAGGGGGTTAAACACTGCCCAGACACAGTGAACTCTCACAGGATTAGGGTTAGGTTAGGTTTAGGGTAACACAGGTGAATGTTAGGGTTGAAATAACTCACGTCTATCCTTGCTAACTGCCCAGGCAAAGTGAACTCTTTAAGGGTTAGGGTTAGGGTAACACTGGTGCATGTAAAGGTTACAATAACCCACGCCTAACCTTGCTAACAGCCCAGACAAAGTGAACTCTCTGAGGGTAAGGGTTAGGGTTAGGGTAACACTGGTGCATGTGAAGGTTACAATAACCCACGCTTAACCTTGCTAACAGCCCAGACAAAGTGAACTCTCTGAGGGTAAGGGTTAGGGTTAGGGTAACACTGGTGCATGTGAAGGTTACAATAACCCACACCTAACCTTGCTAACAGCCCAGACAAAGTGAACTCTCTGAGGGTAAGGGTTAGGGTTAGGGTTAGGGTAACACTGGTGCATGTGAAGGTTACAATAACCCACGCCTTACCTTGCTAACAGCCCAGACAAAGTGAACCCTTTGCGGATCGGGGATCTCCTCCGGCTTGAAGCTGAGGAAACTCTGGAAGTTGGCTTCTTCCTTGAAGATGGTGTTCATGTAGACTTCATTCATGATAAGATGCAGAGAATGTCTGAAATGTGAAATTCAAAATATGAAAGGGAAACTTTACAACACCCAAACAGTTGTGCATGTGTTTTCTACTTTATCAAAATGTAGATTATCTACTGAGCTGAAAGTTCAACAGGTTAGTTGATATGCATCCTGCATGTACTGACATTTTAAACAATTTTACTGCTTTAGATGAAAAAAGAAAATTGCTCAAAAGACAATGATCCTTCGTACCTTTGAAGGGCCCATGCAATGCAAGTTTTTTTAATGCAATCCTTAAACCTTTGTGTCCAATTTAAAGCTATAGTCCATCATTTGCAGCCATCCGAAAAGTAACTGGCATAATTATTGTTGAAAAACATACTTGGTTGAAAAATAGAAAGTGGAATAAACTCCCTGTGAAATTATTCTTTCTGGCAAGCTATCGTTTAGAAGTAATCAACGAAAGATGGCCTTTCCAACCAACGGTGCGTCTTAAGACGCACCGTAGGAAATTTAAATTAGTAGTTAGTTTTGTTATTCGGCTAAGCGCGCAAGCATTGGCACAATGCACACGCGCGTGCGGTTGCTAGAATTCGTCGGATCAGTGCGCGACATCGCGTATAGCTGCAATTCAAAACAATTCAAAACATGATTCAGCAACTTGATTTGAAATTGAGATCCTAGAATGCTGTTTTTCTCGGAACATACAGCTGAAGCTGAGCTGAAACTTCATCAGGTTAGTTGTCAAGCCTGTTCGGTATGGCGATATTTCACGATATTTCGATTATATTTTCATATCGGAAATCGTATCGATCTCATAAAAAAAAATCGGCACATCGTGAAATTTGATATGCCGAAAAATATCGCGATATTCTTTTGAGGTACCGCTTTTTGTAACCAAAGTCAATCCCTTACAGTTTCAAACCATTGCTAAAGGGCTCCCATGAAAAACCGCAAACGACAAATTCACTGCATTGTATTTACCGCGATAGGTCTTACCTATTCAGGGGCGGAACCAACTGACTAACGTCACGTGTATTGGATTTTGCGTCTTCCGCAAACGTGGTGCAGTACAGTACAAACAACACAATTTCACCCGACGTACCAAGTGCCAAAATCGTAATCACGTGCGTGGAGTTAACCGAAGGGAAACGAAGTCTCTGACATTTCGCAAAGAAAATACGGTGCCTGTTTTGTTTTGACGGAAATGTGAATTTGTATAGACAAAACACCACAAATACATGTGCTTGAATTGTAGATTACGACGTTGAGAAGTGAATGTTTCGTTTCGGCACCGGCCAGAGGAGACCACGCCGATCCCGCAAATTTTTTTTCCAGCACCAAACGACATCCGCATACGCACGTTAAGCGCCCTCTACGATACTTTTATGATACGTGGGCACTATATATTGATTAGTTTTCCACTTTTGAAGCGAGCAATGTGACAGCTCAGTCGATAATTCATTGTGGTTTTATACCGCGAGGTTGCGGGTTCGAATCACGGTGTTGCACATGATTTTTTTATTATTATTATTTTCTAACCTAAGGCTTGGGAGGATTTTATTGAAAAGGGAAATAAAGCCCGAATTTCATATATTTATATTTTTGATTTTCTTTCCATGTTTTTAGAAAAGTATAAAGTCCAAAACGTCATAGCGTATTGCGGATGTCGTACGCGTTTGGGAGCCAGAGAGAAAAAAAAAATTGCCACAGGCTAGGCCGACTCCGCGCATGGAGCTCCGCGCAGGCGAACTAGAATCAAATTTTCCTGCACGTATTTTTCCTGACTCGGAACGAGCTTCTCTTCCGTGGTTGTGCCTGGGCACTTACACTTGCTTAGTGCCAAAGCTGTCCCAAACTTATGAAAAAAAACGTCGAAAACCAACTGTTCAGTCGCGGCTTTTATTTCGTTCACAGAACAAAAAATGCGTCACAAGAAATTGGACTGATCCATTCATTTTTTGTAAAGGGGTGTTTCACCCTCATTTTTTGAGTTAACATCGTTTTTCGAACAAAATCTTTAGAAAAAAAAATATTTTGTTAGTTTGTAACGATGAAGAACTTTTTCTGAACCAGGAAATATTTCGGACTCCATTAAAAAAAATATTATTTGTAATTCTGAAAAGATGGAAATACTGGTAAATTGTTTTCAGTGAAGCACACCCTTGCCGCAATGGTGTGGGCTGTACTATGCGTGCGCGCACGTGTAGATCATGTCAATGCGGCGTGCAATTGCGTGCTTGTGCTTCGTTCTTTCCTCGATATGGATTTCTAATAAATTGCACATTTTTATCCAACATTTCAAGGTAATTTTGTTTTCGATGTTTGAATGTGGAATTTGTTTTCTACCTAAATTGGCAAAGAAAATGAGACTCTAGTCAAATAAACTTGACGATTTTGTTCAGGACATATTGGGTATTTTTCGCGGCAGTGGACATGGGCATGGTGGATCGTGACTTCGGTCGTGTTTTTTTTTTTGTTTTTTTGTTTTTTTGTTATTCCATTGTTCCATGAATGGAAAAATGACGTCATCACGATAATATCGCGATATCCGATATTTTTTTAACGATATGCCGATTTAAAAATAAATGGATATCGAACAGGCTTATTAGTTGTTCAGTATCCTTCGTTAGATTTTGAGCACTTTTGCTGCTTCAAACGAACAAAATGCACAAATTACAAATGATGGACTATTGCTTTAACTGCCTTATTTTCAATTTTCATTTTGCCATGTTTAAGGGCAGTTTGGTGCCTTTTCTGTTTTTATGCTAATGCAAATTTGCTTATTCATGAGCAAAAGTGTGATGTCATTTCAGGCAGAAACCTCAGTGTTACGGCTATTTCAGCACCAAAATCTGCCAGAAATTTTGGATATTTTGTTTTCGTTGGTGATTCATCGTTAATTGTTTCAGTACATGACAGAAGGCCAATGAGCAAAGTTTTCTCATCAATGTTTTCAATGAGCAAATTTCGGGTTCACAATTTGAACAGAAAACCCCCAAACAGAACGGTGCCTTCCTGAAATGACATCACAAGCAACAGCGCCCTCATTTGTCAGCAAAGCATTGAATTTTTTTAAATGTTTAAAAAAGTGCACTGTTCAATTAGATTAACCACAAAGGGATGTCAAATAGTTTTCATACATTTAAGAGTAGAAAGTTGCACAAAATGTGTTCCTTAGAAAATTTCATCGCATGATCCCTTTAAGCACTCGATTAAAGGTATAGTCCATTTGTAATTTGTGCATTTTGTTCGAGTGCTCAAGATCTAAAGAAGGGTGCTGAACAACTAACCTGATGAAGTTGCAGCTCAGCTTTAGCTGTATATTTCGAGAAAAACAACATTCTAGGGTCTTGATTTCAAATCAAAAGTTTCTGAATCATGTTTTGAATTTGGCCTGAATTCAGTGTCTGAGACATGTTCTCACTGAGCCAATTGCAGCAATGTCGCGCACTGATCCAACGAATTATAGCAACCGCGCACGCGTGTGCGTCGTGCCAATGCTTGCGTGCGCTTCGCCGAATAACAAAACGAACAACTAATTTGAATTTCATACAGTGCTTCTTAAGAAGCACTGTTGGAATGGCCTTCTTTTGCTGATACCTTCAAAATGACAGCTTGCCAGAAAGAATAATTTCACAGAGAGTTAATAGTCCCCTTACTGTCTTTCAACCAAGCATGTTTTTCAACAATAATTACGCCAGTTACTTTTTGGATAGCTGCAAATGATGGACTCTGGCTTTAATACAATAAAATACAAATAGTACAAAAAAAGAGTGGAAAGTTGTCGGCACTTTCCCTCCAGAATGTACCTGACGGCCACAAGGGTGGATCCAGAACACACTTTTTTGGGGGTGGGTGGGAACATTTTTTTTTGGTTCCTGCGAAATTCTCACCTGTGGCAGAATTGTAGCATGTCCAGAACAAACTGTTTAGGATACACGTCTCCTAACGGATTATTGGGATTCATGAAGTAAACGGCTCGGATTTTCATTCCCTGAAAATAAAATTTAATCAAAAAGCAACATGAATTTTGATTAAAGGCAAAATACAACATTTGCAAACATCATAAAACGAAATGATCAAACTTTCACAAAATACCTTACTGAATTGTTAGGGACTGACAGTCTAAAGCATCCTTTACAATTGTGGCTCCAGGTGGGCTGACATTTTCAAGAAAAACTGTATTTTTCCAACGCTGGTCGGCCGACCAGCGTTGGAGAAAACTTGCTTTTTTCAAAAACTGTTCTAAATTTTTCATATTTAGTTATGCTGACTTTTCTTTGCAATTGATCACACACCTGTAAAGAGGTACAAGCCTGCTAGACTGATTCTCTGACCTTACCATTCCCCAAAGTGTATTAATTGCTTCGTTTAATCATAAGTGGGGTCAGGGAACCAGACTACAAGAACATGATAGGTTTTCTTGGTTTTTCCAGCATATACAAGCCCAAAACATGAAACAAGTCAGTTTAACAATATTTTCTATAACATACTAATCCTCCAAATCCATTTATTTCTGAAAATTGAAGCAAAAGCAGATGTTGTACATTCTCTTTAATTATTGGGATTTTTGCTTGTAGCATTTTTGCCCACCTTTTGAGTTTGTTCCTGGTACACCGATTCAAACTTGGATATTGTGATTTCAAACGGCTCCGTCTGTCCCGGCTCAAGCTACGACAGAAACAAATAAAGAATACAAAAATTACGAACAAAGATTGTAATAATATCATGAGACAAGCCATCTTATGAAAGATGATGACGTTGCACACAAGATGGACACAAGAAACATAATCCTCTGGTTGGGTTCGAACCCACAGCATGGCACTATTTTCTTAATGATTGTGGATGGAGACACAGCAATGTGTCTTGCCCATGGACACAAGAAACATAATCCTCTGGTTGGGTTCAAACCCACAGCATGGCACTATTTTCTTAATGATTGTGGATGGAGACACAGCAAAGTGTCTTGCCCATGGACACAAGAAGCATGATCCTCTGGTTGGGTTCGAACCCACATAATGGCTTTTTTCTTAATGATTGTGGATGGAGACACAGCAATGTGTCTTGCCCATGGACACAAGAAACATAATCCTCTGGTTGGGTTCAAACCCACAGCATGGCACGATTTTCTTAATGATTGTGGATGGAGACACAGCAATGTGTCTTGCCCATGGACACAAGAAGCATGATCCTCTGGTTGGGTTCGAACCCACATCATGGAATTTTTTCTCAATGATTGTGGATGGAGACACAGCAAAGTGTCTTGCCCAAGAACACAAGTCATAACGTAACAGAACACTAGTATTAAATTGACAGAGTACCTTGCTGTAGAAGTGGACACGTATGACCTTGGCTTCTGGCCGCACGGCATTGTCAGTTTCAATTCCACCGTAATATGGAGAAGCAACCATCACTGCATCTGGCATGTGTTAATAGGAAAGATGTTAGATGAATGCTAGCTACAACTCAAACAATTTCCAACCCAACCCAACCAGTGCCAAAACAAGCCCAAACCTACCCAACCCAACCCAACCCTACATAATCCAACCACGACCCAACTTAACCCGACCCAACCCAACCCCATCCAGTCCAACTCAAACCCAGCATACCGGTACATGTGTGTAGCCCAACCCAACTCAACCCAACCCAGCCTCAACCACACACCAAACCCAACCCTATCCAACCCAACCCAACCCACCCCAAACCATCCCGACCCAACCTGGCCAACCAGACCCAACCTACATGACCTAGCCCAAACCATTCTGACCCAACCTAGCCAACCAAACCCAACTCAACCCAAACCATCCCGACCCAACCTAGCCAACCCAACCCAAACATCCCGACCCAACCCACCAAACCAGACCCGACACAACCCAACCCAAACCATCCCGACCCAACCCAACCTGACCCAACCCAACCCAACCCAAACCATCCCGATCCGACCCAACCCAACCCAACAAGACCCAACCCATCCCAACACAACCTGCCCAACCAGACCCAACCCAACCCAACCCAACCCAACCCAACCCACCCCACCCCAACCCAACCCAACCCAACCCATCCAGTCCAACCCATCCAACAAGACCCAACCCAACCCAACCCAACCCAAGTGTGTATTTGCCTGCAATCGGGGACCCCCTATTGTCCCTCTTTTGTTTGTACTCCAACTTTTTGGGAAGACCTCCCATATATGTTTTGTACACATCGCCAAATGGGGGACCTTCTGGAAACGGGGACCCTATTGTCCTCTATTGTTCAATGTCCCCTATTGAATGCAGAAACAAACCCAACATAACCCTACCCATCCCAAACTGATCCCACCGGATCTGATCCCATCCCATCCCACATACCTCCAGGATCACAGATTGCAAACGACAATGCCTCCATGCACATTCCACCTCCATTCATCACCACAATCTACCGATAAAAACCAAACACAAAAATACACAACTTAGCACAGCAGTTAAAAGCCAGGGAGACTGATAAGTCCCTCAATTGAAAGGGTTAGTGAACAAAAAAAATAACGCTTATTTATAAAGAGCATGTACATTATTGGTACTCAAGGCGCTACATCATTATTACCCTGCTCATTGGGCCAATGAAACATTCTAAAGACAATCTCAGCTCCCTGGTGAGTATACAGCTGCAAAGCAGCTTAAAATCAATCACAGTATTAACCATCTCTGCCCTCACAGGTACCCATTTACTACTGGTCGGAGAGAAACAATGAATGACACACGCACTTTAAACCAAGTCTCTTGACTGAAACCCACATTCAGCAGAATTACATTGGAACGCCGCTATAACGAACAATGTGGGATCCACAGAAAATGATCGTAATAGCGACCGTTCGGTATAGCGATTTTAAGCTGCCGGTGCTCCGGTACTCACTTTTCAATAAAAGGCGCCCTTCATAACTTCACCCTGAACGCCCTGGTAGTTACTGAAAGACGACTGCGAACATCATGCCGGCTATTGAACTACATAATATTACACAGTTTTGTGCTTACTACCTACATCGATGGGTGGCATTCCCCTTCTATTCCTTGGGGAAATAATAGCCACTTGTCGTAACTTGTCGCTCTTCTGTTGACATATTTCAACAACAATGTTCGGTTGGTTTTTCTACATGTACACAAATATCAGGAGCCAAGGACGATTTTTGGTATAGCCAAATGTTGGTATAGCGGTGTTCGCAATAGCGACGTTCCAAGTCCTGCAAACCATGAGTTCTATGCTCCAGACAACAAGGCCACGGCCCTCGTAAACTTTAACGATTCTTAAAAGCACCTTTTTGGGGTCAATTGGAGTCGGAGATTTCGCGCGATCAGTCAAAAATCCAGCAACTGCTTCCCGTAGCTCCGGAATTCCTTGGAAGTCGTTGTATGTGAACATGTAGTCCTCCCATTTCACATTGTATCCGTCCAACTGAAAGAATCAGAGCGGAGAATTCTCAGAATAAAAACTTCAAAATTGCAAAACTATGACTTACACAGCTTCACCATCACTACCACATAAACATTAAACCACAACAACATTAAACACAACAACACAAGATATGTGACCTGTTCTGTCAAAAGCAAACGCTTCTGGGCAGAGGTTGAAATTAAGATTTTTTTTTTCAATTTTGATTTTTTTTTTCAATTTTCAAATTTTTGCATATTTGTAATCCTGAACATGTCTAAAATATACTGTGAAAGTTTCAAACCCTAATTTGAACTCTAAATATAGCATTTTTGATGATTTGTTAAGATATCAGTTAAAGAAATTACTATTTGTGACGTTCGTGGCCATTTTCTCTGTTTTCTACTTTTTCGACACAATTAACTTCAAAATAGCATAACTCTGCCCAGGAATGACCAGTTTCAAAAATTAAACCACCTATTATAAGGAAAAAGAACATATTTTAATATGCCAAAATCTCATTTTTGACCTCATGCCTAGAAAAGTCTGATTTTGGCAGAACAGGTCACATATGGGAGTTACCGCACCAAGCAACACATTTCAACATTCTACAATTAAACAACGAATGTCTATAATTGCAATGGTAAGAATAATTTCATGAGGGGACAGATGGAATGATCCATTGCACGAGGCGAAGCCAAGTGGAATGGATCATTCCATCTGTCACCAAAAGAAATTATTCTTTCCATTGCACAAATGTGAAACATTCATTACTCGTTTTATACAACACCTGAATAAATCCTCGTCATCTGATTGGTAATACCAGTAGTATGGCCATGCAATGGACTTCTATTTACCGTGTTCTTCTATTTTTGCAGTGCGGTTGTCAGTGGGTTGGGACGAATAAATTTGATGACATGTGATCAACACCCCACCAATCAGACGACGGGAATTTATTCAGGTGTTGTATAAAAAGAAATAAAAACTCACAAACACACAACACACTGTGATGCATGCAGCGCATGTAACACTACAAGATTATAATAAACACCACAAAAAAAAAAAAAGTCCACACTCATTAGAGGGGTCATAATTTTGAATCTGATCGTCTTATGATGACGTCATTTACATGTATATAGACCTTTGGGGAATGTTGTTAGCTACATTTTGATAGGCCGACCACATTTGCTACCAAAGACTGTAAATCGTCCAACACTGACAATGGTTTATGCAAAATGGTGAAGTTTGAAAAGTTGTAAATTTAAAGAGTACGCATGTGGAAATAGCTGCCTGAC
Source organism: Patiria pectinifera (assembly GCA_029964075.1). NCBI lineage: Eukaryota > Metazoa > Echinodermata > Asteroidea > Valvatida > Asterinidae > Patiria > Patiria pectinifera. Next base: position 24,548,931 of record CM057148.1, read on the forward strand.
AATGCCACACTGCCCGAAGCGAACGGCAGGGAATACCGATCGCACAGTGCTTGCATGCAAGGGAGCACATGAATTGAATTACCAGCGCTTTCCTCGGCCACTGTGCAGTCCACCGGGGTCAATTACGGGCATGTGTGGTTACGCTCAGCAATTTCTGCTCTCGTAATCTTTAAATTTGTCACTTTTCAAACTGCATCATTTTTCATAAACCGTTGTCAATCTTGGACGATTTACAGTCTTTGGTAGCAAACGGGGTATCAAAATTTATCTTCAAGCAAACTTGAATCCTCGATCCTGATTGGTCGATCCATGGCAAAAAGCTGTGCTACATACATGACATATAACCATGTAGCACGGCTTCCCTCCATACCACACTCTGCGCATTGCGCTTTTCTAAAATGCGCGCGCCATTTCGTACAACATGCACGTGTAATAGGTTATAACCGCATAACCGCTGAAAAGATCGTGTAGAGCGTGCGTGTTCCATCTTTACTGTGCGTCAAGTTGGCTTGAAGATAAATTCGTTATCACGCGCACGCTCGTGGAACACGGAAAATGTAGTGCGTCTGTGTCCCACATACCACTCGACACAGACGCACTACATTATTCTGTGTTCCACTCATGCTCGCGGTCTATACAAATGACAGTATCATAAGATGATTAGATTCAAAATTATGACCCCTCCAATGAGTGAGGACTTCCTTCTTCTGCGGTGTTTACTCACCCTTTCTCTGAGAAGATCAAAAACGAGTCGATTTTCTGATGTGCCAAGGTTGATGACACCCTACAAAAACAATGAAATAAAACAGATAATGATTTCAACTGTGAACTGGAAATATACTGTTACTGATGTGTGTCTCCACTTTTTCTGTTGGTACAAGAGTTAACAAGCCTACATGTATAGTTTTCTTTGCACCACACTTATTTACCCACTGACTCACGGACTGACTGTTGTGAGTTTGGCAGTGCCTACTGACAGACCAGCTAACCGACCAGACAACTGAAATTGTGTCTGGTACATGTACATGTAATTAATAGCAAAATATACCATTAGGCATGGGGAGACATTCCCATAGACTTGTAATTAATAGAAAAATATACCATTAGGCATGAGGAGACATTCCCATAGACTTGTAATTAATAGAAGAATATACCGTTAGGCATGGGGAGACATTCCCATAGACTTGTGTACACATTTTTTTCTGACGTCTCAGACCCCCAATCCCAATTTCACCTTATCCTAACAACCCCCATGAATTTGATGCGCGCATTGCGCATACTGTGTGATGTGGTGCAGAATGCAGCTGTGCCGGTGTATTGTGAATTTTGGATTGACTCAGATCACTGGTAATTTTTGTTCTGATTTGTTTTTCATCTTCTTCTTCTATCCCAAATCCCATGGGGAGACATTCCCATAGACTTGTAATTAATAGAAAAATATACCGGTACTATTAGGCATGAGGAGACATTCCCATAGACTTGTAATTAATAGCAAAATATACCATTAGGCATGGGGAGACATTCCCATAGACTTGTAATTAATAGCAAAATATACCATTAGGCATGGGGAGACATTCCCATAGACTTGTAATTAATAGCAAAATATACCATTAGGCATGGGGAGACATTCCCATAGACTTGTAATTAATAGCAAAATATACCATTAGGCATGGGGAGACATTCCCATAGAATTGTGCCGTCATTTTTTTCTGACGTCTTTGACCCCCAAACCCATTTTTACCTTATCCTAGCTACCCCCATGAATTTTGATATTTTTACAAATTGGACCACAAGCAATCAATCTGGCCTATTTGCGACGGTACAATTTTGCCTCTTAATAGGGGCTGAGGCATTTAGGGATACATTGAAAAATATCCCTAATTCCATGTCTCCCAAAGGTATAACTATCACTGTATAGGCCTAATAATAATGAAAACTTACATGCCGGTATCCGCCAAATAAGACGCTTATGGCGCATTTTACATTAAAGGGAATGTACAACATTTGCTTTTGCTTCAATTTTCAGAAATAAATGGATTTGGAGGATTAGTATGTTATAGCAAATATTGTTGAACTGACATGTTTCACGTTTTGGGCTTGTAGATGCTGGAATAACCAAGAAAACCTATCATGTTCTTGTAGTCTGGTTCCCTGACCCAAATAAGATGAAACGGAGCACTTAATACACTTTGGGGAATTGTAAGGTCAGAGAATCAGTCTAGCAGGCTTGTACCCTTCAGAGGTGTGTAATCAATTGCAACGAAAATTCAGAAAACTAAATATGAAAAATTGAGAACAGTTTTGAAAAAAGGCAGTTTTTTTCCCCAACGCTGGTCGGCCGACCAGCGTTGGAAAAATGCAGTTTTTCTTGAAAATGTCAGCACACCAGGAGCCACGATTTTAAAGGATGCTTTAGACTGTCATTCCTAACAATCCATATGGCATTTCGTGATAATTTGATCATTTCGTTTTTTGATGTTTGCAAATGTTGTATTTTCCCTTTAATAAACAACTACCGGAATGATTTACACTACACGCGTAATTATATCAAACTGAAAAACGTGAGGTGAACAAATCGTCTTAAGAGATGATTTGAATGATTGCAATGAAGAACACTGTCGTAATTCAAGTAAAACATTGTTCAAGAGTTTGGGAGTGGCGTGTGAGAATGATCGATCCCCCATTATGAGCGCATGTGTCCAAGGGACAATCAGAGCTCTGTAGTGTCGAGGCTGACTGAAGGCTGCGTGATGGGGTGTATAGTTGGGTGTGATCTGACATGTGTGAGGGTCCATGGATTGTCTTGAAGACAAGGAGGAGGATCTTGAAAGTGATGCTGTCATTGATAGGTAGCCAGTGGTGGAGTAGTGTTGCTGCAGATTGCAAGATGAAGGATGGCTTTGCTTTTGGTGTACAAAATGTATGTTTTTTATGGATTGAAAGACTTTTTATTCTGGAACTACCGGTACATGTAATAAGACACAATTGGGCCAAAAAAAAGTCTCCGGTTTTTGGTATGGAGCTCGTTCAAAAAGTGGTGCGGCGACGCACCTTTTTTTTTTTTTTCCCTTTTTTTCTTCTTCAAATGTCGGCTGATGACTGCAAATGGTGCCCAACTAAATTTAGTGCAAAATACATGGGAGTCCAGAGAGGCCACATAAAGCTTATACTCGATCGTAACCCCATCTAAAAACACATTAAAATTGCGCAGCAGCAGGATTCCAGTCAAACCAGTGAGTTTGGCAGTTTTGAGACATCATCTTAAACTGAAAAAAAAAAACCTTTTTCATTTTGCCGACGCGCATGGCTACAGAAACCGGAGACTGTTTTTTTTTTGGCCTGATGGGCAATGTCTGAATATCATGTCACACAGCATGGAGGATGGAGATTTTATTTACAGAATGTAAATAACACACATGTACATTTATTTTAGAATCGAAATTCCCGCAGTTCGTAGTATAGTGGGAAATTACTGCCTTTTAAGAATTTGAAGAACAAATAGAGAGCTACATGTAGTAGCCTGTGTGGCAGGTGTGTTAATATACAAATAACGAATGTTTGTGAGTGCGATGGTAAGAATAATTTCATTCGGTGACAGATTGAATGTTCTATTCCACGAGGCGAAGCCGAGTGGAATAGAACATTCAATCTGTCACCGAATGAAATTATTCTTTCCATCGCACGAACGTAAAACATTCGTTATTTGTTTTATACAACACCTGAATAAATTCTCTTCATTTGATTGGTAAATTATAAACTACAATTTATTTTGATTTTAAAGATGTTGAACTACCCCTTCACGAAAATGTTTGAACCCAACGCTGTAGCGCTGGCTCTTTGGAACAATATGCGCTACGCTGAACGCGCACACCAGCATGCATTTTGCACGCAAATACCGCGTCATGGAACAAGCGCAAAGTGAAACGGTATAACGCATGGTCGCACCGTGCATTATACCGAATAATAATATGTCACGTGATCTACAATTCACCAATCAGATGACGGGAATTTATTCAGGTGTTGTATAATACGTAATGAGGGTTTATAGGAAGAGGTTTATAAGTTAGTTCTACCGAGCACGCCCACTTATACATTTTGTATGAGTTTACCCTGACAGAGCTCAACCCTTCAAACCCCAATGGCATGTTTTGTTGGAATCTGTCTGGATGGGTACAGTACCCCTAAACTGACAGTCTTTTACATTGGGCTGGCACACCTCCAGATTCAAAGTCAGAAATACATGTATGTGTTTGCAGTTTCCATTATGGTGTTGGAATTTGCCAGGATACAGGGGTGGTTCCTTGTAAATCATGCTAGGGAGTTGGGGTTAAGACATTTATTATGATTTTTGTTTTAAGATGCCAACACCCACCACAGACTGTTTGGGGGCACAGGTTGACAGAACATTTTGAATTTTTTTCTCTGGTTTTTCCTTGACGTTGTGTTCGCCAATGAAGTGTCAATATGCATTTGAAAAGAGGTATTTCGTCATGATTAACCCTAACCGCCCTGAATCCTGCAAAATCCTTTTTGCAAATTGGAGGAATTTGCAGGATTGAGGTTACATGGCAAAAGTGGGTTGCTGATTTCGGAGTACGCACTGTGTCAAGGTCTTGGGCTGGACCTTGTGTTGTTTATGCTCAGCCGTGCATAAATTTAGCCCTTGATTGTACTTGACATCCTCCGCACTGCTCCAGGATGTCACTGCCTCTGCCTCAGCCTATTGACAGACATAGCCAGAGGATTTTGCAGGATTCAGGCAGTGGTCACCCCTCCATGGACCATATTCAAGAAATAGCGGAGGAATTTGCAGGATTGAGGCTATATGCTAATTCTCCATGAGGCTAATTGGAGGATTTTGCAGGATTGAGGGTACATCCTAGCAAAAAGGCCTAGGGAGTTAGGGTTAAGACCACTGATCTCTATATAAAGACTGGATAGCGGATATGCATACAACATTCACACAGAAGACTTTGCATATTGACCAATTCGCCCCCGGTCTCACGAAGATGGCCGCGTATAATACGAACGTTCTACTCGTAAATACGCGCGCGTTGTATCAACAGTTGACGCGCATTTTGGTCACGTACACATATTATGATGTTCTAAAAGGAACACATTTCCGTAGTGATTATTATTTCAAAAACGCCGAAAAAGTGATTTGCGGCATTATAAAAGTAACCACTACGTTAGAAAAATTGTAGTAAACCTTGGTCAGTTAGTCAGTGGTGGTGGCCAAAATATAATTCAAGTGAGCCGCGACGTTACAAAAGAAATCAAGCTGTCTATAAAGACGGCAACTTGTCCTTTGTAGATCACCAGCCGGTCTCACCAATATGGCGTCAAATTCGTACATTGTGCGGCTCTTTATTAGCTATCCAGTCTTTATATAGAGATCAGTGGTTAAGACACACATGTACCGTAATAAAAGAATCATTCCAACTTGCATCTACGTGTATAGAGAGAGTATTGGAGTAAGCACAAGTAGAAAGAAGAGACCTCATGATGCTGTCAAAATTGAAATGATAAAAGGCAAAACAGAAGAGTGTCACTCCTGTACGTGTATGTGGTGTGCTACCGCCAAAGCAAGAAAGATGACTTAGGTTTTTGTGCAGAACTTGAAAACGGTGGTTGTGTTTAAAATTCCGTAACTTGAAAAATACATGAGTCATTTGAATGACTCTTGTAGTAAGGGAAAGCTAATGAACTACGTACATGTAGGCTTTCGTATCCTCGATTTTAAAAGTGCTACACGCAGAACTTCACTAGAACAATGGTCCCGACATTTGGGTTTCGGGTTTTTTTTTACTCACCCTGTATACAACATGTCTAAGCCAGCTCCTGCTTGAGGCCCTGTGTCAGTTTTATGGCCCTTGAGGAAGGGCAGACAGACTTGCATTATCAAGGTCAAGTTTGCATTAATGTTCAACAAATGGGAAATCTTTTACTTCAATGCCAGTGCAAGAGCGCCTACCGGTACATGTAGGCAGATCAAGGTATGAACACTAACTCAATGGCCCGCAGCTTTTGAAGTCATTTGGAGCTTGTTGCACTTACGTCTGGGTTTGAGCAGATATCAAACTGGTTGGCAGAACTTGCCACAGCTCCCCTCCTTAACAAATTTACATATTTGCGAATCCGTTCTCCTCGACAAGCTAGCACGGGCATTGCCTGCTGTCCTCCCATTTCAGACATCAGTCTGCAAAGGCAATCAAAGTTGTCACAATTTGTCTGTTTTATTAACACAAGGGCAAACAACGCACAAGTGGACAAGGCTGAAAAGTGGACAATTTACTGTGTAAAATCTTCAAAACTGGAAGCACCACAACATCAAATGTAACAGAAGGGGCATCAAGATCTTTCAATTGAGTGTAATTTGATGGAATGTGGTTAACTGTATTTTGTCAAAATGTGTTGCTGTTTTTTGCGAAAGGGAACAAATGTGTGCTTGGCCAGTTTCAAACATTATGTTTAAGACCTGTTGGAATCTGGACGCTGATACATGTAGGCAAGGGTATTAATTACCAGCATCCAGACTCCAACCAGTCTTAAACATGCAGTGTCATAAATGTACCTTTATTCATGTTATTCATTAAAAAAAATCTAAACTTTTCGGTCCAAAAGTCAAACAAATTTGTTCAGATTGTTGCGTGCATTGCACATACTGTGTGATGTGGTGCAGAATGCAGCTGTGCTGGTGTATTGTGAATTTAGGATTGACTCAGATCACTGGTAATTTTTGTTCTGATTTGTTTTTCTTCTTCTATCCCAAATCCCATAGACTTGTACATTCTCAGTGCCACTTTTGACCTTCAACCCAACAAACTTCAATCTTAATGAAACTGGGCACGGACTCTGAGAACCGGTGAACTCGTGCAGGGAAGAGTGACTTCATGCATGATGTAGATCATTACAAAACTTGGTAGATATAGCTAGATATTGATAAGATTCAAGTATGAAGTGACGTCACGATGAGGCCATCAACTGATTTTTTATTAAGTTTTAAACAATTTTTAAATTTTTTTATTGATTAGTCAGGTACGGTAAGCTGCTTGGTGCCATTTAAGGCTTGTGAATACTGGGTTCAATGCACAATGCAACGGAATCTACTGTTGCATCTTGCTGCATTTACAAATGTAGCAGGATTTTCATTTTAGTTGAGTTGGATTGTGTTGCATTTAGCATGGTCAGTGCACAATGCAATGGAACCTTCTGTTGCATCTTGTAAGTTGCATTTAGCAGAGTTCTCATTTCAGTTGAGTTGGATTGTGTTGCATTTAGCATGGTCAGTGTACAATGCAACGGAACTTCTGTTGCATCTTGTAAGTTGCATTTAGCAGGGTTCTCATTTCAGTTGTGTTGGATTTCAGTTGTGTTGCATTTAGCACAGGGTAACTGCTCGGTGCCAAGGCTGGTGAAAAACCGGGTTCAGTGCACAACTAATGCAACGGATTCTACTTGCATCATGTTGCATAAAATGTATAGCAAAGTACTCAATTCAATTGTGTTTCATTTTGTTGCATTTCGCAGGGTACCTAAAGTATATCTGATTGGAGTACCGGTACCTTTAAGTTAAAATTATGACTGTTTTTTTTTTGTCTAACAGACAACCTCTAGCCCCTAGTCTAACTGTTAATTAGGGACACAACATTTCCAGAGCATTTTGATCAGTTTTATCGCTGGTTTTTCCCAGATGTCCTGTTCTTCAGTGATGTGTCATTATTTAATGTTGAAGCATTTCTACATTAACTCATAACCTTCCAAAATCCTCCTAAATTCTCTTTGCACAAATGTTGCCAAATGTAGGATTTGGCAGTGTTGAGGCTACATGACCATAGGCCTGTATGGCAAACACGTGAGGATGCACTTGGTGTCAAGGTCTTGGGCCTTAGGCCAAGATGAAAGTTTGCACTACTCCTGGACAATGCTGGATGTCATATCTGCTTCAATATCGAGACAGTGGTCACTCCTCCAATTGAACCAGATTTAAGAAATAAATAACAAGACAATTTTGCAGGATTGAGGCCATGCATTTTTACATGGAGGCAGTTGGAGGATTTTGCTGGACTGAGGTTGCATCCTAGCAAAATGCCTCTTAGGACTTTAGGTTAACGCTTAAGGCACTTTGGGGGTCAAGTACCAAATATACTTCAGAATATTACTGGTACATGTGTTGTGCACATGTACTTAGAAAATAAATGCATACTACAGGTTACTACTCAGTAGTATTTGTACTTTCAAGGCAGTTACGGTATCCGCTCCATTCACAAGCACCCCCTCACCAGTAAAGAAAGTACAGTTGGGGGTGACCAACCAACACCATCTTGCCTAACTGCAATTTTACCGCGACGCGTGGCCGTACCACTGCGTGTACCTGTACGTAGTACAAATCCCCTGGTGTACATGTATGTGCGGCACACACACGGAACGGTGCGCGTCAACCAGCTAAATGTCCCGCCCATGGGACGGCGTTGCTAGGTAAAAGGGCGCCCTCTTTGTTGGCGCATGGAGCAAACATAAAAAGACAACCTTTCGATGATCAATGTTGGCAAAATTGAAATAATAAAAGGCGAAAAATGAACGTGACTCCTGAGCACTATGCTAACGGCCAAAGCTAGGAGGTGAACTTTGCTTGTTTTTGGGTAACAGATACGATGAAAGGCAATGTGCGAAAGCATTTACAGGGCACTGCCGCCTGAAATGTCCGAAAAATTTCATGTTTTGGATTGTTTACTTATAAAAGATCTAGTTGAAAGGAAACTATCCTTTAGTCTTACATGTACGTACCGTACGTATACATGTACCTTCCCGACAACAGCCAAAAAAAAAACTGGTTGTGTACATCGGACACAACGGAGTGTGCACACATGCATTGTTCCTGCCATTTTCAATCAATGCACGAAAGTGACGATACGTTGTGTGTGTCACATTACACACAGCACCATTGCACAAATGTGGTTTCTTACACGTCCACAGAAAGTGAACTCTTTAGGCCTACAGCTGGTATCATAAACTGAACACCCAGATCCTTTGGGGTTGCAAATGTGAACCATGAAATCCATTCTCGCACGAATAACACAAGAATAACACAAAAAACGCCCAGATTTTAAAGGATAGTTGTGTGGATGTTTAGTACTTTTAAAAGTTCTTTCCAACTGACATCATTTTGTTCAAAGCGTGTTTTGTAGCCCAATTGGGCATAGTATAAAATCCAAGCCCTAATGTAAGCAGTGCCAGTAAGTGAAGAAAGTTTCCGAGCTTTCGTTTTTACCACTTACGTCCAGGTTTGAGCAGATATCAAACTGGTTGGCAGAGCATGCCATCATTCCCGTATCTAACAAATCTACGGATTTGAGCATCCGTTCTCCTCGGCAAGCTAGCATGGGCATTGCCTTCTGTCCCGCCATTTCAGACATCAGTCTGCAAAGGCAATCAAAGTAAATTGTGTCTCATATTTATGGACAAAACATTTATTTGTATTCATTTATTTTAACTGGGTAGCCCATTCAGTGGAATCCACTGATCTCCCATGGGGCCCAGTAAAGAGAAGACAATGTGAAGAAATTACAGTTTTAGAGGTGGGAGGAAAAGCCAGTAGAATGTTCTAGGGAAAACCCACGGAATCAGGTAGGGACTGAAAACCAATCCACATGTTGGCCCAGGTGGGATTCGAACCCGGGTCACAGCCAACCTGACTCCCCGATACCACTTCTGCATCATCAAATGTAAACAAACATGCATGCTTTTCCATTGGAAATTGGAAAAGCGTGCATGTGTGTTTACATTTTGATGATCATCAATGCAGCAGTGGTATTTTACTGTGTCCATCATGTGTCCATACCAGCCTCAACTACATGGGCGCGTGCAGATTCCTTCACTAACCCATAGCCATGAGAAATACGAAAACGATGCTGACTGGCTATTCAGTGCGTAGTGCGCGCGTATTACGAACACTGCACACCCTGCATGTAATGGGCTCGTGCACTCTGAATGTCACCTCACGTGCGAACAGTTTTTTTTCAGTCTGCGCAATGCCAGTACATGGATCCTGGCAGCCTTGTTTTATGCCAAAAGAACTGTATCTTGTGTTGTAAAGGACGACAGAGGTAAGTCCATTTAAAATACATGTAAATCCTGGAAAAAATTTGGCAATCCGATCACCACTTTTTTCAATTAATTTTGTAGCGCCAAAAGTTACCTCTTTTATGGTTCCCTCCACTTTCCCTCCTCTACTCTCACCCCCTCCATTCCTTAATTTCTATTTATCAATCAGTCACTCACTTCATCGAGATTCGAACCTCGGACGCTTGCTTGATACACGAGTCTCTTAACCGCTAGGCCACGCACGATCGCTGTTGCAATGATCAATCTTTGGACGTATTTGAAGTATCCATTGAAATAAACTAAATATTCATGAGAAAATAAATATTCATAATGACGTATTGCACTATCATTGGCCGGCTCATGCGACGTCTCATGCGACGTCATGGTTATCGATGTCACGTGTATAACGTACCGCTGTTCCAGACACTTCAATCAGTTTTGACCGGCTGCTTCAACTCAGATCTGCACGCAAAATGTGCTCCAAAAACACATTTTTACCAATTTTTTTTTGCATGTCCACTCTTTCCTGGATTCCTCTTGGTTGAAATCACAAGGTGAGGTGAAAATTTGGATGTTTGGCGGCAGGTAAGTGGTGATCGGTTGGCCGAATTTTCCCAAATCCTGGCTAAATAGCACGACGTCGAAATGTCATGTTTTAAAAGATTGATTCTACAAAATAACAATTTCAAAATTTTAAGCACTGCATCGCATGTTAAAGGGGCACTAGGTCCTGAAATCCCCCAAAATTTCATGTTTTGGATTGTTTACTAATACTTAGCCTATTTCAAACATCTTGTTGAACGGTAGGAAACCAACATAATGTCGTACCGTTCCCGACAAAAGACAAAAAAAACAGGTTGTTTAAATCGGACACAACGGAGTACAAATACATTTTTCGTGTCGTTCTCAGAGTACGATACACGTTGTGTGTCTCGGGAAGAGTGGTGACAAATCACCAATGCAAAAAAGTAGTTTCTTCAACATCCGCAAAAGGCAAACACTTTACAAATGAAATCACAACTAGCGTCCATACAGTTCGAATTTAGGGGGTCGCAAAAGTGGACCCCGAAATTCATTCTCGTATGCATAATACAGGAAAAACACAAAAACGCCCAGTTGTGTGGATCAACATCATCTCATTCAAAGCGCGTTTTGTAGCCCAATTGGGCTGTTCCAGGACCCAGTGTCCCTTTAAATACATCAACTGCAATCTTAATTTAAAGCCAGAGTCCATCATTTGCAGCTATCCAAAAAAGTAACTGGCGTACAATGTAATTATTGTTGAAAAACATACTGGTTGAAAGATAGTAAGGGGACTAAACTCCCTGTGAAATTATCCTTTCTGGCAAGCTCTCATTTTGAAGAAATCAACGAAAGAAGGCATTTCCAACGGTGCTTCTTAAGAAGCACCGTAGGAAAATTTAAATTAGTTGTTCGTTTTGTTATTCGGCGCAGCGCGCACAAGCATTGGAACGACGCACAGGCGCGCGTGGTTGCTATAATTTGTCGGATCAGTGCGCGACATCGCGTAAAGCTGCAATTCAAAACAATTCGAAACATGATTTAGCAACTTTTGATTTTAAATTGAGATCTTAGAATGCTGTTTTTCTCGGAATATGAAGCTGAAGCTGAGCTGAAACTTCATCAAGTAAGTTGTTCAGTATCCTTCATTAGATTTTGAACACTTTTGTTGCTTCAAACGAACAAAATGCACAAATTACAAATGATGGACTATAGCTTTAAATGTCCCAAATACGGTAGTGGGACATTTAAATTACACAATTCAAGGAGTTAAGATTGCACAAGGCAAGAATGACCCATGGAAATAAGGTTGTGTCCATGGACATGATGGATACGTATTTCGAGCATCAAATTTTTCGTCAACACAAGACTGGTGACTGACAAACTGTCTTCCATTATGATGGAGATGCATGTGCGATATCAGTTCCCACTCTGGAATTATCATGATTATACAATGTAGGCATGTACCGGTAGGTATCCTACCGGAAGCACACAAGCGTTTGAAGGATGTTTTGGAAAGGACCATGGGACCATGGGGACTATCCGCTTTGTTCACAAGTACCCCCTCACCGGCAAAAAAAGTACAGTTGGGGGTGACCGAACGACGCCATCTTGCCCGACTGCAATATTTTGCTGCGGAGCGTGGCCACTACGTGTACAATACAAATCACAAGGAACGGTCACACACAAGGAACAGTGTGCGCACGTCAACCAGCAAAATGTATGTGTCCTACCCAATGGTCCTGCCCATGAGACGTCATTGCTAGGTAAAAGGGCGCCCTCTTTTGTGGGCGCACGGAGCCCATAGCCCCATAAATGTGGCCAATTTACTAAACTGCCTGCCGTAAATATATGCCACACCCGCATAAACTATCCAAACATTTAGGACTCAATTTTATAATTTGTCGCGTTCAGACTTTATTTGTAGTTTAAAGACATAGCCCATCATTTGTAATTTGTGCATTTTGTTCGTTTGAAGCAACAAAAGTGTTCAAAATCTAATGAAGGATACTGAACAACTAACCTGATGAAGTTTCAGCTCAGCTTCAGCTGTACGTGTATATTCCGAGAACAGCATTCTAGGATCTCAATTTCAAATCAAAAGTTGCTAAATCATGTTTTGAATTGTTTTGAATTGCAGCTTTACGCGATGTCGCGCACTGATCCGACAAATTATAGCAACCGCGTGCGCCTGTGCGTCGTGCCAATGCTTGCGCGCGCTGCGCCGAATAACAAAACGAACTACTAATTTAAATTTTCTTATGGTGCTTCTTAAGACGCACCGTTGGAAAGGCCTTCTTTCGTTGATTTCTTCAAAATGAGAGCTTGCCAGAAATTTCACAGGGAGTTTTATTAGTCCCCTTACTATCTTTCAACCAGTATGTTTTTCAACAATAATTACGCCAGTTACTTTTTTGGATAGCTGCAAATGATGGACTCTGGCTTTAACCCTAACCCCCTAAAAGGGCTCTTTGGGGGTGAAGTACCTAATACCGGTACCACAGAATACTACTGTGATGTGCACACTTATAATTATATGAAAAGGAAGTGCATAGGGCCCAGCCTCGACTCCAGGGGCGCGTGCTCGTTCCTTACACTAACCCCTGGCTGTGATGATGACGTAAATGACGCTGAATGGCTATTCACAGCTTACTGCGCGGGCATTTCGAAGATTGCACGCCGGGCGCGCCCATAATGCGCTCGCGTGCTTAGCTTTGCACGTAACATCAAGTACAAAAAAAAAAATTAGGATTCAAAAGTCGCGATGCCTGAACGATATGGATTATGTCAGCCGCCTTTTTCGCTAAAAAAACACCCTTTATCTGTGGTTGTAAAGGCACGAAAGGGGTACGTACATTAAATACAAATCTTTGCTAATTAACACAACGTCCAAACGTTGTGTTTGAAAGGATTGATTCTTCAAAATCACAACTTTTAACATTTTAAAGATGGCGTCGGCACGTAAAACGGATAAACTGCAGCCCTAATTATAATGTACCGTATTTTGGCACATTTAAATCACACAATTCCAGGGGTTACGATCGCGCAAGGCATGATGGGAAACAACATGGCGCTGCAAGATCGTACCCACGGGGCACGAGGTTGCATAGGGCCTACTACAGGTTACATACTACTCAGAAGTATTTCGTAGACGGTGAGGTTAGGGTTAATTATATGCTTTAGAAGCACACTGCACATGTAGCAATAGAAAAGAAACTAGCGGTAATTTCTCAGACATCTACTTTTCGTGTAATTTCCAGCTAAACTTTGGAGGCTCGTTTGCACACATTTGTTCCAACATCGAAGCGATCACACTTTTTTGTGTAACAATCTTGACTTTTTATCACTGCTGCATTTATTCATACATGTACCTCCTCACATTTGTTACACTTGTTTGTATTGTTTCTTGACTTCTTAAAATTGTACTACTTGTCTCCTGTAGAATTACATTGTCACTTTTATATTCTCTGTATTGTTTTTGTTTTGTCTTTGTCAAAAGTGGGAAATGACGTCTATGGGTTTGGGCAAAGAATCACTTCTAGGTAAGAATCAATTCTCTCGGAATTGATCCCCATAAACAGCATTTTAATTCTATCAAGTAAAGACTCCAGATGGCTCCAATTACATTTTAAATCACTCTAAAGGATAGTGCTGTCATTCATTAGCTACCCTACTAAATGCAACATATGGCAACAGTGGTACAACGTTGTTGCATACTGCTGCATTTAGCAGGCAACTCACGTCCCAGTGCTTTGTTGCATCTTGTTGGACTTACACGTAGCAGGGTAACTGCGCACAGTTGCAAAATAACAGAATTACCCATGTTGCATTCGGTAGCATTGAGCAAGGTTACTGCTTGTTGCAAAGGCTGGCATTCACTGCGCTATAGATGCAACAGAATCCATTGTTGCATCTTGTTGTATTTAGCAGGGTTCTCATTTCAATTGTGTTGGATTTTGTTGCATTCAGCAGGGTAACTGCTTGGTGCTGAGGCTGGTTATTCTGGGTTCACTGTCCAATGCAACGGACTCTAGTGTTGCATCTTGTTGCATTTAGCACCTTTTGTGTTTGATTGTGTTGCATTTAGCATGGTAAGTGCTTGGTGCCAAGGCTGGTGAAAACTGGGTTCAGTGCACAATACAACGGAATCTACTGTTGCATCTTGCTGCATTTAGCAGGGTTCTCATTTCAGTCATGTTGGATTGTGTTGCATTTAGCAGGGTTACTGCTTGGTGACAATTAAGGCATGTGTATACTGGGTTCACTGCGCGATGCAACATAATCCACTGTTGGATCTTGTTGCATTTAGCAGGGTTCTCATTTCAGTTGTGTTGGATTGTGTTGCATTTACCAGGGTTAACGCTTGGTGAAAAGGCTGGCGTATACTGGGTTCACTGCGCTATGCAACAGAAACCAATGTTGCATCTTGTTGCATTTAGTAGGGTTCTCATTTCAGTTGTGTTGGATTGTGTTGCATTTACCAGGGTAACTGCTTGGTGACAAGGTTGGTGTATGCTAGGCTCACTGCGCGATGCAACAGAAACCACTGTTGCATCTTGCTGCATTTAGCAGGGTTTTCACTTCAGTTGTGTTTTGATTTTGTTGCAGTTTGCATGGTACGTGTACCTCAAGAAAGCCCAATGACAATCTTTCTTCACTGCTGTTTTTCTTGACCATGTTGACAGATAAAATTTGTATTTCAATAAAAATGGAATTGTGTCACTGGGAACAGATTCCAAAAGGTTTGGCATCGCCAGAGCAAACTGACATGGAACTCACGTTGGGGTTTGTCTCGACATGGTACAAGTTGGCAGAGCACGTTTGATATCCTTCCCCTAGTAGGTTGATTGTGTTTTGAATTCTGTCTCCGCGTTTGCCCAATACTGACATGTCAGGCACACTGCTGGCCATTCAGAGTAGATACCTGCAGAATGGGAAACAAGAAAGTCACATGTGAAGATAAATTATTGTTCAAGTCGAACGAAGAAATTGACGGAAGCTAGATTTGAACTTTTGAAGCTTGTATGCCCTTGGGATCGCCTCGCCAGCAGCGGTGTAGCCAGCGTTCTCATCATCAGGCATACAACTGGGACTTGAGAAAAAAACGAGGAAATTCCATGCCACACAAGACTTTGAACAGTGTTTTTCAAGTTGTAATGGCATTCTTTGGAAGTGCCAAACGAGGAAATCAGCAGGTCCGAGAAAAGGTTGCATGCCTGCATCATGGGGAGGGAGGGAGGGGCTGGATGTTACAGTAGGTGGGGGCTGGATGTGTACAGTGGGTGTGGGGGGACTGGATATTACAGTGGGTGTTGGGGGTGGATGTGACAATGGGTGGATGGGGGGGGGGGGCACATGAGAAAGCAAGTCAGGTGATTCCAAAATGAGGCTTAGATCAGACTGGTACATATGTACATTAAAGTACATTTCCGACCATGGTCCAGTTGTTTGAAAAGACTGGGCACCTCCCGACTGACCTTCATTGAGATGATATGTGAAAAAAGCAGCGTCAGGTTGCAACATTCTTTCCTTCATTAACCAACAGGCCTGAAAACAATTTTGCATAACCCCTAGAGAGTTAGGGTTAAAGTATCCTCATGCAGCTAGACCCCCTAAAATGACGAGGATATATTTTGATGCACTTGCATTCAATTTGTTATTATTATTATTATTATTATTATTACTCACTTTTGGTAATGACACCAAGGATTCCTCAAAAGCGGCCTAGGCACTGTAGCTCGCAAGCCTGAAGAAACCTGTGGAGAGAAAACAATGAGAAGAAATTGCAGTTTTAGAGGTGGGAGGAAAAGCCCAGAAGAATTTTCTGAGGAAAACCCACGGAATCAGGTAGGGACTGAAAACCCAATCCACATATTGACCCAGGCGGGATTCGAACCCGGGTCACAGCTGTGGAAGGCGAGGAAAGTACCGCTACGCCAACCTGACTCCCCTTGAACAACGCAAGCACGTTGCAAAAGTTAACCTGCGTCAATTTAGGTGACTCGAGGATCCTTTCACCATCAATCCGGTTTGTTCAGTTGTTAGTGTGACGTCACTTCCAGCACTTTCTGCACGATTGGAACCGCAAGTTAGGCCTATCACAGCTCGAGCACTTGTAGTCAATGGGCACTAGTAATCAGTGGCGCACGCTATATGACGTTTTTGATAACGAGTCAGACGACGCAGGTAACGCTTGCAACGTGCACGCGTCGTCCAATGCAAATTGAATGGATTGTGTGTCAAATTCCTCATCATTTTTACAAAATTAATGTAGGAAGGACTCAATGAGGTCTGACGACACCATAGAGCTATATTAAATTACTAGAGCGCTAACTTCGTGTAAAAAGTAATGCCTGCTGGGCGCATCCATGGAAAAAATTCCATTCTCGATCACCACTTTTTTCAAGTAATATTCAAGCGCCAAAAGTTGCATCCTTTATTCCCTCCACTTTCCCTCCTCTACTCTCACCCTCTCCTTTCCTTTATTCCTATTTATTAATCAGTCACTTACTTCATTGAGATTAGAACCTCGGATTCTTGCTTGAAACACAAGACTCTTAGCCGCTAGGCCGCGCACGATCGCTGTTGCACTGATCAATCTTTGGACGTATTTGAAGCAGCCATTGAAATAAACTAAATAATTATGAGCAAATAAATATTCATAATGACGTATTGCACCATCATTGGCCGGCTCATGCGACGTCATGGTTGTCGATGGCATGCGTATTACGTACCGCTGTCTTTCAGCCACACTTCAATCGGTTTTGACCGGCTGCTTCAACTTTAGTTCTGCACGTAGTGTGCATCCAAAATGAGCTCTAAAACACATTTTGCCTATTTTTTTTTCGCATTAACACAGCTTCCTGGATTCCTCTTGGTTGAAATCACAAGGTGAGGTGAAAATTGATATGTTTGGCGGCAGGTAAATTGATGATCGAGTATGGAAATTTTCCCCTGCGTTTGTATTCCATGCCGGTGCGTTACCGAAGCCAATACGCCCAACACCGTGGACGAAATGCACGATCAGCAAATGAGCGTGTCATTTTGCGTAAATTTGCTCTACACACACAGCCTAGCGCAATGCATATGCGTATTCACTGCAGATGCTTTGGCGATCGTGAAGTGAAGGGCCCGGTTCCTATAACTAAGGGAACAAAATCCACTTTAAAAATTATTAGACCTAACAAACTAGTTGGCGACATTCTCAATAAACAGGTATGTCATAGATAGAGGGCAGGGTTTTGATTCTTTTGAGGGAAATGTTGGGGTAACATGACGATGACAGCGCGACGACAACACATGACCCAAAAATATAAATAAAGATGTATTGACATGATTGACTAGGCCTATTGATTGTCAGTACTAGTACTAGGCTAGTCTAGTTTTTCAGGACGAGCCAAAATCGTCAAACACATGATCTAACCATTAACTCGTTACAATTTTATTCTGCTGACAAAGTTTGATACAATTACAAAATAAGTAAAATACCTTACATGTACCTGCAACAACATGGACAACAACAATCAACACCCCCAACACGAACACCGCGAGCGACCCGTTTTTATGTGGTGTGTGGCGTTTGAAAACAGCGCCCTCTATCTTTTTTCTAAACATTGAATGAAATTCGCTCGCCGTACACACCCCCCGACGGTCAAAAAGTGGGTGCTTGGCTATCGATCTGATCTTAACCACCACCGGCCCACCCCGCTTTTTCTCGGTGATTCGAACGAAGTTCCCAGCAACCAAACAACTTTAAATGTGCCGTTTTGATGTAAGGTTAAGATCAGTAGATAACCAGGGTATAAAAAAAGGTAAAACTGGTTCCATAATTGGTGCCACGTACGCTACATGTAAATAATTACATAATACAATTAAACAATAGATAAAAGCACATGAAATTATATTCATATTTATAAACTATATGAATAGATTTGAAGACAAACAATGTATTATTTTATGCCGGATATCAGTCAACAAAGTAAGGCTAAATGTTCTGCAGGAACGAAATTACACCACCATTTTACCCGACAACGTAGAGAATTTCACTTTTCATTTGCAAGGCAATTAACTGTTAACAAAAAGACAATTAGGCATCGAGGCCCTATTGGAAGTCCTTACATAAATCACTTCAGGATATTCGTAGCCTTCCATTATTTAAATTCAAATTTAAAGGGAATGTACAACATTTGCTTTTGCTGCAATTTTCAGAAAGAAATGGATTTAGAGGATTAGTATGTTATAGCAAATATTGTTACACTGACTTGTTTCACGTTTTGGGTTCGTATATGCTGGAAAAAAACCAAGAAAACCAATCATTTTCTTGTAGTCTGGTTCGCGGACCCCACTTAAAATGAAACGGAGCAATTTATAGACTTTGGGGAATTGTAAGATCATAGAATCAGTCTAGCAGGCTTGTAGTCTTCACAGGTGTGTAATCAATTGCAAAGAAAATGTAGACGAACTAAATATGAAAAATTAGGAGCACTTTTTGAAAAAGCCAGTTTTCTCCAACGCTGGTCGGCCGACCAGCGTTGGAAAAATACAGTTTTTCTTGAAAATGGCAGCACACCAGGAGCCACAACTTTACAGGATGCTTTAGACTGTCATTCCCTATCAATCCAGTAAGATATTTCGTGATAATTTGATCATTTCGTTTTTTGATGTTTGCAAAATGTTGTATCTTCCCTTTAAATCAAATTTACTTTCACCGATTATAATAGCTCAGATTAATCTTCTTACTGGGTTATTTACTACTCCGCCGGTATTTCTTTTTTTTTCTGATCAGGAATATTATTGGTTGTTAATGTTTTTCCGTGTTTTATGTACAATTTACAATAATACATGTTTTCAATTGTTTTTCATTTGTTTTTCATTAAATGTTTGTATTAATTCATGTTAAAGGGGATCCCTACTCGACAAGCTCCGCCTTTGCGGATCCCCTTCCATCATCTCTAATTAAAATAATGCGCCCAAAGTGTATATTTTGTAAAAACCAGTTCTAATTTCTTAATATCTAAAATTACATGTATGTATTTATGCCTTCACTTTTGAAATAAGATGTGGTAAAAATAATAAAGAATGAATGAGTGAATGAATGGGTGAAAAACCTGCGATTGGCTCCTTTATGGCATCCTTGAAGATATTTATTTCGAAATGTGGGTTTCCCCCTATCGAATTGAAGTTGCGAAATGCTCACGCGCAGTACAATGTAAGGGGTTCCCCCAATTCCCAGCCCATTCATGTTAAACTTGCTACAAGTCCACCATGTTTGAGTGTTGCAAACAACGCTTGTAAAGATTCAGTACGCAGTGCAGTGAATTAGACAATACCCTCAGAGAATGGTATAATTATACACAGATTATATTATATAACTATATACATGTTTATTGAAGAACGCTTTTGATAAACCCAATTATACCGCCCTGTATTTTTTTCTCATATCGACTTAGTCAAGTTTAATGCAGTTATGCAAAACATGAGGACATGCACAGATCCTATTATTCTATAGCTCAGTGCTCTAGTCAGTAGGCAAGGGATTCGATCCACCATGGTCTGACCACCGTGCACATTGAGCGATTGAGCTGAAGCGTTATAGGAACATAATAATAATTCCCCTGATGTTGCGAAAGCCCTTCAAGTTTCATGCTTTTTGTAGCAGACATCGTTCAACTGAGCTGTGTACATTGTTAAACACGAACAACCCTGTTGTATCTTCAACCGAAGTACATGTACATGTACGTACTCGCGATCCGAGTGCACAGAACCGCTGATACTGGAGCCGCAGCGGTCACAGGTTTCGGTCTGAAGCGCCACACTCAATGTCCTGCTGACAATGGCATCCGGAGGGTCTGACGACGGTAAGTGCACGACTTGGTAGTGGGTCCGAGTTGGTAGTGGGTCCGAGTTGGTAGTGGGTCCGAGTTGGCGTGGCTCCGAGTTGGCATGGGTCCGACTTGGCATGGGTCCGACTTGGTTTGGGTCCGAGTTGACCTGATACCCACGATATATACTTATTATCAGGGAAATGATCGCAGGCCAACTTTTGTTCACTCAAATTCTCGATTTATCAGTTTTAGAGGGTGGCAAGGACATTTTTGGCCCCCAGCTCATTAAATTTACACCACTATGACTAATTCGTGCTTCTTTTTCTTTCCTTTTTTTTCTTCTCTTTGCCCCCTCTTTTTTTGCCTTTCCGGGGCAAGCACCTGCCCCCTTCGATCGACGCCCATGGTGGACCCCCTGTTGTCCCTTTTTAGTGTACTTAAGTTAAAGTTTTTAGAAAGACTTGCCATTATGTTTTGTATACGATCGTCAATCGTGGACCTGCACAAAAATTGCACGCCTAAAGTAATTCTCAAGGTTTTGCATACATCGCAGTAACTGTTTCCGCTCCATCCACATACCATGGATGAAGTTTCCGAGTATGCAACAATCGATGGCCGACTTTGTGCAGGAGATAAACCAACTAGTGCCATTGTTCCTGTCGGCAAGGCAACATGCCCTGCCACTGCCCCAGGCCTGGACAACAATATAAAAGGGCCTTGAGACTGAGAATAGCACTGGCATTTTCTTTGAGTGAGTGAGGGGCCAGAGACATCACATTGGCCTGCATGCATGGGCAGGGGACAGATTGACCTTGACCTGGTTCGCTCGTACGCCCCGCCCTGCAAACAGGGCGCATGGGCAGCCTCGTCCCCACGGTGTCGAGCAGTACGCGCCCACCACTACCTGCTCTTTCAGCCTGGTATTGGATCATTTGCATGTGCAACCAATCAGAGCTTGAATTCATCAAAGTATCCCAGCGTCCTGTCAGGGCGGGGGTACTTGGGAATTGACGGGGCAGCTTTTCCTATTTACATAATTATCTGTCCCCTGCCCTCCACCAGAAAGGGGGGGGGGGGCAGAATTATATACGCACGTCATACATCGACATTTGTCATCGACATTTGCGCTTGAGTACCTGATTGTTAGTAGATACGTGCGCTTTATAAGACTCCGTTATTATATCAGTAATTATTTTCTAAATTTATGTAGGTGAGAAGAAATTCCCGCCTGACGGCCCCAAAATCGAAAATCACTTCCACTTTGGAAATTTCAACGGCCTCATTACCATCGGAACAAGCTCTGGGAACACAATCAACTACGGACCAGGTAGTAATAAGTTCATACAAGGATTTTTTTTAAGAAGGTTTTATTCACACGAAATATAAACACCCGATTCGGGCAATTCACAATGCAGTGCGCCACCAAGAGTTTGCCACGGAGAGCCATTTTGTCTAGTGCATTGTGGGAGATGGTTGACAAATTTAAAGTCAAGCGCGGGACATTTGAAATTGTTCGGGTTTTTTTAGGTCATCATTCGAGTAGGCCTATCTGTTTGGCCTTTTCTTTTCTTTTTATCACTGGCGTATTGGTGTTTTGTTTTTGTAAGACGACCGTCAGTATGCCCCAATCGATAACAACTTTCAAGTTTTCTGCTGCATGACATTCATTCAAATGGGCCATTGTCCGACCATAAACTTGAAAAATTGACTCTCCATGACAAACTCTTGGTGGCGCACTGTGTTGTAAATCGCCCGAATTAAGACGTGTCGTGTAGAGTTTATTATTGCCCCCACCTGTATAGCAGTTAAATGTATTGGTAAATAAAATGCTCGTGACGATGACATCCAAACGGTCATGATGACTGCACTCGGAAAAATCCCGGATCTGACTTGACCAGGAATTTGGGTTCTTTTGGGCCTGACGCTTTCCGGGTCACCATAACCCTGAGGACAAGTAAACAGTAAACATGTCATATTTACCGGGGACATTGTCATTTTACCACCCAGGAAAGTTGTCTTTTTGACCCGGAAAAATGCCCTGTGGACCCGGAAAAGACGGGTCGAATCCGTATGACCCGGAACTTTTTTGGAGTGTGAATTGAAGCAGCTACCAAATTAGAATTCCTGTCTCAAAGCGATGAAATAGGCCCCTCTATTCAACTCAAGGACCTTGTCCCTTTATTGTCACCAAATGAAAGTCGTCTTGATTCATAAACTATGTGATTTTTGGACTGCGTTTTACAATGTTGTTAATGTGTGCAATAAATGACTTGTCAAACAGAGGTGCGTATTAAGCTTGAAGGGCCGCCAGAGTTGATTCTTCGGATGGTCAGCATGATAGACGAAAAGGGGGAGAACTCGTCGATTACGATGAGGGAACTCCAACAAAACTGCGATTGCAACGTCCTCCGCATCCGCAAAGGATGCGTGGAGCTCACCCTGCGGGTCGGGAGCCAGAAAGGCCTGGAGAAACTCCTGGCCATGTGCAACAGCGGAGATCTCAAGCAGCTCCTGGGCAGAGAGTTCCCAGTCAATGGCCTGAGGGTGGTCGAGGAAGACATCGTACAGGCGCGCAGATTCTTTGAGGAAGAAAAGGGTTCGTGTAGATCATCACAAAATAACTGTTTAAGTAACTCCAACAATTAGATCCCTCTCATCTTTTTCTCAAGCTTGCCGACCTTTTTGATAAGTCAATGGTAGCGGGGCGGATTCAGGTTTGGATCAAGAGCTAGGGGGTTTAGCAGGCGTTTGCTGAGTTGTTTTGACGCTCCCATATTTTTTGCGGCCTAAGATGGAGTTAAGACTCTAAACACCTCCTGTTGATCTGGATGACGGCGTTGACATTATCGAAAAATGCCACCACCCTTTACCTGCCTTGTTTTAAATACTTCTTAGAAACAGAATTTTCTGCAACAAAAATGCACTTCTTTTAAACATCGAACAAAAATGTCCAAGCTTTACTGAACCACTGCACTGAGGGCACTGTTGCTGTGATGTCATATTTCAGGAAGACACTGTATATTTTAGGTGTTTTCTGTTCAAATTGTGAACCCAAAATTGTGCTCATTGAAAACATTTGTGAGAAAAGTTTGCTCATTGGTATACTGACACAACAACGAATCGTTAGAGAAAAGAAACATCCAAAATTCTGGCAACGTTTTTTGTGCTGAAACTAGTTGTAACATTGAGGTTTCTGCCAGAAGTGATATCACACTTTTGCTCATGAATATGGAAATTTGCATAAGCATAAAAAAAAACCAAAGCCCAAAATACCCTTGAAAATGGCAAAATGTAAATTGAAAATAACGTTAAATGGGACACCAATGTCCATTTTCAAGGACTGCATAAAAAAATTGTTGCCCCTCTCTTTTTTTCCAGCTAAAATCAAGAATGAGCTGAGAAAGAAGGTGCAAGAATTCGAAGATGCGGCTGGTGAGTATGTTCGTCGCCGGGTGAAGACGCTCGAGTTACTCAGGGAATTAGTGGAGTACATAACTCGACGCCAGAGACAAGCTCAAGCAGCTGCGGTAAGTTTCGACGTGTGTTTTGTTTTTCTGTTATTTTTTTTATGAACTTTTCATTTAAGCCAAGGCCAAGTTCGGGCAAGGACCATTAGTCGACTTGTGGTTGATTTGTGACGTACATTACGCCGGCGCACTAATAGCAACGTGCTAACGTCTCTAGTCAAACGCTGGTCAAAATGTCATCGCAAAACTTCTGGATCCTGGCTCTCTGCTGTACGTTATGAATGCGCGTGGCTATTGGTTATCAGCGATGCAACCAGCCCCAGTAAGTTAGTCGACTAGCGTACTTAGGCTGCATCCGAATCAACTGTCTAGAGCTAGGTCTAGGTCCGCGCCCATTGAAAATACGCGGGGACGCGCTGACAATAGACGTAGCCGTAGCTCTGGAAGCCCGTTTCGGACCATCGTCGACTAGATAGAGTTCGGGCTAACTTTTGTCGAACTATGACCAATGGTCAACAATAGTTCTTGCACGAACCCAAGCTTGGCATACTATGGCACAGCCGCTTGCACAGTAAGCATCTATGATAGTGATCCTCAGACTATTGAACGAATCTATAATGATATGCGAGCAGAAACAAATGCGTCTAGACCTCCAGATTCTGACCATTCAGCGGGCGCCTTCTATCAGATCTTCGGTGAACCGTTGTTGTATTTAAAAAAAAAACATGGCAGCCAGTTCACCAACAACAGCTTAGGCCGAATTTCTGCTCGCAATGATTGGCTGGCGCGCGGGGTCGCATTAAATTTGCGGCACATCAGAATAGGAGATTACCCAAATAATTGTCAAAATACAATAAAGTGCGAAAACTTAAAATAGACACCGTAAACAGTGAACAAACTCGTATAAAAAGGTACATGTATAGCTTTCACTGTTTGTCTGCTGAATACCAATGGGAAGACTCATATCCAAGTGACTTTGGTGTGAAATTATAATTCATCTTCCTTTTGTTTTAAAAACGCAAGGCGCATTGGTGTACTCCCTTTTTGAAAATTGTCTATTTTTTTTTTATTTCTGTGCATAGACGGTCGGGGGAGTCAGCGCTGGATTAGCTGCGTTCACATTCGGCGCTTCGTATCTTCTATCAGCTGCTGCGGCAGGTGCCGCGGTCGGGATTGTGGCTATCATCGTCCAAGCGGTCACCGCCAAAATATCCACAGATGAAGCGAAGATGATCATGGCCAAAGACAAAGTAGCATGCGACAGAGTCCAGAAGACTCTGGAAAAGGTTGATTTAAAATTGAGGGAGTGGGAGGGCAAAGAAGAAGGGGAACTGATTGGTTCCATTGACGATTTGGTCAGGGTGGATAAGGTGAATCTAAAAAGGGGGGAGGACGCAATCGAGACAATAGAGGGCCGAGGCCGCGGGGAATTCGTCCAGTTTGTGGTCCTCAAAGTGGAACTAGATAAGATCATAGTGTACATACTGGACGCGTTCACTGGAGATGTCTCCAGAATGGCAAAAGCAATTGAAGAGATTGCTGAAAGACTAGCATGCCCGAGTGAGTTGGCAATGAGGGAACTTGTCTCGAAAATAAAAACACGGTTCCAACTTGACAACAACTAACAATTGAATCAAGTCGAGCGACAAGTTATACCTCCGAACCTCTTCGTACATTTTATGTAAGAAATGGTTCTTATCATACAGTTTGGTAGGAGCGGATCCACACATCGGACGGGAAGGGCGATATAAAAATGTAGTCGTGTTGTGAAGTTACAATGACAATGTTTGCCTCAACAATATCCGACGAGTGGTTGACTATGAATATCACGCGGTGATGCAGTCTAAAAATACCGTGTCAGTAAATTCCAGGTCATACTTGAACCTGTCACTTGTCCGGATCAAAATAACACTTCTGATCAAAATGACCGGAAAATGACCAGGACAAGTGTCATTTTGACCCGGAAAAGTGTCATTTAATTTGACCCGAAGAAGGGTCATTTTGACCTGGAGAGGTGTCATTTTGACCCGGAAAAGTGTCATTTAATTTGAACCGGAGAAGGGTCATTTTGACCTGGAGAAGTGTCATTTTGACCCGGAGACGAATCATTTAATTTTACTCGGAGAAGTGTCATTTTGACCAAGGGAAGTGTCATTTTGACCAAGGGAAGTGTCATTTTGACCAAGGGAAGTGTCATTTTGACCCAGAGACTCGTCATTTAATTTTACTCGGAGAAGTGTCATTTTGACCAAGGGAAGTGTCATTTTGACCAAGGGAAGTGTCATTTTGACCAAGGGAAGTGTCATTTTGACCCAGAGACTCGTCATTTAATTTTACTCGGAGAAGTGTCATTTTGACCAAGGGAAGTGTCATTTTGACCAAGGGAAGTGTCATTTTGACCAAGGGGAGTGTCATTTTGACCCGGAGGCGCGTCATTTACTTTGACTCAGAGAAGTGTCGTTTCGACCCGAAGAAGTGTCATTTAATTTAACTCGGAGAAGTGTCGTTTTGACCCGAAAAAAGTGTCATTTAATTTGACTTGGAGAAGTGTCATTTTGACCCGGAAAATTGTCAGGGTCAACCGTCAAATATGACAGTTCCGGGTCGGATTCGATCCTAGAATTTCTAGAGTGTACACCGCGGTACCAAGCCTTTGCCCGATAAACCTTCTCCAAGGCAAGTTTTCATTTTGTCTTAAACTCGGTCACATAAAATATATTGGTGGCTTTTAAAAATATTATTTATTACATTTCTTTACCCAGGGTGTGCCCAAACAATTAAAAACTGGTTTCCATTGGGGCCCTGCATACACTACTAATATTTATACACACATGTACAATTACAATACATTACAAATACAATATATCACGTGAATGAAAATAAAAGCATATGAGATTACTGCATGATTGTAAAGCAACTATATTATAAATAATTGAAATTAAGAATTGAGTTCGACGATGTTCTGGGACAAAAGAATGTGTCGTTCTTAGGATTTTTGTGTTATGTAAGTGTAAAAATAACCGAGGAAAATTCATAATAATAAAATGTACAACAATGTAGAAGTGTATATGCTAAGCACACGCCCTTCTGGCACTACTTTATTGAAATTAAATTGCCGTCGGGTTTCACCGTTTCAGTTAGTTTGCGTTCTCAATCTTTAGTCTTCCTCCAAATTGTATAGCGTATTCTTAATTGGAGATTATTTTTTTCCATAAGTATATTAGTTAATTATCGTAGTCACCCTTATAAATACGTCACATCATGGCTGACAGAATGTGTTGTATGTATATCTGATCAAGAGATTTGAAACATTTAGCATTTGTAATAAACCTAATTATACGTCAATTCAGTGTTGTTATGTTTGGTACTGCAATGGACCGATCCAGTAAGCCCCTCCCACTGCGCACGTGGGCAAATTAACACGTGCTCCTATCCAATGCCACACCGCAATGTCGGACTTTTGTGCACGCATGTCGGACATAAATCAGGGATCAGAAAAAAGTTCAGTGTTCTCTCAACAATACCAAAACAAATCCCATAAGGAACTTTAAAACGGTGGTTGCGTTTACAATTCCGTAACTTGAAAAGTGCATGAGTGATTTGAATGATTCTTGTACTAAAAGAAAGCTTATGAATTGGGCTTTCATATCCTAGATTTGGAAAGTGCTACATGCAGAGCTTCACTAAAACAATTGTCCCAACATTTGAGTTTCGGTTTTTTTTTACTCACCCTGTACCCACAAAGGAAAGAGAGGAGCTGGTATACCCTTAATGCCCAGCCAGAGGGCATTAAGGGTATAGTGAAGCGTGGATTATTTTCTTATTATGGGGTCGTACGCACTATGGTGCCCATAAATTTGCGGGGTTGTTATTAAAAAGGGCCCAGACCCATGGTAAAACTTGTAAAACTTGTTGAAGAGATGCCTTTTTAATCGTATCTGTACCATAAAAAACTTCATTGGTATTAAATCATCCCGTGATAGGCTTAAGTATAGAGACAAATCGACAAAATCCGAAGCCAGCCAAGTAATTTATGGCGTTGAGATTTTCGTAGCGTACTGATGTCATAAGCGGAACCATGTACATGTTTTCCACATTTTTATGTTAATGATACTCGGTGCTTTTATATCGTACGAAATTGACGGCTAGTTTTAGCCTTATAATTAACAGATGGGTGTCGCTATGTATACATACGTAATACGTACATTGAAAATACATGTACACATTACTGACATTGTAAGGATAGTTGCGTGGATGTGTATATCCTACCTTCAAATGCTCTTTCAGATTAACATCATTTCGTTTAACACTAAAAGGGCCGGGTTATTTTGACCATCTCTCAGCCGGGGGGGGGGGGCGCCCCCAATATCTCGGTTATCGAGTGACGAAAAGTTTTGAAACTCGGTACATGCATAGAATAACTTATCATAAACATAACCAAGCAATTTCATGACTATAGGTTGAAGGGTTTCGGAATTATGGCTAATAATCATATGCGCGACTAAATGGTAATTCGCCTCTGTATACACTATACGTATTTGGGAAATTCAGTTTTCACGGTGCGTACAGCTCTGGTTGCGAAAAAAATTTCTCGAGGCTATCGGGGAAAAAGTTGAGGGGCGGGGGCGGATTTCGTCCTCGCCCCCTTTATGGTTTAAACGTGTTTTGTAGCCCAATTCGGAGTATTCCAGGACGCAGTGTCCCAGTATACCTTTTGCATAAATTTGTACCGAAAATTTTAATATCAAGCTCTTCAGTGTTTGTGGGAGTGTGGGTGCCATTTGTTTTAGTGAAGTTCTGCATGTAGCACTTTTATAATTTAGGATATGAAAGCCCACTTCATAAGCTTTCTTTTAGTACAAGAATCGTACACGTTTCTCATGTACTTTGCAAACGCAAACACCGTTTTTAACTTCTGCAGTCCGCGGATCACAAAAAAGGTAAGTGTTCTTTCAGCAAAACGAAGACAATTCACATAGGGATGTACTGTCGCCGGTCTGTCATGCAAGCTTAAGCAGTGATGCGGTCATCATGGTTATTATCAAGTAAAGGCCGTGCCTTTTGAACAACTAAGCTTCTGGATAACCTCTTAAATCAGCTTAAGGATTAGAGCTGATTTTCACTCGTCCTTGAAAGTTGTCTTGCGAAAGAGAGACGCAACTACTCGAAAAGGAAGCATAAATGCAGAAGCGTCTCCATATCGTTTTTGACGGGGGGGGGGAATTACGACCCTACTCTAGAGGCGTATGAAGCGTCTTAAAAATCTTTTTTTTTTAGCACGCCGTCAAAATACAACCAGGGCATTGCAAAATGCCCCCCATACGCCACTGAAGACGTGAGACAGGTAAACACCTGAAAACTTCAAACACATTAGACAGACAGTGACGTCATCATGTTTGTTGACGCGCATAACATTCGTTTTTATTATACAGTCGACTCTCGTTAGTACAAACTCCGTTAACTTCATACAAAATTCTAATATAACAAACATAAAACCTTGCTCCCGACTGTGCATGTATGTGCACAGTGAATGGGACTGATGTTCCTCTTAATACAAAGTTCTGATATAACAAACAATGTATGCTAGAACAAGAAACTGGTGAAAGAATTGTGAGAGTTTTCGCCCGATACCAAAAAAAGTCAGTCAAGAAACTTGGATATGTTTAGTACTTTTCGTGCAAATTGGAAAAATAGGCCTGGCTACGTGCATTTGTAACAGTTGTATCACCGGTATTTGCAATATCTGTCAATCTTGTCAAGCCTCATCAATATTAATAAGGCTCCTATCCATTATGCTGTGCAGTAAAAATGTGCAGAATAGCCTCCTTTGCGAGTTATCAATTAATAAATATCACCCTATTTGCCAGCTTCCATTGGTCGATACCAAGACCCACGCGAAGTTATGTCGAGTGACACTAATGAACATATACTAATCCGCACTTCGTCATTGTTTCCCCAAAATTAGCCGACCTGAAAACTATGCTCATGGGCTAATTTGGTCAGCAAACTAATCCTCGTCAAAATTTACCTCGGAGATAGTTCAAGGTGTAACAAGCATTTGCAGCTACAGATACAGCTGAAATTCGGAATATACTTAGTTGAAACAAGTGTTCATCTACTCGTGAACTAACAACTTGAGGAGATTCTTAGAAATTGAGATTAATATATAGATTTGGGGACGTTTTCGAATGATTTCTTCCCGACTATAAGGTCAGTTTTACCAGTGACCAGTATTGATGTTTCAGAATCAATGACGGCGATTTTTCACAAACGTGAAGTTTAGAATATCTTCTTCCTTTATAATTTGACATTTCAATCATACTGAGCATGTTTTCCGAGAAACACAACGCAAAGAAAGCCATGTTTTTTTGGAATGCATGAATTTCACTGCTCTGTTATAATTGATATGGCATCTATTCGTAATCGAATAAACTTTGTTCAACAAGGGCGACGCTTAGGCCTTTGCAATAACAATGGCCCAATACTTCTCATTCACAATCACATGTAGGCCCAATGCAACCTCGTCCCCCAGTGCATACAGTGCATACATTGGAAGTTAGGTATAATCTTAAATTTTGGAACTTGCGAAGAGAAATAAAAGCAAATTAATTTACGATAAATTCCAGTCTGCTTCAATTAATGACTTAAAGTGTGTAGTTAAACCTTCACTATTGTTTAAAGCCGTATTTCAAAAAGAAAGACAGTAAAATAAGGCTGCATTGTGCCTGCAAAATAGTCTTGCGCCATCCCATTCAACAGTTAACAATTAATGATATACCTTCAGGGAACTCGACAAAAATGGTCGACTTCGTGAATAAGGCTCATAGTGTAATAAAACGTTACGAATCACTAGATTTATGATGAAAGGAAAGAATGCCAAAACTGATAAAAACGCAGGTAGTTTGGTACTAGAAATTTAGTGGAAGAACGAGCCCCGGAGAATATCAGTGATGATTAGTATAATGAATACCTAATGTAAGAATCTAAGTATGTTGATAGAAAAATCAAAAGTCTCATCAAACAAAAACAAGAAATCCCATTCAAATGCATGGTCGGTTCCCGGTCCAATAGTCGGTTTCTTGACGGCTGCGGTGTAGTCTGTGTCATTACTCCAGGCACACTCCGGTTATGACTGCATCCGAGTCTTCTCCTCCAAGCACGATGTTTTGGATGGTCAACGTAAAAGACTTTCTCTTGTATTTGAACTTCTTGGAGTATGGAAGCAATTCGGACAGATCGGACGCTTGGTTTAAATAAAGAAAACAACATTAGTATGAAACTGTGCTAATATTTTTCTGTCAGATAACATCACTTAGCAATGCAAACAAAGGGGAACCTTTAGACTGCGCCTCCTGGGAATACGAAGACAAACGAGTTTTGCCGCCTCCAGAATAAGAATCCATAATTCCAAACCCTTCAAGAGGACCCTGCTTATACGCCACTGAATTAAGAAATGATTAGTTCGTCATTCCAAACAAAATCCAAGAAAGTTTAAGATTGAGCACGAGCTAGATTTTCACGTGATTTTGTCAGCTTTTCTCGCTCATTGTTCATGCACTGTTCAGCTTTTCTCGCTCACTGTTCATGCACTGCTCACTGTTCATGCACTTTCTGTTCATGCACTGATTGACATTTAGTTAATGAGCATACACAGCAAAAAGCATAACATCAATTATCTTGTAGGATCGAGAGCAGAGATAGACGGCAAAATCCTGGAAGACAGGTTTATCCTCCAATAAGCTTTTGTACTTATGACATCACACTTCGTTGAAGTGTTGGGTTTTTTGGTGCTCAGTAGACTGTGAGCCCCACTGGCTCCATAGGAAAGTGCACATGTAGCCTAAACAAAGTGTGGCGCTGTGAACTTACGCCACGTTCTGGGTACCACCAGTGAAAACATCACGTGTATTAAATTAAAGAGGTTGTGGAATGCTCAGAGACATTCCGTCATTTTTTCGGGTATATGTAGCCGAAGGTGTGATGAAATAAAAACAACTATTGTGTCTGTCATGAAATGAGTACAAATGTACTCCTGAGAGCTGTTTTTCAGGTCCTGTTTCGAGCCGAACGAGCAATTTGTGTAAAAGTCGTCGTTGGGGGAAGCAAACAAGACATAGTAAATCGTGACGTAATAAGCAGGACTCGTTTATACTACGCTGCATCGGGAGTATTTCGTCACGATTGACTATGTTTTGTCGTCTTCCTCTCTCCTTCCTTGCCACCCTCTAACCCGGCCTCTTGCTGCTCTACCACGGCCATGTTGTTCTTGCTGCTCTATCTTTTGACATAAGAGCGGGTTCGCTCGCAATCCTTTATACCAAAAAATTGCTTGTGACAAATGAATGACTTCTTGAGTCATTTGCGTTCATTCGTGTGTTATTCGAGTAATTCCAGTGGAAATTCACATCTTCCTAGTTGAACGCAATACGCTTTCATTGATGAGAAAAATGCATTCAAATGAAATCCGCGTTAAACATGCATTGCTAACGTTTAATGGAATGCAACACGTTCTTTGTGTGTTTAATTTAGTTCCGGACAAGGTGCGTAACGTTGTGATCAGTGCGGTTTCACTTCTGCTGTCACCTTATAGTTGCCGTTACCGTGTGAAAGCGATTGAAAAAAAGCCAAGTCTGAAAGAGCGCCCCCATTTGTCAGATTTATGAGCTATATAGTTTACCTTTCAGTTCTTCTTCGATGAGGATTTCCATGTCATAGTCGTTCTTGTAGTAATCAAGTGCAACATACAACCCACCAATGGGCGAGTAGTCGATAAGCACGTCTAAACGTTAAAAACAAATGAGTCGACATCGATACTAGTTCAATGGATATCACACTCTCCCCAAAAAGAATCGCGCTGTATGATTTGCTAATAATGAAAAGAACAGAACCCCATTAAGAATACACACACCAAGCCGCTTTCCCGTACAGGGTGAGTCAAAAAGAAAGTAATCGAATTTGAAAATATTTTTCTACATATTTGACTCGCTTAATTTCATTAGAAAATATAGAAATAAAATACATCATTTGGCTTTTAACTGTGCACATTTTATGTAATGTGCATAGCCTACTATTGGCTATTTCATTAAAACTCGGATGTCCGCCACTGATCATTTACCGTTTGACGAATTGAGCACAGAGGGAGTCAAAACGAAAGTGACCCAGATTAATGATTTTTTTTTTGAAAAGCAATCGAATTTGATATATGTTCGTGCACTCATTTGAAAAAGAGAATAATATTTGTATATTATTATAGAATATTATTTGTATTTAATGCTCGTGTGTAATCTGTAATTCTCACTCAGCTCAATAGCTACCAATGGCATTTCATGGACAGCTATAAAATGGGTTATAGTTATTAAACATTCATAAGTTGTGATAGCAGGGATCAATTTCAGTTCTTTTTTTTCCAATGAGTGGAAGAACATCTCTTTAAAGACATGCTTGATTCGTGTATCATATTAAATTGCCTACTCATGCAAAATCCTTGAATTCAGGTTACTTTCCTTTTGATTCACCCTGTACACCAGTAATTCCTTACCTATATCTTTTCCAATTGGAACAAAACAACCAACATCCCAACACTCGAAATCCTTCTCTTTACCGCAAGCTGAAAAAAAGATGAAAAGTAACCATCAAAATCAGATACGCCCTCAACGGTCACTATATAAACACCTGCCTTCACAGTCCACTAAACTTTGGGATGCAACCTTGTATTGAAATTCCCAAAGACACCGGTGCTAAATGCACCTACTTCAAACTTCTTTTATAAATACTCAGAACTCTCACACGTATTAAGCTGCTCAGATAATGATGATTGACATGTCATCTAGCTTTCATTTTCTTTTCATTTTTCTTGGTGTTGCATTTCGAGATATTCTCACCCACAGAAGACGATCACTATTTTCCCCAAAGCGGAAAAGTAGCCATCTTTAAAAAAACGATCCCTCCACGACAAGGTAAAATAGCGCCACTTTCGAGCCCAATTGTATCCAAAATGCTCAGAATTGGAATCCCAAGTCTGGGCCAGAGGTTCATTGCCATGTCTTTTCAATTTGCCAATTGTATGGCTCTCAGAACTCTCTAATATACAATATTTTATTTGAGGGTACAACATTTATTCATGAGTTTGGCGAAAGGATTTGGGCCTATTTACCGGTATGCAGCCTCAGCATCTACAACTTAAACTACTACACTAGCAACAGTTGCCAGTCTCATTATGACTAGCCTGTGGAAACATCGAGTTAAACCAACTGGTTCTTCTTAGAACCACGCAATTCACAAAGAGATATTATTTTAATGGTGTTACCGCAAACCTCCCATTCATTGAGCATGCCCATTATCTTCAAATTTCATAAGTATCATGATTAATTGCACTCTAGTCCGAAAATTTGGCTCTGTCAATTTTGTGTATCAGAGTCCCAAAACTTAAGGAATTGAAAACATGCAATACAAGAAAAAAGACTGGCACCTGAAACAAACAGTCCTGTCCAACAACTCTTTAGTACTTCACCAAACAACTGTCAGGTAACTGCGCCAACAGAAATATCAAGGACTTCGGGTACTAGGTAACTATTTCTACACATTCCTCCATATCAGGCACCAGACTAATGATAATTAATGAAGACGTTAGGCTTTTCAAATAGTTGAACCATGGATAGACATGTACAAGTCTAGTTTTTAGCCTAATTTGAAATCACTTGACTTCCCTCTCATGTGCAAGCCACTGCCAAATATTGAAGAAAAGTCCCCTTTAAAGTTGAATACTGAGGTGCTTCTCTTTGCCCAATGAAAATTGGGGAAATGTGCTGGCCAAAGAGTCAGTAAAGTTTGCCTGATTTTCTTTTGCATCGTTTTGAGCACCTAAGGTCCCGGTCTGATTGCACACCTTCACTTTATAGTAGGCCAGCCAAATGTGGAAAAGTTCTCTAGTAAATAACTTCACGGCATTTGTGGGTAATAGCTTCTATGGAATTAGTGTTGAGTTGCGGGCCCTTCCTTCTATTGTCTATGTTGTGACAAACACTATACAGTCGAGTCTCGTTATAACAAACTCGTTCGGACCTAGCCAAATTGTTTGTTATATCAGAATTTTGTATTAAGAGAAACATCAGTCCCATTTATTGTGCACATAAATGCACAGTCGGGACCAAGGCTTTATGTTTGTTATAACCAGAATTTTGTATTAACAGAGTTTGTACTAACGAGAGTCGACTGTACACTGTGAATGGAGTAATACTTTGCCCCAGCAAGAAATTTCGTCATTAGATCCCTTTCTTAAGTTATTCGTTCAAGGTATTGGGTTTTGTATAATGTGCACGCCTCCTATTCATAGCCTGAACGTAAAAGGGACTCATAGTTATGTCATGTGACAGGGAATCGGGCATCGCTGAGAAGATAACAAAAATGCGTGGACGTACATATTACATCCTTAGGGGCAATTAAGAAACGTACCGATACCTATTGTATCCCAAAGATGCGCGCATTCACATTGTCTCCGGATATCTTGAATTAGTCTCGCCAAACCCCAGTTCTGATGAGCTTCAAATTTACCAAGTTGCTTACTGGCACGGTTACCATGTTAAAACCTTATGGAAAATCGTATGCACAATAATAATGCTGTGATGTTTAGCCCAGCAATCAAAATCGGGGGAAAAAGAGGTGTCCTTTAATTAGCCTAATTTTTATTAGTGAACGGTTGTCTAGCGTGGGGGACTTGAAAATTTTGAAGGAAATTCCAAACATTATTTGAAAAATGGAAAGAAAACATTTTGAAATTGACATAATAAATGCAAACTTTTTTTTGGGGGGGGGGAATTTTCGATTGAACTTATTCAAGTCTCCCACATTGGCGGACCCTTCGTCTAATTTTATGCCCAGTTTACGGACAGGTTTCCCTTTCTGCTTGCTAAGCAAAATATCGCAATGCTATCATTGTTCACGCAATTTTCCATAAGGTTTTAATAGGGCTACTGTGCCGGTAAGCAACAAGGTGAATTTAAAGCTCATCAATACTGAGGTTACTATGTCCTACTAACTACTCATTCACTTATATGCTTCAGAAAGTGTTACTTAAGTAAGGGTGTGTAAGTAAAATCTCCAAAATAAACTTTTCAAAAAAATAAAAAAGAGAATATACCCAAATATGGGAATAAATATATTATACGGCGGGGCTGAACAATTTATGCAAATTAGGTATAGTTGGGACAAAAACTAAAGGTGGCATCCACCTATATTTTCTTCTCCATCCTTTGACTGATTGATCTGACATGGTTGCCTGCTATTACCACAAAATGCCGTCCAAATGTAATATTTCACTTTGGCTGGTCTACTGATAAGAGAACCCCGAGGAATATAGTTAACAAGGGGAAATACACAAGGGTAAAACCCTTTACAGATATGTCGTACCTATATAATTACGTCAAAACACATCGTTATCATGATCATAAACACTCCTGGACGTTTTGCCCCAAAATTCAAATACTTGCAACGCATTTAAAAAGTCTCAATCCAAAAGAAATCTTGGAAAGAATGTTGCAACCTGGCGCCACTTCGGTGGTTGCGTACACAGTTTTTGGAGGGCTAAGACACATTTCTAAGTACATGAAGTATTTCCTATATGCAGTCCCAGATTCATGTGTTATCATCACTTTTGCAATGACTGCCCTTCATTGAGATAATAATGAAGAAAAGAGCGGCGTCAGGTTGCACCATTCTTTCCAAAATCTTTAGGCTAATAACCTACCTGGCTTGAGAGCACCTCGTTTGTTGTCTAGAAGGCGGGAGACCAGCTCATCCATCAGTTTGCTCTCATCGTTACGCTTTTGCTGATCGGACACGAAATCGAGATACGGGCACAATCAATCAACATATTGTGTAGTTTAATTTAGTCACAACATATAGATTGGAGGAAGTTGAAACGCATAGAGTATAGTGTTTAAATTAATTGAATGTACATGGAGCCATGGAACTACGTGTAGTTGGAGTATCATCTCTCTCCGAAACCTCAGATCATTGGCAGTTGCTAAGACATACAAAACGGAATCTATAAATATACACATAAATATGTGCAAGCAAGGTTGCACCCGCCCTACACTTTATTATCAGTATTACTTTTGAACAGTGTTAATGGGTATACTTCCAGTGCAGGGCAAATGAAGCAGGCTAATTAAGGGAAACTTGCATGGCTTACTGTCCTTTCGGGTTTACTGTGTGTATTTATTGTGAATACAATTTTGTTATTGTAATTGTTAATTAATATTAATGGTGATCCCTACTCGACAAGCAGTTGCTTTTTGGAGACCCCATCCACATTTACTTTTCATTTCGTATGATTATACATGTATTGCATAGACACCAAATAATGTGGAAGATGAACAGTGAATGAAACTTACTTCTGGAAGCTCGTCGAAGGTGCGACGCTCCGGCCAGGCAAGGGCGACCTGGAAGGCCAACAGGCCTAGAAACACGAAGACGGGAACAGATCGCATCATCATCTTCATCAATCAGTCAAGACAATTTACAGAAGGTACGAGTAGCTAACTTCACAGTGACGACTGCGTGCACCAACTGATGTACAGCACACTGTAGCTGCAGCTTATAAAACACCTTTCAATGCCAAATTGTGGTCCTTTTTTAACATTTACACAGACACAATGGTCCGCTGTTAAGAAGTCGTGGATTTATTACGATGACCAAATCGTTCTTCTTTGTTGATGGCTTCAAATTAAAGCCCCTTTCATGGCACCAACTCTATTTGACGCAGGTAAAAGCATTGTGAGAGGCAGACGACCTCCAGTTCACAATAGCGATACAATAGCGATTTACTGCCCATTTTTGTTACTGGTAAAAGCGCATGGGGAAGACATCGCAGATAGAGGACAGTGCCTTATATAATAGCCTTTTCCTTGTTGACCTGGCCATAAAAAAGGTAAAGAAAAGAATAAAGATTGCTTCAGCCCGATTTGCACCTTATGGGTTTGTAAGAATCATATACATGTTCAACCCTTTCCTTAGCTTCATATTGGATTCAACGCTCAAAGTTGATAAATGCTGGGAAAAATACCTACCATTTTGACTGTGGAATATTTTTTACTTGAGCAAGACTCGTTCTTAATACAAAGCAAATTTTGTGGAATTGAG
Organism: Patiria pectinifera; assembly: GCA_029964075.1. Lineage (NCBI taxonomy): Eukaryota > Metazoa > Echinodermata > Asteroidea > Valvatida > Asterinidae > Patiria > Patiria pectinifera. The sequence continues at coordinate 24,586,987 of CM057148.1, forward strand.
ACTCTGATATAGCTTTCAAAAGCTTTATCCCAGCCCGTTTTGAGTGTGTTCAACTTTTGTTTTGCACATTCATAATGTAACTATAACTAAAGAGCAGTTACACAATTCGTATTTCATCTTAATTTTATGCAATGGACCAATTCAAGGGCTACCAAATGAGAAATAGAAGTAGAGAACAAGTGACTGCCTAAACGAATAGGTGAATGGAATTGAAGTTGTCTAGAGTGTGTAAGACGTATGTGTGTATAACTTAATAGTCCCAAACTGATCTGTCACACGGTACCCTCTGGAGACATGTGCAAAATAGTGAACAAACATGTATACGTCTCCACATGGCAATTTCTACAGGTGAATACGTCTCCGCAAGGTTATTACGAAATAGATATATGGATTTTACTCAAAACAAGGAACTTCCAAGTTGTGTTGAGTCGTCGCAAATTTAAGTGTTTTATGTAGGCCAAGGAGATATTTAGTCCGAATTTCAGCCCAGAAAATTAATTCTGGTTAAAATATGAGCATTTTGAAAGTTCGCTTTCAAACTCGAAAATTTTAGTACACGACAACAAAGAAACGACTACACAAGGATACACATTTCAGTATGTCTGTAATTGTTCAACATAACCCCCGAAGACAAACACACAAATGAAGAACAGCAGATCCTTTCAGTCCTCGGGAGTTGGGTATTTCGTGCAAAACGGTCCTCTGTGGTAGGTTTGTGTCCTTAGTCTATCGGAGTGTGTTATATTAAAGGGACAAAGGAAACACACGAAGCTTTGTCCTCGGGAGTATAGTAAAACAAGAGTGGGTGTTCCATGTGTGCATATAACTAGTAAATCTCATAACAAGGCTTGTAAGCGCCAACCTGCGTGGCTCTCATGTATCGCGGCCTAAAGGTAACCTAACATGGATGGTTCTAGACAAACTATATACCGTTGGAAAGCAGGTGAAAAGGCTATCCAGCTGGCAAATCAGGAAGGCTTTAGACTTTAAAATGGTGGAGAAACCTTCAGATGTAGTACTTGATGCCACTTGTTTCGTTTTTGTGCAGTAAATCCTATATCAAGGCCTGTCAGCGCCAACCCGCATGGTTCTCATGTATCGCGGCCTAAAGGTACTTTAACATGGATGGTTCTTGACAAACCGTACACCGTTGTAAAGTGGATGAATAGGCCAACCTGCTGGCAAATTCGCAGGGGTGTAGACATGAAACTTTTGGGGAAAACTCTACATGTAATACAAAATGCCACTAGTTTCGTTTTCGTTTAGTGAATCCCATAGCAAGGCCTGTCAGCGCGAACCCGCATACTCTCATGCATCACAGTGTAAAGGTACCTTAACATGGACGGTTCTGGACGAACTTTATACTGTTGGAAAACGGATAAATTGGCATACCAACTTTTTGAGAAAATTCCATGTGAAGTACATGATGCCACTATTTTTTTCGTGCAGTAAATCCCATAGCAAGGCCTGTCAAGGCCAACCCGCATGGCTCTCATACATGTAACGCGGCCTAAAGGTACCTTAACAGGAATGGTTCTGGACAAACGGATGAAAAGGTCAAACAAGCTGGCAATCGGCAAGGCTGTAGACTTGAAACTATTGAAGAAAACGTCAGATGTAGTACCTGATGCCTCTAATTTCGTTTTTGTGCAGTAAATCCCATAGCAAGGCCTGTCAAGGCCAACCCGAATGGTTATTATTAAGTCTAAAGGTACCTTAACATGGTTCTGGATAACCTATGTACCGTTGAAAAGCGGATGAATAAGCCAACCAGCTCGCAAATCGGCAAGGCTCTAGACTTGAAACTTTTGGCCGAAACTAACAGCTAGCATGCAGGGCGCCCTCAATTTGATCAGGGTCCAATTTTACGGCGCTACTTAGCAAACAAAATTTACTGAGCACAAAAAAGCCTGGCCAACAAAAGCAGTTTTCCAGCCAATCCTCCACGTGATTTTCATGCTATAGACAACTACAGCCGAGTACTAATCACGATCAAAATACTTCACATGGCGTTTTGGTTGGTAACATAGCTTTTATAAGGGAGACTTTTTGTGCTAAGCAAAGTCTTGTTCTGAGCAGCGCCGTTTTCAACAACATGGTTATCCACACTCTACCGTTTTCCAGTTCGTTGTTATCAAAAATTTACCCATTTTTCATCTCTTTTGTTTTTCAGTTTTCACAGAGCGAGTAGTTTGACTATAATTTTATCAATATAATGAAATTATGACAGATAATCACGTACGTGTATTTCATTACTATAATTCACAGGATTTTTATTTGAATTTTGTTATGAATGTGATTAGTTGAGATTTGAAACGATAGGGTTTTTAAAAATAGCCAGTAATTATCCCAGTAATACCCACTTAAATTGGATAACATCATCAAATTTGGGTTTTAAAGTGAATATCATTATTTCACAAGTGATTAGAGGCTGCATCTAACGAATAGTTTTTTTCCTGCCCGATTTATAATGCTATAGTTGCTGTATAAAACATGTAATATTTAGTTGGCAAACTGGAGCGGCACGTGTTACTGACGTACAACTTCTATTTATTTCCTGCAATATATTCACTTTTAAGGAAACCACGGAACATGGATACATAGGAACGCAGGACACGGACGAGTTTTTTTTTTCTGCATTCAATAGCGGACGTTAAATAATAGAGGACAATAGGGTCCCCAATTTCCGAGAGGTCCCCAATTTGGATTTGTGTACCAAACATATCGGAGGTATTCCTACGAAGTTTAAGTACAAATAAAAGAGGGACAATAGAAGGTCTCCCATTGCAGGCAAATACGCACTTGTATGGACTGGTTGTGCCATATTTATTAAAGTCCATTTGCATCCCTCCGGAAGCCACATATCAAAAATAACCTCGTTAAAGTTACTCTTAGTCATATCAGTATAATCTCCCTCACATAATTATTGTGATATTAATGTGTATCGTACCGACGGAAAATGTACAGTTTTAACGACTAATTAACTATGTGCAGGCTGCTTCAAGAAGTGCGCAGCTCTATTTGCCAGTGATAACATTTTGAGAGTTGAGTGCCGACTTCGAAAAGAAAATTGAAGTAAATTTTTTTGCTGGCAAAACGGCAGACGGATGAGTTCAAAACTATTTGTAGTAAAACGTAATGTATAGGTTTTCCCAGCTATTTTAACACTTTTATCACACAAATTCCCTATATTGATACTTTAATTTCGTCCCCGAACATCGCCAAGCTCACTTCTCAATTTGAATTTCAAAAAGCCACCACTAGATTTCATTTAAGGTACAGTATAATTCAAATGTTTAGCATACCGATTCGTCCAAAATCTCTGAATTTCGTCTCGTGGAGCAATCGGTGTTGAAATGACAAAGCAAATTCGTGTTTTGTCATTCGTGTTCATGTTGTTGTCGTTACATTTCGTTTCTGGTGACTTAAAGTGCATAGGATTAAAAAAATGCGCCCAATCTTTAGATTTATTTGAAGAATTGTGCGCATTTTTAATAAAACAATGATAATTTCAACACGTATTACCTTATTATGTATAAATAACAGTTGTTAGCTGTATAATTTATGAATTTTTGTTTCTGTGTTTCACAATTAACATTAGAGTCAGGAATTGACATTTCACAATATGACATGAACACCAAGCAATTAGGCCTGAGGTCAAACACCTTCTTAATGTTAGAAATATCTTATATCTGTTGTTTTATTCATATACATATATCAAAGAGCAACATTACAAAGGTGTTTGATGTCAATGCTTAATTTCCATATGCTAAACAAAGAGCATATTGTGAAAAATTTTGTTATGTTAAAATGTCTGATTTTAATGTTAATTGTCAAAGAAAACTCAAAACTTACAGCTAATTTCTTTTATATATAAGGAATCATTTGTTAAAAATTAAAATTTAATTAATGTACACAATTCTTTAAATAAGTCCAAGGATTGGGCACATTTTTAATCGTAACGTTTTAAGTCACCAGAAACGAAATGTAATGATAACAACATGAAAATGAATGACAAAAAACGAATTTGCTTTGTCAATTCAACGCCGATTGCTCCACGAGACGAATTTCAGAGATTTTGGACGAATCGGTATGCTAAAAATTTGAATTATACTGAACCTTTAATGAAATCTAGAGGTGACTTTTTGAAATTCAAATTGAGAAGTGAGCTGGGCGATGATTGGGGACGAAATTAAAGTAGCGATATAGGGAATTTGTGTAATACAAGTGTTAAAATAGCTGGGAAAACCTATAGTAACAAAGTAACAATTCCCTTCGTCCAAGAATGCTTCATTGTTCAAAACGTTGCGCAGCTACGTCAAGTGTTATAACACCATCGTGAAATGTAGAAACAATTCTAAACTCGCAGTAATTAAGTTACGCAGCGTTTCGTTAAATCGTTTGACGATCGAGGTAAATCAAAGTTAACCATCCTGGGGTGATTACTGACGCATGCGCGTCACGGTCAGTGCCTCTATTTAGTGCCCAGCTTTTGCCCTGCTGATTATATAGTTTACATAATATACCACTCTTAATCAATATTATAATGAAACGTGGGCCGTTCAATAAGTGTACAATTATATAACGAAAGAAGAGCAACCCAAAAACCACAATGAATGCCTAAGACAAGTAGGGAAGACTCCCAATAATAGCAAAATATTCGGTCACGTTCAAGTACTAAAAGTAGATATTAATATATTATATGTTTGAATCGTTGAAAATTCGGAGGAAAATATCACATCCTTATTTGTATGACTGTATAGGTCTATCATGTCACTCGTGTCCATGCGTGCCGTGTGTGTACATGGCGTTTGTTTATGGTGTAAATCGAGGACACACACGTGCAACATCATCGATGAATCGAGGACAGGAACCAAATCGAGGAATCCTCGATTAGAAAACGTGTACAAACCCAATGAGAGCTGTTGCGAAAAAGTCAGTATAAACAAAGGAAAAGGAAAGAGGAACAATACAAATCCTCGATTTACACCATACACAAACGTGTGTGTTTATAAGTACAAAATGTATGTGTGTTCTACATTACCTCCGAGGACAGCCACACAAAGGGGGAACATTTCAGTCCTCGGCAGTTGGGTATTTTGTTCGAAACGGGCCTCTATCATAGTAGGTTTGTTTGCGTTGGAGAGTGTTATATTACAGGGATAAAGGGAAGCAAAAAGCATTGTCCTCGGGAGTAAGGTAAAACAAAAGTGTGCATCCAGAGCGTGTGGACTGGTCACATGTGGTTTGGCTTATTGACTATAGGGATTAACCAGACATTGTTACAGTGGGCTGAATAAAAGATTAACAACGAAATCCTGGTATGAAAAAGAACAAGGCTCTTACAATACAAGGCACAATCGCCTCATCAATACTAATGTTATTAATATCATAACCGTATCGAACATGTAATTAAATCTCATCGATGGGCTGTTTCTCGGTGGTCGAGGCTGTGTTCTTACTCCACGCACACCCTGTCGACAATGAGCTCAGAGTTAGGATCAGGTGTGACCATTCTGACAGTCATCTTGTAAGTCTCTCCCTCGTAGGAGAACTCCTTGGAGAAAGTGTGCACTTCGTTTGCTTTGATTCCTGACGAAAAAAATAAACCGAAGAAAATAGTTCTCAAACTGGGGCATTTTTTCAGTCAAATTAAAGTACGCAGCAAAAATGCCCCGTCGCACCTGTATCCCCCAGACACGAATTTTCTTTACCCAAACGACATCTATTATAAATGGTTGTTCAGCGCCCTCAACGATAATTTTATGATACGTGCGCAAGTAGGCCTATATACTCATTTTTGTTCCCGGACTGGCCGAGCAGTGCGAGAGATCTAGGTTCTGGGGTCGTTATATTGTACCTCGAGAATTCCTCGCGGTGTGGGTTTCAGTCACCGTTTTGTACCCGATTTTGTTTCTTTAATTTCCAATCTGAGGCTTTGGAGGATTAACAAGGTTTGTTTAAAAAGGAAACCAAGTCCGCATTTCATTGCGTTCGAATTCCTTTTTTTTCATATTTTATATTTTTTTCTCGTGTTTTAAGAGAAGTAAATGCCTGGACTCCGTCGCGTACGCCTCATGCGGATGTCGTTTGGGAGAAAAAAATACGCCCCCTGACACAAGTGAAGTAAACAAAGCGGACTCACTAATATCGGATTGCAAACACTCAAAATACGAAGGGTGAAAAAGACTCCCCTGCTGAAAATGAGGAATTCCAAGAGCCCCGCCCCTCTGGTGGACCCTGCTAATACGCAAATGAATAAAAAGTCTACCCATTCCAATCAGATGATGGGAAAAGTCAAGTCTTAATTCGCCCCGATAAACAAATCTGCGTCACCTTGCTTGTAGCATTTCTCTAAGGCAAAGTGGATGCGCTAAGCTCGAGCTTCCCATTCTGAGCATTTTGGATGCAATTATTTTCAGGGCGCCATTTTGCCATGTTATGGAAGGATCGCTTTTTAAGATGGCTACTTTTACGCTTTGGGGAAAATGGGGGTCGTCTTCTTTGGGTGAGAATATCTCGAAAAGTCAATAGTCAACCCACCAAAATATGAAAAGACAATGAAAGATAACATGTTGATCATCATATTTCTGTGCAGCTTAAATACCTGTGAGAGTTATGAGTACTTTAAACGAATTTTGAAGTAAGGGCACTCAGCACTAGGGTCTATGGGAAATGTATTGCAGTGGTGAACCCAATGCTCTTAAAGACTTAAGTGCTGGGATGCAAGTGTGGTATAGCGCCCTCTAGCTCAGAAATAAGCCCTCGTACCTGGCTGTCTGTCCTCAAAGTGAGACGAATAGAATCCTTGCCTATCGCAGCAGTAGTCAAGGCCGATCGTCAGTGTCTCGTCCTTGTATTCGATGAATGCCTCTAAAAACACGTTAGAAAAGGTCGAGGCAAACAGTCAGCCAGATTTAGAATTGTAGCATTGAAAGAAACCCCTCCCCAAAAATTGAAATAGCAAGTAAAATACCCATGACTGTTGTACACAATATAATTTCAGGGATATTTACAACATTCTAATTATGGTGTAACTTGCTAGTGACCTGCAGAACAGCGGTGATAGTTGCTTACCTCCAAAATCACCAAGGTTGGCGTTACAACCAGAGCTCCAACAAAACATTACATTCTCATCATCAGCGCAAGCTGGAATATAAACAATGAAAAGAAACGGATCACTTTCAGCACACCCCAATGGTGTTAATTTTACTCAAGCAAAGATGAAAACTGCAACTTCCCAAAATTGGGTTGTTCTTTACCCAATTACTTTGGTTAGAATTTCAGTTAAATTCAACCAAAACTTGTGGTCATACCAGACTGAATAATCACTTTGGTCTTGTATGACCACAAGTTTTGGTTGAATTCGGGTGAAGCACAACCCAATTTTCGGTAGTTGCAGTTTTCACCCTTGCTTGGGTAAAATTAACCCAGGCAATGTTTCAGTGAAGCATCATTATATCGGCAGCCCTTTTACTTTACAAGTAACTTGAGACATTTACTTGGACCGAAATAAACCGAGTGAAAATCCTATTTAAAGCTTCATAATTGTGGGTAAAAAGAGCAAATTTTCCAATTCTTTAAAATTGTGAACCCAAACTAAGGAATTCCACAGGAAATGTTCAGAATAATATCTCACTTGGCGGGATTCGCTGACGTTTGTTGTCCAGAAGGCGGGACATCAGTTCATCCATCAGTTTGCTGTCATCGTTACGCTTTTGCTGATTAGACACAGAAACGAGATAACGGAAACAATCGACCAGTACATGCATACTCATAAAATGGAATTTAATAATAAGCCTCTGTACTGATGACGTCACACTTTGTTTACATGTGCACTTTCCTATGGAGCCAGTGGGGGCCCAAGGGCCACTGAGTACAGTAGAACGCACATACGTAAACAAAATGTGACGTCAGTACAGAGGCTTAATATAGTACAGAGGCTTAATATACTCCTGGGCGGGGAGAGGCATTTGACCGAGGACACAACATAATGACCAACAACTGGATATGGAACCCTAACAACTTGGCCACACCCACCACAAGCTATTAAACTAATCAAAACAAGTATAAAGCAAAGATAGCAAAGAGTAGCTGAAACTGTGCATGTCTACCACATAATTAAGAGTAAATTTATATTCGGATGTGTACAAGGCTGAGATGGCAACTGCCACGGATCTGAGTCGCCCGGAAGGACAACGGATAGCAGTAGGCCTACAAGAGGTACCGGACGATTCAGCTGTACGGTAGCGGCCGCTCTATCGTTTAGGGAACAAGCTCGACAGCCTTGCTCTTTGACAGCCTTTACTATTGAACTACTTTTACTAGATAATTCTGCTAGTGAAATTTTCGCACGAATTTTGAATGCGGGTGTAGATCAAAAATCAAAATAGACCGCTCGATATAAGTTCAATTGCACTAAAACGATTCAACCATTCCATTAAAAATATGCTTTTAAATAATCAAATTCATCGGAGCCCTGCTTGTTACTCCTCATACCACCCAATACCGTTCTGCTTTTAATACTCTTCATACCGCCAACACCGCCACAGCACTCGGTGGTGTATGGATTCATCGAGGAGTAAATACAATGCAATGCAATGTAATACAAGTACACAATGGTTAATCCAAACATTACAATCTTGCGGATGTACATTCTCATATTGTCTTCTACCCTTATAGTATTTATGTATAAGCACTGTTTGCTCAATGCTTTCCAACAACTTGCAAGAAAAATTAACTGGCCTGCTAGGTTGGGAATCAAAAGTCATCAGTTACCAGCCCAGATGCCGTGCAGTGTGTATTTTTGTGTGTGACTTGTTCGCAGCGTGTATTTGCTTAGTTTCGACATCAGCGTAGCAAGATTTTCTGCTTATCTACCAAAGCTTACTTTTATTCTCTGGATCTAACGAATTCACCCTTAAGCAAGCATTTGTGAAATGTAAGTAAAGGAATTCGCAAATGGTTCATTCAGTATTATTCATTTGTTCGTAAGAAGAGACTGTATGTGTTCCAATTTGAAAGTACATAAGAACTCTTTCCCCCAAGATTCTGCAACAAAGTAGCAGCCACAACATAATCGTATTAACCTTAATTTTTTGAAAAAGGATGATATAGGGCCCTAAAGCTAAAGAAAATTGAGAAAAGCATTAGAGAATATAATATTTAAATTGATTACAAACGAGTTTTGCAGTTATTGGAATATCTGAAACCTGGTTAAAGGATATACATAACCCCTTAATGCAAATACCTAATTACACTTTTGAAGGTTCTGTAGACAAAACAAAAGAGGTGGTGGTGTTGCACTATATATGAAACGTGACCTAGCTTATACAAATCGCACTGACTTATGTCTTACTAATTCTGACATTGAATCATGTTTTATTGAACTTGTTAACGCAGGTAAAGCGAATATCATCGTTGGAATTGCTTATAAACCTCCTTGCGTGACATGTAAGGACTTTATTGAAAATATTGATACAATTTTATCATGAGAGATACAAGACAATCAAGATCGCAATTTAAAACATACACAAGATATAAGAGCAACTTGTAACAGTTAAGAATGTATATGTGTGAACACGATGAAAAGAGGGGGAAAGGATATCACCTTAGGTTAATGTTGCCTAAATGATTGATTATACGTCGACTTTCATGTATATTGTTAGATTTTCTCGTATCACTAGTTTACATGTTTACTTCTTTAGATTGAAGTCATAACGTATATATTTTGAAAATGAGGAAACTTACATTAAAAAACAAAAGAATATGGGAGAATTAACAAACAAATTCTCGCATTTTGCCTTTGTTTCCATTTCTTCAAATACAGAAAGTACCCAAAGAGAATGCGTGAAAACGAATTTAAAATTCTCATGCAAGACCCCTAAACCAAACCAACTGCTAAAACGGACTGCACATGTAAAATCTAATACGAACGGGAGCTTTCACGGGAACGAAAGCTGCGAGCAATTTTGATTCAAACCGGCCGCTATACGAATTTGCATGTTATTTTTTGTTTGCGAAATTGGCCCAAACATATAATTCACTGCGCTCTGTGACTGGATTTGTGTTTTCCAATGCAGGTCGAATGAAGCAGGGTCGGGGAGGAGCAAAACTTACTTCCGGAAACTCTTCGAAGGTGCGACGCTCCGGCCAGGCAAGGGCGACCTGGAAGGCCAGGAGGCCTAGAAACACGAAGACGGGAACAGATCGCATCATCATCTTCATCAATCAGTCAAGAAAATCTACAGAAGGGACGAGTAGCTAACTTCACACTAACGACTGAGTGCACCGCCACCAACTGAAGTACATCACAAGCAGTTGCAACTTTTAAGGGAAAGCCGACCTGTGGCGTGACTATTCATTGACGTTGCACAATGTACAATACCGCGCAAAGAAATCGTAGGCTTGTTACGGATTACCAAGGCCAAATTTGTTGGTGGCTTCAATTGTCCTTTCTTGGCAAACTCAAATACGACAGAGGCAATGCATTGTAAGAGGCCGCGTGCCTTCAGTGTGACCGCTTATAGCGAATTTTGTCAATTTGTGTTTGTAATGAAGGCGGAACGAGCAGACAAGAAGGCATTATAGATATGCTATAGTGCGTTAGTCTTTCCCCTGAACACAAAATCACTTGCACAACACAATCGTGCCCAGTGTTTGCAATGTAGAGCACCGTCCTTTTTAACCCCACGATGGGCCTGTGCTCGCTGTTTTGGTGGGTGGGTGTACACGCATTACATTCACTGTGTAGACTTCCCAACAAAAGAGGTCCACATAAACCAGATATCAGCGACGTGGTGTGGACTTGCCCACGCCCACACAGTGTTCCCCTCTCTGGAAAACAAGGTTTAGAGGCATTTTGGGGATGGGTTTATCCGTGGCAAAATGAAGAGAAACACTGAATGGAATCATACAGAAAATATTAGGTTGAAAGAGTTTTCACGGTGTGAGTAAAATGATTTTTTTTTTCACAGATTTTTCTTAACAACACGAAAACAAAGGAATATGCCCACACAATGTAAACATGTATGGGTGTGATCTGTTGCACGGTACCCTCTGGAGACATGTGCGCAATAGGGAACAATAGATTGTATACGTCCCCACAGGGCAATTTCTATAGGTGAATACGTCTCCACAAGGTTATCACGAAATAGATATATGGATTTTACTCAAAAACTAGGAATTTCCAAGGTTTGTTCATCCGTCGCAAATTGAAGTTTCTTATGTAAGTCCAAATTTCAGCACAGGAAATTCATTTTAAAATATGAGTATTTTGAAAGTACGCTTTCCAACTCGAAAACTTTAGTACACGAGAACAAAGAAATTAACTCCCACAAGGATACAAATTTCAGTATGAATGTGCGTTTGTTTATGGTGTAAATCGAGGACACACACGTGCATCATCATAATATGAATTGAGAAGAGAAACCAAATCGAGTTCAGTCATCGACGGGCCGGGCGGTGCGGCCGCGTTACCCGCCGTGGGTTGTACCACTTGGTCCTTGTTTGACCTGTCCTAGTTTTTTGGATTGGTGTGGCAAGATTTATTTCAATTAAAACGAAAATTTTCGAATTGAGAAATCTGACGAAGCTTTGAAAATATGCATCTTTTGTGTGTGTTCGAGTCTTTTGTGTGTGTGAGCACACAATGAAAGCATAGTGAATGACAGTGCGTTAGTGTTTTCCAAGGTGAGCTGGCAAAAAAAGGTAACAAAGAATCATTTCATTTCAATTGGCACCCAGGCGTTTTCTATATCACAACCTTTTCCGTTGACCCATTTTGGGTTCAGCGTTCAAGGTTGCAAATGGGGGAAATATCCTACCATTATTTAAAACGTGCACCGTCTTCCTTTTTGGGACGAGAATTATTTACATTACAAAGCAAAGTTTTCGAATCGAGCATCTGATATTTCTTTGAAAAGGTTTTTTGTTTGTTTAAGTCACCATTACAATCTACTTTTTTTGCACTTGATTATATAAATATCATTCATTTTAAAGATTAGTTACACCATTTGCATTGTGTCTTATTTTTATGAAATGGGCAGTGATCTAAGGGCCATTAAATCAATTCAATTCCATTCAAACTCACATTTATCGACATACCACATGAGAAATATAAGCGGAGAATACATGAATAAGTAAGCCAATTTCAGAAAAAGTAAAGAAAATTCATCTACCAAATAAATAGATTTTCTTGAACAATTACCCCCCTCAACATACTTTCTCAAAGCTAAGATTTTTGCTCATCAACTTGAAGCACATATTCATATCGTTTATGCATGCATAATATACATGTTGGAAAACGTGCGCATAACGACTGGCTCGTTGTACAGGGTGAGTCGAAAAAAAAAGCGAAACCCACTTGTCGGGTTCTACATGTAGTACTTTCAAAATCTAGGATATGAAGGCCCAATGCATAAGCTTTCTTTTAGTACAAGAATCATTCAAATCACAGATGTACTTTTCAAGTTACGGAATTTTAAACACAACCACCGTTTTAAAGTTTTGTCCACGGTTGACAAGAAGGTACTTGTTCGAAACAAAATCATATGGGGTTAGGTGTGAATTGTTTTCGTTTTGCTGACAGAACGCACACCTTTTTACATATTAATCCTCCAAATCCATTTATTTCTGATAATTGCAGCGAAAGCACATGTTGTATATTCCCTTTAAACGGTGGTTGTGTTTAAAATGCCTTCACTTGAAAAGTACAAAAGTGATTTGAATTATTCTAGATGATAACACTCGATCCTAAGTTTTCTGAATTTATGGGGTGGGGCATTCTTTCAAAGGAATTTAATGCACTCGACCCCCCTTTAAAAAAGAGTGGTCGGACAATTTTTTTTCCAGAAAATTTAGGGGCAAGTGTTATTCCTTTGAAGAAATTGTCCGACAGAGTGCTTTAATTTCTTTCGAAAGAATGTCCAAACCCCTAAAATCAAGTGATTTTTTAAATCACTGATTCAATACAAATGTTTCAAGGCAATATCAAGTCAATTGGAACCTGTTTGGAAATTTCTGAATATTGAATCAGTTTATCGAATTATGTGTATTATAGGAACTTGAACCTTTGTGTTCATGGGTATAAAATGTAGGTGCATGGGAAGGTTTAGACACATTTTGAAAGAGCAATATTTTGGCAGTAAAAAAAAAAAATAAAATTCAGATTTAAATTCAAACAAATCGGCATTAAATTTTAAAAACCTGATTTAGGCCAAATAAAAAATAAACATATTTAACGTCCTAGTTGTCTTTTTTGAAAAAAAGAAGGAGAAGGCCCCTTTATTACTTCCAAAATGGCCACCCAACCGAGCTATTTTTCAAGGGATATCGTGGGTTGAAAAGGACCCTGCATGTGCTGCACGAAAAAGTTACTGCAGGGTAATAAAAGCTGCGGTCAAACCCTTTGCACTCTGGGTCCAGAAATTGTTCATGATCTAATTACATATGCGGCAACGTATGGGATTAAGGGCAGGCTACATTGAGGCTATTCACACTGCAAAAATAATATACATAAAGGATATCTGCATTCAAGACCCCATATTTGCACCAGACTACAGCCACACTCAGTGCGAAAAAAGCGTAAAAATGATGTTGTTTATCCCTTTAAGGCTCACTAACAATCAAACCTACACCAGGAAGAACATCGTTTAAATTATAAATTGTATTTATCTCGATTAGACAGTTTAAACAGAAAGTAACTGCATTGGGTACGTCACGATTTAACAGCGCTTTTGGCACTTGGTCCACGGTCTAAAATCCAAATTCGTGTACCTTGCACCTTCTACCTGGTGGAACAAACTCCCGAACGGTCCACTTGGGAGTAAACTGGAAGTTCCAGTAGTTGAAATTTTGAAACTTCACCCATGAAATTCCTGCTAATATTTCCAAGATTGGATTTGATTCATCTTGTTGATAGCGACCTCTACCGAAGCTGAAGCCAGGAGTCGACTGCATTAGGGAACACAAATACGAATCCTGTCTTTGCTTGGAGTGATCTTCGGCTACATTTTGCTACTTGGGTTTTTCGGCCTGCACTGCAACCCCTCTACCCTGCTTAAGGTAACAATGTGTAATTCGTTATCCATTAATCAATTCCCGCTAAAAAAACCTCTCTTTTTAAAGAACCTTCCCCATTCTGTACATTTGGTTCTTCATCCAAGATGGATGGCGTTGCTATGCAAATGAACTTAAAAGGAGATTCCGATTGGATACAAATACAGAGATTTGCTATATTTTCAATGGGGAGCGCTGATACAATCTTACAATCAGGCACACTATATTAACTAAAAGTGTACATTACAGAACCGAGCCCAATCTAATACATTTTTGGGGTAATTAGCGCCGCTGTGCTCTTCTCTGAGATAAAGTATCCGTTACACTGGGTGGAGCCCAGGACTAACCGACATTATGGGCGTTTTCGAATCCCTGTTCTTGACAACACTCGCGTTAACCCGACACGAGAACAGCGGTCTCGAACGTGACGAACAGACCCGAGAGCGCGTTCGCGGATCGATTTTTTCACTCCCCGGTTGATGGAGGGTTCGGCGAGGTGCAGCTTGAACAAAATGGCGGACTGTGCAGATTCGTATTTTTGTTTTGTGTTTTTGTTGTTGTTGTTAGGGGCCATTCAGAATTTTTAATGTTTTAATATTTCGATCTTTTTTCCAAATTGTGGGTGGGTGGGTCAAGCTAAATAATTGAAAATCGAAATTCTCTTTCCATGGAAAAAAGATAAAAACAAAGAAAGATATCGCGATGCGTGTTTTTTTCCAACTTCGTCCCCTGTATGTACTGTCAGTGGCGTAGCCAGGAATTTTTCAGTGGGGGGGCGCTGGGGGGACTGGAACATTTCATGGGGGGCGTCATGTAGATCAATGATAATTTTTTTAGAAACTCAAAATCTCAGTGGGGGGGCGACTAGGGGGGGGCGACAAGGTTTCATGGGGGGTTGTCGCCCCCACGTCCCCCGTGGCTACGCCACTGCAGGTCATACAGTTAAAGTTTATGTAAACTTGTATGAAAAGTCAAAGAAAAGTAACTCCCATGATCTATTTGACACCAAGTTTGTGTTAACTTGCCGGTAACGCCCTAAAAAAGTATCCAGACAAATGTGTTTATTTTGTAACATTTTATGTTCGTCTGTCGGTCTTCTATGCTGTTATGTTTACTTTTAGGTACCTTCAATGGTACTATGTTTAATTAACCTGTTCATTTGTTTAATTAAACTAATAACGCACATATAGTTGCCAAATATGGCACTAACAAGTTTGAGGTCGGCAATTTCGTCTTTAAAAATCTGGGTACATCGGGTTACCGTACACACAATTGTCCTGGAAACAACAGTACCAAAGTACAGAAAGTCGTACGCAATAGCTCCCCAGCAAGTATCGCTGACGCCATTATGATTCCAAAATTTCTCACTGTGTCACAGTGTAATATCTAAACAGCGTCGTTGTGTTGTGAACACATAAAGGCATTCAAGTCGCGTTAATTCTTGCACACTTTTTGCACGTCGACATAGATATCCTTGAACCACTGCCCCTGCTTTGCATAACAAGTGCACATAAAATGAACTGTAGGGAGACCAAGTGCGCCCTCTGTTGTTATCTAAAAGTTTTGCGAGTGATTTGCATATCATGACCTTTGGGCTTCCCGCGTAAAGGCAAGTTGTAACAGGTTTTCTCCTGTGGGCTTCGAGCAGAGAAGACCGATATAAAATTGTCTCCGAAAATTCTCTCTTTTTGTAGGGAGCATGGCTCCTGCCATGCTCCTGAGATATATCATTCTGGGAGGGTACTTCATAGAAAGTTCCCAGTGAGTATTTTGCTGTGTTTCATCATTTTGTGAGAGAAACTGTGTATTTTCGGGATGAGACATTCGTTGCATTGTACTGTCATGACTGTGTAGTTTTGTATGACAGTGTGTAGCGTACATGTGTTGAACTTTGACACACACACACACACATTGTAATTTGTATACTGTCATACTTAATCTATTTTTGTGCATAGGGCTTTGAATACTTGAATTGTTTTAAGAATAAATTTATTGTAGTTCATGTTATTGGAAATAGTCGTCATATCATCATTTTTGTTAGAACACTCGTCCTCTTTAAATAGAGGGCCGGCCTCCTTTTGCCGTCCCGCTGCAAAATGGCGTCGTAGACAGGATTGAGTGTTCTGATTTATTTCTCCAAGATGATGTCTACTCGCGCTACAAAATGGCGTCGTAGACAGGATTGAGTGCTCCGACAGTTGACATTTCTACATAGCCGTGAAATTTTTATTGACGGCGCGTTTTTATCCGGAAATATTTTCCCCGGACTTTAGATTTTCTAGTGCACCGGAATTCGTGTTCACGAATCGCACTGAATCGCTTCCGTGTGTTTGATTGTCGCGATCATGGACGTGATGGTCATCATCTGATTTTTGCCTCACCCTGCGTTGAGAGGACTTCATTGACAAGCTACATTGTGTACTGTGTAACTTTCATTGTAACAATCTATTTTTAGAATTGTATTTGATATTTGACCATTTTGTATCCAAGCTTAGATCTGTTCAGTTTTTAGGCAGTTGTGCCATGTGTGAATCTGTATAGTAGATTCTATATTAGGAACAGATAATTATAGAGCCATTTGTTAGCCTGTGCTTTGGATTGGGTGTTTTTGAGTCAAATACTAGTATTGCTTGTTGCACACACACACCATTGTAACTTCTGGTTTTCAGCTAATTGCATTTTCACGACATTTTACACCAGTGCATTGTGTCATTTGCTTCTTGTATTATTAGATTGTCTTGGCATTTTTGGGTGTCTTTTTAGACCGTGTCAGTTGGAGATTTTTAGAGTGGAATTGTACTTTTGTCTACAGTGTAGTTAGACATATTTTTGACTTGTATTTTATTGTCTGTTTGTATGCAGACTTGATTGTAGGTCAGTGATTGAGGCCTGATTTTGTAACAAGTCATATTTTTGTGTGTGCTTTCCAAGGTAATTATTCCAACCATGTCTGTGCCAGACTCTATTTCGAAGTCGAATAGTGTTTTAGCTAGGACCATAGTTAGTGCCTTCACATATATTTTATGTGAACATAATGAAGATGCTTGTCCTATTGATAGAAATGCAGTGAGTAGCATTGAAGCTGCACTGAATGATAGATTTGCTGCTATTTTGAAATGTTTCGAGAAGCCTAGTGAAGACAGGGTTCATGAATCGCAGTGTCCTGACCTTGTTATGTGTTCTCATACAGTTGAGGTGGTAGATGCTATTTTTGAAGAGGCTAAGCCGCTTCTAATTGAGACGGTTTTACTTGAAGCTGCTGATTTTTGTAATGTGCAGGTGGAAGGAGTAGTTTCTGTTTCTCCCACTGTGAGTGTTTTCGATGATAGCCTTCATGTAGTTAGCTACAGTAATGTAACACACCCCTCACTTAGTTTGTCAGATGGCAAAGCCCAAGAAAAAGTAGGGAACCCTCCCTTGTATTTGGGTATCGCAGCTTATTTCTGTGTGTTGGCAGTAGTGGTGACCATAATGACTGTTGACAGAAGTACAGTACCTCATATTCGGGGTCTGTGGCCAAATGCCATTACTTAAAAGTACTTGTGTTTATCTATGCCTAGCATGATCATTGTACATGTGTTTGGCTATGTACTGATAGCTCAAGCTGCCCCTCCATATTTTACTGTATAAATATTGGTGTTTTGCTCTTTAAATAAAAAGGGACACAGGATTTGTCCGCACCATATTTACTTATTTCATTGTATAAACTTGTATTTTATATTTTTTCAATTTTTTGGAAATTGTTGTTGTCATTCACATGTTTGAATGAGATTATTGTACAAATTGTTGTACAACTATACATGCCTTTTATAATGTTGTGTTTTTATAGCATGTTTATGTAGGTGTGTCTTTTGTATGATGACTAATGGATCATTATATTTTCATGATTCAGGCAGATGCATTTTAGGTTTTTCCTGACTTGTCAAGGTTGGTTCACAGAGACGTGGTATTTTCATGTTTTTCTCTCTCTTTCATTTTGTATGGGATAGGAATTTGTGTGTCTTTGTTTACATTTCCAAATTTATTCCCTAAGAACGTTTAGTGACGGGAATGTGGATTCCTAATTTTAGTGTAGTTGCTAAGTGGAACATTTTGTCAGCAGTTTTGTAGTTTGGTGTATTCCAACTATTTTTTACTCACAATATTATAGGATATTTTTGTATACCCTTTTTAGTGAGATTTGTCTGGCACTTTCACCATGTAATCTACCATTTATAGGACCATTTTCAGGAAATGTATGTGTGTATGTACTTTGTAAATTCCTCTCCTATTGTTGTTGCCCTAAGTACTGTTATTGATGGGTGTTGCTCCTACCAGTTTAGCTGTGTTTTGGGTAGAAATGTAATAGTTTTCCTAGCCTTGTGTGGGTGAAGGATGTTGTAGTTGGTTGAGTTGTCCAACTGTTTGTTCTCACAGTCACAGTGTGAATGAAACTTTGTATTATTCTACCCTGCAGTCTACCTGGGGATGCACTGAATTGTTTGAGAAAAACATTTTGCCTCGGTGCTTTGTTGCAAAACGAGTGTATTGACAGCCACTTGTATCTGAAACCTTTATGTAGTGTATGAACCTCCTGTTTGCCTGCCACTTCATATCCAATTGTTCCATTAGAGCAAAAATTCACTTCTATCTTAAATTCTTAATACAGATCCAATGTGATTTAGATTTCATTACCTTGTTATGCATATTTAAAATTAAAACGAGTGTATGTTCAGAGTTGTTGGCATGAAACCACAGTTTTATTGTATAGTGACGGTGTATGGTGCATCCAGGGGTGCTCTGTAATAATTTCACCATGTATTGTGTTTAACCCTGGTTGACCTCATTGTATTACAATGTATCAATTTTGGAATGAGATTGAGTGCAACACTATTGTACTTGTTTACTTATACTGTGTACAGATCTCGACATGTGAACATTTTCCAGATAGGGTTTATGTGATCCTTTACATGATTTTGAGCTGACTTAGGAAGGTTTTGTGGAATATTAATTCCATCATGTATTTTATGTCAGTCTAGACTTACTGATGGTTTATATAGCAAACCTTGAGTGGATCTGTACGTTGTATTTCCCTTTATCTTTCAAGGATTATTGCATGTTTATAATTCTTGTGATGAAAGTATTATTACATTGAACCCGTTTTAATTTGATGACTGCATTTAGATATGTAACATGTATTCATTGCAAATCACTTAGTTATTGATAATTGTATAAACTCCATCAGGTCGCCCTTGTATTTGTGTTATTAGGGACCACTCGGGTCGCGTGGTCTTATATTAGGGAACTTGTAGGGAGACCAAGTGCGCCCTCTGTTGTTATCTAAAAGTTTTGCGAGTGATTTGCATATCATGACCTTTGGGCTTCCCGCGTAAAGGCAAGTTGTAACAGGTTTTCTCCTGTGGGCTTCGAGCAGAGAAGACCGATATAAAATTGTCTCCGAAAATTGTCTCTTTTTGTAGGGAGCATGGCTCCTGCCATGCTCCTGAGATATGTCATTCTGGGAGGGTACTTCATAGAAAGTTCCCAGTGAGTATTTTGCTGTGTTTCATCATCATTTTGTGAGAGAAACTGTGTATTTTTGGGATGAGACATTCGTTGCATTGTACTGTCATGACTGTGTAGTTTTGTACGACAGTGTGTAGCGTACATGTGTTGAACTTTGACACACACACACACACACACCCACACACACATTGTAATTTGTATACTGTCATACTTAATCTATTTTTGTGCATAGGGCTTTGAATACTTGAATTGTTTTAAGAATAAATTTATTGTAGTTCATGTTATTGGAAATAGTCGTCATATCATCATTTTTGTTAGAACACTCGTCCTCTTTAAATAGAGGGCCGGCCTCCTTTTGCCGTCCCGCTGCAGAACGATTCGACTTTTATTCAAAGAAATTTCTATGTACAGTCACCAGACTCTATTCAGTAAAGTCCCCGTCAAAAAGAAAGTAAACAATCCACGTGTATAACACACGGCTACACCATCGTACAGTGTGGCAGGGACACCAACAAGTAACAGAACTAAACATTTTAAAAAAAATGATAAATATTCTGATTGAATTTCGTTCAAAGATACTTGTTGGTGAGGTATCACATATTTTATCACACAAAAGAGGAAGACCGAAAACTTCACGCCGTCACTGAACTAGACACACATGTACATGGTGTTCAAGTACATGTACATGAAAGTGCATGTACATTTACATGTTCAGTTTTTTATTAATCGAAATTAGGGGTGGGTGGGTGGGTCAAAATAATTTGGAAAAAAGTCGAAATTTTAAAACATTGAACATTCTGAATGGCCCCTTATACCCTAATGATTGGAATAAGAATACCATTATAGTGCAGGTCTGCAATTTCATCCCCGCATGTCCGGTTTTGCAACAGTCGTCCTCGTTCATTTGATATAGGCCTAAGTACAATTCAGACGATTGTCGGCCATTTTGCATTGCTTTATATCGATGCGACACGCATCCGCGCGTTCGTAACAACCAGCTCGAGAACACGTTCTCATGTTAGACGCGTGTTGTCAAGAACAGGGATTCGAAAACGCCCTATGTTATAGAGGAACTGTAGATTCGCCTCGTCCATTCTCAGCACGAACCTGCAGTTCCGAGTCTATTCTCTGACTTAACCTATTTCTTAAAAAAACCCAATAGTTGCAAATACGATCCCTGGTTTACCACATTAAATGTGAATAAGTGTAGATTCGTACAGTCTAGTCAACTTTGCCTGGCCCTGTACTTGCATCGTAACAGATCCTATTGTTAACCCTTCGGATGGGTGCACATCTTTTTTTCCATTCATCACATGCACAGTACATTTGTCCTCATGTTAGGTCACACGCACATTCACGATCAGAAGTGTTCAGTGCGAACACACTGTCTTTCCTTACTCCCAAAGCCAAATGGAGTTCGCGCTTGTATGTTAATTACAGCTAGGGGATTATACCGGAAAATACTTTGATGCTGTTTTTTTATGGGATTGATCTGAGGAGTTTAAACACCAACCACAAGAGAAAAGTTGGCAAGCAACTCATTTGTGCATAGAGCTTTTTGATTTGTGAAACCACATGTCATTGGCCATTCAATCGAGAACCACATTTCTTTACCTTGATGAGTAGGCGACACATCGGAATATGCCCATCTCACTCACCACAGGAAATATTTTTGCTTGGAAAAGATTACATTGGAATATATTCTGAGACGTTAATGATTGGGTAAGTTTCATTTGATTTCGTTAGTTATTCGTCCATTCTATTTATGATTGTCATTTTGATAATGAAAGATGTGTACATATTTTTTAACCCAGGGGTATCCACAAATTTAAAAATCAAACGAGAACATTTTGTGTAAAAATTGAAAAAAAAAAAACCTAAGTAAAGTAAGGTTTTTATTAAAATCAGGTACACGTCAAACTCTTTCGAAAAAAAAACAACAACAACAAAATTTGTACATTGTTGAGTACCATTAAAGTTTCTTTTTCTTTTCATTATAATGGACTGAAACTTAAAAAAAGAAGAAATCTTTAGTGCCAGAATTATACAGTGTCGGAATATACATGGATTTTTTTCACAACAAAAACAGTGGATTAATTCTTAAAATAATCTACAGTTAGGTGTGGATTCTCAAAATAATCTACAGTAAAGTGAAGATTCGTGAAAATTATCTACGATTTTAACAATAGTGTGACGTCCCAGAAATTGGTTAATGCCTCTTTACTGCATCTGTCAATCTGTGAGGAGTGGTTATTATTAGTTACGCAACACACAATACACCGCACACAGACCCTTTACACCCCCGTGTGTGTGAAGCAATTATTAAGATGTTTATCTCGACTTGAACGTTCAACAGCTTGCTAGCTCTGCGTTATATACTTCGTACACAACTGACGACTGTGTTTTTGATGCATCATTGTCACGTCAGGTTTATAATTACCTTAAAACAAATTGATTAAAAAAAAAATTGATAAAAAACAATAAAAAAAATACACGAAAAGTTCATTGCAGCTGCTGTCGTATAGATTCTCTTGTATATTGCACTGAATCACACACTCAATGCATTTATCGACAACTTCATATAATTAACATCTGGCATGTCTGGAGTATCTCTCAGGCCCCAAACAGCCGTTAAAACCACAGACATAACCCCATTTGACATTCCATTTTGGTCACAGGGGTGATCGAAATAATCCCAATGTTTACAGTGCATTTGTACACAAGCCTATGTAAATGTGCACAAGCACACAGGGTTTTCCCGCCAATTTTCAACCCCTCCAGTAGGATCACACGACTGACACCCCCTCTGGTGGATGTACCTTGGTCCATACTAGGATCTAGTGATACATGGCCCCGGGTGGGTATACCAGGTGGCCAGGACAATATAAAACATAAAAATGTGAATAGTTGGTATTCCCAGGTGAATCCAGCAAGGATATGTATTACATCTCTCTATCCAGGGTATGTTCATACAGTTTAAAACTGGTTTCCATTGGGGTCCTGCATACAATACAAATGACTACACATGTACGAATACAATACATTGCCAATACAATATTATACAATAAAATAACAGCATGTGGGATTGATGCATAATGCTAAGCAACTATTGTAAATATTGTAAAACTATTACAACTACATGTACAGTGTGAAACAACATCTCTAATAACTGTTAGGCGTTACTATAAGGTGCATTTAATGAACACAGGCCGCGGCGCAGCTTTCTCTGTACAAAGGGGCACATC
This sequence comes from Patiria pectinifera, assembly GCA_029964075.1. Taxonomy (NCBI): domain Eukaryota; kingdom Metazoa; phylum Echinodermata; class Asteroidea; order Valvatida; family Asterinidae; genus Patiria; species Patiria pectinifera. Next base: position 24,609,795 of record CM057148.1, read on the forward strand.
TTGTATGGGAAATATCAAGAGGAGATATTTTCTAAATCTTCAGGCAGTGCAGAATCGATATTTCTCTCAAGGTATCCAAAATCATGACATGTCTATGATATTTCCGTCAAGCTTTGACCCGAAAGCAATAACCCCAGCCATGACAATGGTGGCTTTCATTGAAACTAGTCATGCTTTACGCCAATTCCAGTGTAGTTTCGTTTTAATAACAAAGCTGTTTTTTTTTACCCTCTGCAAGTTTTTCCACATAAAATCTCAGTAGACAGATAAATTGCCTAGCCCATAAACTTGTCATCTACCGATCATAAACATAAAGGAATTGGCGTAAAGCATGACTGGTTTCAATAAAGGCCCGTCCCACTTCTATTATGTTGGAGATGTGTGTGAACCTTGCTATTTGTTAATATTGAAGTACAGAATTCTAGTGACGTCAATGAAACTTTTAAATGAAAAAAACAACCTTCAGGCAAAAGGTATGAACATTTGCCCCCATTGAAAGATCGAATGAAAAAAATGCTGGCAAATATAATTAACTTTGCCATCATTGTCATGGCTGAGGTTAGTGCTTTCGGGTCCAAGCTTCCACCATGGCGGAAACATCATAGACATGTGAAGATTTTGGATACCTTGAGAAAAATATCGATTCTGCACTGCTTGAAGATTTAAAAAATAACTCCTCTTGATATTTTACAGTGTTTGCACTAGACTTTCGAAGCGCCGCGCGTAGCCGCGGCAAAACTAGCAACGAACAAAACGAAGGAGATATTTGTAGAGCAAGCATAAGGTATAGCGTAGCGGTGCAATTTCATAGTCGTAGAATGCTGCTGGCTAGAACATTTTTTCCCCGAGAGTAGGGGGTGCTGAAGCATATTCCAGCACCCCAATCCAAAAAAGTTGGGGGTGCTGCAGCATCCACAGCTCCCCCGTTCCCGTGGGCTTGAAACTTGATTGTTATTATTCAGAGAAGGCAAAAATTAGGCCATGCTTCCAAAAGAAGCATTAGGCTTTGCCCATTCGGGTGATTTTTTTTTATGGAAGTCGGCCTAGTGGTCCAAGGGCTATTTTGTTACATATTTTTTAGAAGCATGTCAAAGTAACAGAAAATAAGTGGGAGAAAAACACCTTCCTTCATATTATTAACTGTTCAAAAAAATTGAGCTTAAATACATGAATTATTTGTTATTCAAAAACAGCTTCATCGTGTGTACTTAACGAAAAGTTAAATTCACAAACGTGCGACTGCAAGGTGAAATAACTATTGACGTTCTAAAACAAAAACCGAACTGATGTGATAAAAAAACCTAATGACTATGACTGATAAACACATACATTTCATATTAGGTATAAACTTCTCTGAGTCATAGATTCAATTTGTATAATGATATGTTTGAGTACTATTAGGTTGATATTACATTGCTTTTTTTGGCGAAGACTATTGTTTTGTACTGCGGAAAAGAAATTGTATGAATGTTCAATCAACCAACCAAGAGATAATGAACTGACTTGTATGGGTTGTAGTTTTTCGTTGACAGAATTGAGTAGCGATTACTGATAAAAATGAGTACACAAAATGTTTTGAGCACACCTATTTCTGAATATTGAAAACACTCGATACAAAGGATGACCAATCACCAAACTATAGGGTATTTGTCCAGATTTTATTTTAACATAACACCCTGTGAAGTATTGCATATTTCCAGAGTGATTCAGTCATCGGATTTCTGTTGAAAAGTAAATTAGAGCTTACTTTGATCACAGCTCAATGCTTTGATTCACCTTCCCACTATACGGGGGAACAATTTTGTTGACAATTTAAAGCTTATTTTAATCGGCGCTCTTCATAAGGGGCAGATTTAAAATGTTGACAATTTAGAGCTTAATTCCTTTGATTCACACTCTCAACAAAGGGACGGATTTCAATTTAACGTTGAGGGCTTAATTTGATTCGCACTCTCAATATTATGGTCGATTTCTGTTGCCACTTTAGAGCACTCTTTTATTCACCCTCTCGATAATAAGGTGCAGATTTCTGTGGACAACTTAGGAGGTTAAATTCACCGTCCCAGTTAAGGTGGCGGATTTCTGATGACAATTTAACAAAGGAGTATACTTTGTTTTGCCCTCCAAAAATTGGGGGCGGGGCGGATCTGTAAAGTTAGGGGGCATTCAGAATTTTCAACCACTGGACTTCAAGACTACGAGGACCGCGGCCTGCGCTCGCTATACTGCATGCATCATGCATGCGTGAACGTGCGAGTGCGGCATTTACATGACTCGACTGTAAACAACATGGCTGCCACCATGGATGTCACAACATCACCATGGATGTCACAACATCAACATGTACTGTCACAACATGCAAAATACCTACCGATCTTTACAGTTTCTGGAAACAGCAAAAGCTGATAATGAAGAACCCATGTTCATGGTTGTTTGTGAGTCATGTTTGTTGTCAAAAAGTTGCAAAGAGACAGCTTTTGCCTCGGCCCAGCAGCAATGGAATTTTTTTCTCCGAAAGGACACGCAACCCGCACCAGTGGGATGTAGTGATGTACATGCAAGTGCATGTACATGTACATGTTTTGTTTTCTTATACTGCGTAACAAATCAGTTTTTTATTAATCGAAATTAGGGGTCGGTGGGTGGGTCAAAATAATTAGGAAAAAAATTCGAAATTTTGAAACATTGAAAATTCTGAATGGCCCCTTTGGGGGCCTATATTGATTCGCCCTTCCAATAAGGGAACATATTTCATTCATATGATATTTTGATTCGCTCTCCGAATATGGGGCGGATTCTGTAGACAATTTAGAACTTAATTCGATTCGCCTTCTCAATAATGGGGGGGGGGCGGATTTCTGTTGATAATTTAAAGCTCATTTTGACTCCCCCCAATAAGGGGCGAGTTTCTGTAGACAATTTAAAGCTCATTTGACTCGCCCTCCAAATAAGGGGGCAAGTGCTGTTGATAATTTAAAGCTCACTTTGACACGCCCTCCCAATGAGGGGGCGAGTTTCTGTTGACAAATTAAAGCTCTTTTTGATTTGCCCTCCCCATAAAGGTAGCAGACCAGTAAATAAACTTCCATAGACCCCAATGGTAAATGCTCCCACTTCAAAAATTCGGGAAAAATACTCACAACTCTCCAAGGTGTTCGAGACACACATCAAATTAAAGCTTATGACTTTTAGGAGAAATTTCCATCTGAAGATGATCACCCCTGAAAATAGTCCTGAAGCCCATCGCCATTTTGAAAAACGATGCCTACACTCCATTGCAAAATAGAGCGCTTTTAGGGTCCAAATTACATCCAAATTACACAGAACTGCAAGCTCCCAGTCCTGTGCACGGCTTCCACCCATATTTTTTTACAAACAGTTACCCTCAAGTTCATGGCCCACAGCATGCTCAAATACCGAAGATTTGGAGGGCATGCAAATCGTGATTTGGCCGGCGCAGGCAAATTCGGACCGATTTACTGGTCTGCACCCATAAGGGGGCGAGTCAATATAAAGCTCACTATCTTGTTAGCAAATTAAAGCACAACTTGACTCGCCGTCCTAATTAGGGGGTGAGTTTCTGTTGACAATTTAAAGCTCTCTTTGATTCGCCCTCCCATTAAGGGGGCGAGTTTCAAGGGACAATTTGGATCTCATTTTGATTCGTCCTCCCATTAAGGGGGCGGGTTTTTGTTGACGATTTAAAGCTAACTTTGACTCGCCCTCCCAATAAGGGGGCAAGATTCTGTTGATAATTTAAAGCTTACTTTGACATACCCTCCCAATAAGGGGGCGAGTTTCTGTTGACAATTAAAAGCTCCCTTCGATTCGCCCTCCCAATAAGGGGCGACTTTCTGTCGATTATTTAAAGCTCACTTCGGCTCTCTTAAATAACGTATTTTTCTTTTAAATATTTTTGATGAACCCTAACGTGGCGCGGCCCCTGACGTGGCGGACTTTGATTTTTCGCATGTAGCGCCTAGCAAGAGCTAAAGGGTTAACTGAAATTTCACAGAAAGTGACATTTCATCAATTTCTTAACACTCCCGTTTATAATTACGAGTTTATCTACCCGTTACCATGGTTAAAAAGTCAGAAGCAAATTTTATTTGAACCCTTTGAAAATTAAATATGACTTTTCTACAAACACATTTAACGAAACGTGTGAAACTGTTTAGGACGGTAGTCAAACATGTATATTTAACAACCCTGCACTGCCGCTGGAACAAACTTTTGTCAGGGGGTGCTGGAATTTTTAAAGGACGGACAAAATTAATACGAAAGCGGAGCGCAAAGCCCTTATGTAGTGGCTCAATTTGGAATATGGATGCTCTGTGGTACAATCTGAGGCGATTCCTTGCCACTTTCATTTGACTTTTTTAGCAAAAAAGTTGGTTTTTTTTTAGATTATAAAGACAAGTTATTTTATTATTTTGTTTAGAATATACTGTTGCTCTTATATTTTGTTTAGAATATACTGTTGCTCTTAAAACCTTTAACTGTACTAAAAATGGAAACCCTGTATTTTGTTTTTTCCATTTTTGGTTCCATTTAATTCTGGAAAAAGAATTGTACCAATATACGCATGACATCGCATGTAAAAAGTATTGTTGCAAGGCTGCTTTCTTACATTTAGTAAATTCCGTTGTGTATGTTTTGTTTTATTTTCCGAGCCCTTACTGCGTGGGACCACAGGACCAGGGGCCCGCTTTAAGGCCCCGGAAAATGTTGGATTCTGGATGCACTGGGATGAAATATACTGGTAGTATACTGAAACATATAAAGCCCGAAAGGATTTATGTTTATAATCAGCAGATGGCACGTTTGGGGCTATAGGCAATAATTTATCGGTCTACAGAGTTTTTATGAGGAAAAACTTGCAGAGGGTAGGACATGAATATTGGATTTTTTTCTTACAGGCCTATTTAAAAAAAAAAATATGTATACAAGGCCTTGCATGGCCCCAAGGGGGATCACACTTTTTTTGGGGGGGGGGGGGGGGATTTGGTCCCCCCAAAATTGGGTCTAAAAAAGATGCTCTGCGGTGCGATCTGAGGCAATTTCTGACCACTTTAACCATTTTTTAAGGAAAAGATGGTGGTGTACGCAGTGTCTGCCTTTATTGCGACGCCACTTAAATAAAAAAAAGGTTCCCTGTTGCCCTCCCCACATATTTCTTGTTTTCTTTTTGTGTTTAGTTTTGTTTTGTGTTTGTGTTTTGTGTTTGTGGTAACTTTTACCACCATTGTCATGGCTGAGGTTATTGCTTTCGGGTCAAAGCTTCCATCGTGGCGGAAATATCACAGATATGTCATGATTTTGGATACCTTGAGAGCCCTAAAGATTTAGCAAATACATCCGTGTTTGTGCTTGACTTTCGAAGCGCCGCACTCACCCGCGGAAAAAAAACTAGAAACGAACAAACGAAGGAGAGCAAGCATAATGTATAGCGTAGCGGCGCAATTTCATTGCTGGAACACATTTGCCGCTGAATCAAACTTTTGTCCGGGGGTGCTGGAACTTATTAAGGATGGACAAAATTAATACGAAAGCGGAGCGCAAAGACCTTACGTCGTGGCTCAACTTGGAATATGGATGTTCTGTGGTGCAATCTGAGGCGATTCCTGGCCATGTTCATTGGAATTTTTTTGCAATTTTTTTTTTTATTTCATATATTTTTTAGATTATAAAGACAATTTATTTTATTATTTTGTTTAGAATATACTGTTGCTCTTAAAACGTTTAACTGTAAAGTGGAAACCCTGTATTTTTATCCTTATTTTTGGTTCCATTTAATTCTGGAAAAAGAATTGTATCATTACGCATGGCATCGCATGTAAATATTATTGTAGCAAGGCTGCTTTCTACATTCCGTCGTGTATGTTTTGTTTTATTTTCCGAACGTTTACGGCGTGGGGCCACAGGGCCAGGGGCCCGCTTAAAGGCCCCGGAAAATGTTGTATTCTGGATGCACTGTGATGAAATAAACTGGTAGTATACTGAAACATATAAAACCCGAAAGAATTTTTTTGTTAAAGTTAAAACAAATGGTTCCACTCAGAGCGGATGAATTTCTGTTCATAAAAATATTCACATAGTTCTAACTCAACAGACGATGTGGCTCTCGATATATTTGCAGTGTTATTTGTTTGTTACAGGGAATGGCAAATGTAAAAGACTAAAAGACCAAATGTATCTTTATGTTTATGATCGTTAGATGGCAAGTTTGGGGCTACATAGGCAATACATTATCGGTCTACAGAGGTTTTTATGAGGAAAAACTTGCAGAGGGCAAAACATTAATACTTTGTTTTTCTATTAAAACGAAACTACACTGGAATTGGCGTAAAGCATGACTGGTTTCAATTAACCTTGCTTTTTGTAAACGTTGAGTACAGAATGCTTGCATCGTCAATGAAACTTTTAAATGAAAAGAAAAAACTTCCAGGCAAAGGTATGACCAGTTGCCCCTATTGAAAGATCGAATGAAAAATTAGATTAGATTAGAAATTTATTGTCCGCATCATAAAAATACAAAAATTTAGTTTCCATTGGCTCATTTAAATATAAAACTACAATTCGATAAAACAATAGCTTATCCAAAAAAATTACACAAAATTTAAATATGAGTAAAATTCCAAAATTTAAAACTACAAGTAAAATTACAGAGTCTGAAAAATGAACTGGGGAACCTGCAGCAAACATACAAAAAGGAATACCCCTATTAACGAACAGCCAAAGTGTTAAATAAATGAATGGAGTTGGGAACAAAGGATTGCCTGTATCGGGTAAGGTTTGTGCGAGGAACACAGAGTCTGAAACCGGATCTATTAAAAACAAAACAATCAAAAAGTGGATGAGTTGGATCTGACAGAATGAAATGAACTTTAGATATAGCACGTTCCAAAAAGATTTTGTCGTATGTTGGCAAGGTGAGACCGACAGAGCGCTGAGCCATTTTACGAATGCGCTCAAACCCGTCCTTATTTTTCTGTGAAAGTGAACCAAATACACTAACTATGTTAAAAGTGACAATGCTCTGGATTATAGACTGATAAAATAAAGGTAAAATCGTCTCATCGACATTGAACTGTTTAAGCTTACGAAGGAAAAACATCCGTTGCATGGCCTTGCTAAAAACTACCTGAGTGTTTTCGTTCCAGTTTGGTTTATTATCAATAACAGTACTAAGGTATTTGTACTCACTAACCCTCTCTATTACGCTGTTATTTATATAAACAGGTTCATGAACTCCAGTGTTGTGACGAAAATCTACAATCATCTCTTTAGTTTTCTTAACATTAATGGTCAAAAAATGACGATCACACCAATCCACAAACTTTGCTACCTCCGATATATAACAGAGTGGATGGCAAGCGTAATCAACTTTGCCATCATCGTCATGGCTGAGTTTATTGCTTTCGGGTCAAAGCCTCCATAATGGTGGAAATATCATAGACATGTCATTATTTTGAATACCATGAGAGAAATGTCGATTCTGCACTGCCTGAAGATTTAGAAAATACCTCCTCTTGATATTTTACAGTGTTTGTGCTAGATTTTTGAAGCGCCGCGCTTAGCCGCTGGAACACATTTTTGCCCGGGAGTAGGGGGTGCTGAAGCATATTCCAGCACCCCTATGTTGCAACCCTGTTGACCTTTTTTGGAGTTTGAGTCAACGTTTGCGTTTTTAAAATCGCTGTTGAAACAGCCTCGACCTCGCTACCCAGATATTTTTATCACCAGTTCATTAAGGTACGAGACTTTGACATTGCCAATCACTTGATACCACACACCATGCATAGGGGGTTAAATTTACACTGCATCTAACACCCCTGTCGTTTTTGTTGTGACGGGAGTCTGAGTCAATATTTGCCTTTTTTTTACCCTTTCAAGACACTATCACTGTCAGCGTTGTCCCAGCAACACGAACACTTAGATTACGTTTACATCTGAACAGGTGTGTTTGTATCAGCAGTCCGTGTGTATTGTTCGTATTCGTTGTACCATGCATAAGTAGACTGTAAGTATATAACTAATAAATAATGCATGTGTCTTATAAATATTCATGTTGCCATGGTCCTATCCTTTGTATCTTATGGCGTTCTTGGTATTCTTTAAAAAAAAACCTGCCTGTCATGTGACCCGCAGCCCGCGCGTGGGATAAAAAAGAAAGAGATACGCCAAAAAAAAAATGAACTCCAAGAGTCATACTGGACTTTGATCTGCCATCAGACCGTAAGTTTAAGGTTTTGATTTCTTTTAAATAAACATGCTTTTGATTGTGTTATTTAGATGGCAGTAATATATCTGGAGCGTTACTTGATATAAGGCGTTTATGTAAATACCCTAGAGACATCATGTTTCTTAAAGATGAATAAGGCTATATTTTCGAGATCAGTTCTCTGTTTTATATCTAGCTTAAATTGAGCGTTTATTGCCTTTTATTAGAGTCCTTTAAATATGGCTCTATCATAATAATATTTGGCGATCATTTAATAGTTTGATAAATTTTGATATAACTATTTGCAGTGTGGGGTTGTACACATGTACTTCTTAAATCCGCAATTGTAAATATTGCAGATGGCAAACTGGCTTAGCTAGAAGCCGTTATTCCAAAGAGACCGTCGCTTGAGGCAGACAGGCCCCGCGACAGGCTGACAGCAGCTACCCAGCGTCACCGCCGCCAAGCTGCTCGACCGTGACGCCCGGTTTTCACATCCCCCGGCTGCCTACAACAGAGGCTCCGTCGAGGTGGCTGCGCTCCGTCAATCCAGCGGTCCAAATGAGACAGAGAGTACTCCACCCATGGCATGCCAACGCAACTTGAGCCGTAAACTATACGGTGGGCCCTAAATATTGAATAATTATTGCTGGCTTAGAGTAGGTTTAATATAATAGTATTAAAGTTCATTTAATTAGGTGATTTAACTATTTGTTCATGTTTGCTTCATGAGATTCTTCTTAGCGTAGGTTCAACTTCTATTGAATTAATTTGGTTAATTTAAATAGATTTGGTTGTGTATAAGTTCTATACTTCAAGCTTTGACTTTTCTGCATTTAATTCATTGATCCATTTGCTTTACCTAAGGTTAGTTTTATACTCATCTCTGGTATTGATCTACACTATTTATTGGGTTACTATCGCCTTATTCTATAAATAATTTTCGTAAGGATTTGTATACATAATATTTGTAAAGATTATTCGTAGCCTATAAATATACAATTTGTGCATATTAAATAATTTGTAAATATACAGAACGTGTCAGAGAATTATTATTGGTGTTTGCACGAAGTTGTTGGTGGGAAAACCGGTCCCGAAAATTCCACTGCACTAATTTCTGGGGGCAGTTGTGACAATCACCCGATGCGAAGCAACGTGCATTTGGTTCAAACCTGCTCCGGTAAATTTCTTTGTTTATTTCGTGATATTTTCGTACGATTGACGTGAACACTTGTCATGATCTGGCCACTCCACACCTATAATTCTAATGCCCATTATTTGTTTTGACATTCAGTACCGAGGACAGAGAACAGCCACTGGAAGCGTACTGCTCGACACCTTGGAGACCCGGTGGACTTGCAAACATATTCTAACAACCTGCTGTTTTGGGGCTTTTTAAAGCTGAACATATTATTTTTCATATTTTCATAAAGGTTTATTTCATGGATTTCACAATTAGGACTCAAATTTGTCCCATGGTAGTACGTGGGTGATTACACGAAACATAAACATAAATATTCGTTATATGATACCTGACTGCAATATTTGGCCCTGGTTAATTATTAAAGTGTTGAAGCACATCAGCTACCACAACCATTGTATGGAGATCAATGGATACAACAAACATACACCGTGTCGCGGACTCCCACCTCGTGGTTCTATAGCATGTAATGCTAAACCCGGAACCAGACTTAAAACACATTTCTCAATTCGCGGTTTCATCATTGGTTTCGGGCGATTTGTTATTAAGCTCTTGGTGGAACGCTGGCTAAATTTATGTCCCGATTAAAAAAAAAGGATACTGACGGGCCCACCTTTAAATAATCAGAAACAGTTTTGTATAATGCAATTAGATTTTGACGTTGTCACTTGTCAGCGATCAGCGAACAACAAAATCTAGACCCGAAGCCAAACCAGTTATAAGACCGAAGTTTAACATCTTCTTATCTGTGACGTGAGCTAGCAATGGAAACTGTTTGTTGGGTACCATACAGTATACTTTGTGTCTTTGGATGTTCGTAATAGACTGGTGGCTTGTATTCCTTCGTCCATTAATGCGCATAGCAGCCGAGTTCGCTTTTCACGTACGTTTTTAATACAGGTTCATGTCAGCAACTTATTTTCACAATCATTATCTTTTGTGAGTAATCTGACCCGGAGAATTAAGAAATACAGCTGTTCACAATGGAACCAGCTATAGTATCGTTTGGTTTCGCTAACTACAAAGTAGACAAACAGAAAAATAAGCATTCGGCGTCGTGCACATTTTGCAAATCAAACATCAGCGAGCGCTGGGGATATCGTCGAACTTTTCCAGACATTTTAAAGGAAAACATGCAAGACAGTAACTTGGTAAGTAATAAGCCAACCTGTGCATTGTCCAAGAACATGAATTAAGGGCTTGGTCCAAACGTTTCATACTTTAGCCAAAAAAAGTTGTAACTTGAATACTTGATATATTTTTTTTCTCGGAAGTAGAACTGCATAGGATCTAGGATTACGGTCATGACGGTCAGGGAGCCCCGTATTCCCGTAATGTTTTGTTAATCAATGTTATTACACAGGTCTAGGTCAGGTGAAATAAACAAAATTGTTGTTTTCATGGCATTGTATGGTCTTGTAACGTTGATGTATTGTCTAGAGTATGTCATTAATTCGCAAAAGAAAAAGGATCTTTGTTATTAAAAAAAAAAGTTAGTAGACCCTACTGTTATAGACTTTCTCTCTTGTGTTTGTTGCTTTTTATTGTATTTATTGAATAGTGTTCAAATATTTGTGACTCGAATTGACTCGAGCTTAATACTTGACTCGACTCGACTCTACTCGACCTCACACTGTGACTCGACTCGACTCGACTCGAGCTTGTTGACCTAATGACTCGACTTGACTCGAGTCACTTCTTTAAAATGGCTCGACTCGACTCGAGTCACAAAAATCAGTGACTCCTTACAACTCACAGTCACCCTTCCTGTTTAGCTCAGAGAGCTGCTACAGGAAGTAAACTACTGAAGACTGGAGACCGAAGAGACAAAGACGTTTGTTTCGGGATGAGTCAACGTTGGTTAAAAGCTGCAGTCTCTGAAGGATTCGGGACTCGGGGGTGGGGTGTGTGGGGGGTGCTGACTACCTGCTAATACAAGGTACGTACATGAAACACATTACATTCAAAATGCCGTCTCTTTTTTTTTTTAGCTGTTACACACCGAAACAGCTTTTGTTTTCGTTCAGATTTTTTTCCTGTTAGGCTTTTTCGCAAAGTTACGGAAAAGCCTTTTATGGTTCGGATTTTTTTGGCTTTTCCGCATAGTGCAGAAAAGCCTTTGCTTTTGTTCTGATTGTTTGCTTTTCCACTGAAAGCGGAAAAGCATTGTCTTTGTTTTGATTTTTTTTCTTACTTTTTTTCCTTTTTATTCCACCCTAAATCGATATATTTATACAATATCAGCTGGTCTCTTGAGAACATACCTTAATATTTATCACAATACATATTCATGACTGACATGTTGGTCTGGTTGCATAGCATCATTTGACAAAAGGAAATGAGAGATGACATTTAAGGTCTAATACAGTATTTGCTGTTGATGTGGTTTTCAGGCATGGATAGATTTAGGGGTTAAATACTGGTAAAATGAGCTAATTTCAGTTTTCATGAATCCTGGAAAATAACTAAGAAAAAAGCAGGCTCACTCATTGACCATACTTCCGACGAAATGGACCAATTTAAAGACATAAGAGAATTGTCCGGTCAGGGAATGACACTCGCTGGCTTCGACCCATTTACGGATGTGTAACCGATTGCAAACAGAGCGCAGATTAACACAATTCTGGGCAGAACATGTAAAAGATAATCAACTAAAGGTCAGCTGCCTACCGTTGAACATTCCACTTGTCTTGCAAATGACAGCACACCAACTTCCATGATTTCACAGGATACTTTACATCAGTGTTGACTTCCACTTTTTAAGTTAGGTAGTTCGTAATAAAGTGGTAGTTTTGATGTATATTACATGTACCTCAAAATCGTATTGCCATAAGGGGCGAGTTGACGGGGTCAAGTTAGTAAGGGTAAGAATTCGGTAGAATGTGGGCAGTTGGCTAGGGGCAAACAAAGAGCTCTCCCCATCACTCTTCATGAAAGGTGAACGAATTGAGACAGTATCACCTTACAAATACCATGGGGAGTGAAATCAGCAATCAGCTTAAAGTTTGACACCTGTGCCAAGGCAACATTCTGTAAATTACGACAAAGCCTGTTTTTCCTTCGGAAGCTATTTTTTCTATTTTTACGTTGATCAAAAAATTTAACAAATATTTTACAAATCATTTTTCTGACTTTCTGTCTTATTTGTGTGTTGGGAAATATGAGGACACAGGATCACATTATGTTGGATGAAATAGTTCAACAAACAAGCAGGATTCAGCAGGAACCACTGTTTGACTTATTTAAGTGTAACATGTGCAATAGTTGATATGTCTGACCATCCTCTACATACAAAGTTTGTCCATAACTCCCAAAGTTACCGTCTTCTCCAACGGAGGATATGAAATGCTCGGTACGGCAGCTCATTTGTTGCCAACAGCTATCAGGTGGTTCAATGAGCAGTTGAAATACTGAACTGCTATGTTGTAACACGTATCCTCCGTTGACGATGTAGTGTAGTTGAACAGCGCCCTCCGTTGTTGTATGTCTTAGACCAGGCAACTGTATCACATGCGATCCAGAATAAAAGAGTTACTCTCAAATCTGTGTCCATACTTCGTTCCAAACATCACAAGTTCGTTTACTTTCGCATAACAAATATGAATAATACAAACAGTTACACAGTAAAAAGATACCTTGTCTTACTAAAATACTCATAGGCGTAGCCATGGGGGGGGGGGGGGAAGGATATTTACCCCCCGAATATTTGAAAAAGACTGCCCTTTTCCAGTAAAATGGCCTTTGTCACCAGCGCTTACCCCCAATATCTGTCAAGAGTGTCATTTTTTTCCTGAACAAAGGACTCTTTTGTCCGAAAAAGTGCCCCTTTTCCCGAAAAAGTGGCCTGTTAAAGCGTAATCGTGGCCTTTTTACTTTCATCTGCCGTTACAGCCTTTTTTTGAATGCGACTCATTAAAAGCCCTATATATTTTGCATAATTGTCGGTTTTGAACAGCGCCCCCATCGGCAGAGGGTACCCCCCCCCCCCCCGCTTTTTGATTTTACAGAGGCCAAATTTCCAGAGAAAAAAAAAAGGGTCTGCATTTCACCACAGATGTGCAAGTGCCCTTCTCAATTTTGTTCAGCCCCCAATAAAAAGACCGTGCTACGCCACTGTAGATGTTATGAGTTAATTTTGTTTGTTTATTTGTTGTATTGATGTATGCATTTTTGTACTTGCGTAGTTTTTACATCCCAGCTTTTTATGTGTTTTAAATCATATTACGTGTAAAAAGGCCACTGATGAAATTTCCAGCAGTGGGATATAGTTTTTACTGTATTGTATTGTATAAAGGGCGAGTTGATAATAAGGGCGAGTTGATAACACGGCCTGTGATGGCCCAGAAGCATCTGCCAGATACCAATGGGAGTGGGATATGCACTATGAAGTGAACAGGCCACGTAATGAAAATGTATCTCATAAATTGTAACTGCATGGCAGTGTAATATCCTGACTTCAAAGATTATCTCTTTATTGTCCAATTCGGTCCATAATCCTTCTAGTTACTTCATTCAGAGAATCAAAATGTTAAAGGAATTTCAGTATTTCAAAATAATATGGTTAGCTACATAACGGTTAATAGTTATTAAGTACTTATAATAGTTGTCATTGTCATTGTGTTTTTTTCCAGATTGGTTGAGTCTCATCGCCTGACGTCCGACTACAATCACAAAGATGCAGCGAGACAGACTTGGTCGGCGGGGTGGCGCTAGGATCACGGCCGAGGAGTACTACCACTCACTCAGCAAACTCGTCAGCACAAAGAGGAGGGTCAAGCCAAGTCGTAAGGCGGCATTCATGGCCGCCTTTCCAGTCAAAGCCTCGCCAAGGCTCCATGCTAATGAAGAGGGAGCATCCGTCCTGACACTGAGAGAGGCGTCAATAACTCATCATGAGCGCTCGAGCACAGTTAAACTCCGCATGCAGACGAAACAACCAACAATCCTGAAGCAGAAAGGTATAACGGGGCATATTGCTCTCCAAATTTTATCTTAGCGTTTAACACCGATTTAATCATAATTTTTTTAACTCTTGTTTAACTGCCTCCTTTTAGTTTGAAAACTATTGGTGAAATGCGTAATGAAAATGTAATTGATTTTTATAGTTTTATACTAAGTAGGGCCTCATTGAAACGCAGTTTGTAAAGACACTGTTTATAAACAAAAGTATTAGTAAATGATTTAGCAATACCATGTGAATCCAAAAGGCATTCTGTGTGCATTATGTTTTTTTTCCTCCAGAAATTAAATTGGTTGGCAGCTATGTGACCTTCTTTCCGTTCGCGACCTTGGGATACAACAAGACCAGAACATCGCGCTTCTCACGAGCAGCCTGTTGGGCGGTGGACCATTGGGTAACTATATCGGGGCATTATGTTGTCTAAAAAAAAAATGTGTTTAACCAAAATTCATTTCTCAACAATGAATTAAAATTTCTCCCCAATTTTAGCATAATCTTTTCGCAATTTCACGTTGCAATAATTAATTTTATCGGATTAAGATCATGAGCATTAAAGAGAGTGACTGTCTACCTTTACATGGGTATTGGCTGAAAGCGTCATAATGTTTAATCAGTCAAAGCGATGCGCTTCTCTGCCCTTGTTTAACCTCACGCTTGAGTTAAGAAGAACTCACTTTCGTTTAAAGCCCCTAAAGCCGTGCTAAGATGATTGATGTACACAGTTTATATGTTTTTGCATTCCAGAAGAAGAGCAGTATAGACGCATTTGCTTCTCAGAATTGTCGGATGAGCTTGGACAAGGCTGGAAAAGGCTCGCCAGACAACTGGAATTAAGGGAAGGTCAACTGGACCAATTCGAAGAAACCTTCAGGGGAGACTAACACGAACAAATCTACAAGATGCTAGATGCCTGGTGGAAGAAGCAGGGTAAGCTGAGAGACGCTCTGAAAGATGTGAGCCGTGCTAATTTAGCATCACAAGTACCAGGTATGAGAGCAAACCAAAGAAGTCAATGTACTCTGCCATGGTCAAGTTAAGCTTACTATTTACGTCAATGTAAAGTAACACATTAATGGATAAGCTGTGTAACGCTATTTAAATGTTATACCTCAAAGAAACTGAGTTCTTTGAATAATGACTGATGTGCATAACTTATCTTCATAAAGTTGCAACTGCTGACAGACTTTACAAATACCGATGAAATCTAAGGGGCCCATGCCATGAGATTTCCTTTGGATCATATTTTGTGTAACAATCTACTTCTCCTAAATGTATGAAAGTACTTGACTTCCCTCTTGTGGTCAATTGCATTAAAGTGAACTTCTTCCTGTGAAGTCATTTTGAAAAGCTTGATCATTTTGTTTACTTTATTTAATGAATTAATGAAAAGGCAAAAATGAAAACAAAGATTCACGACGTTTAGTGCTGAAATAGTAGCATTGAGGTTTCTGCCTGAATTGACCTGACGCTTTAGGTCATGAGTACAACAAATGCAATTACCAATAAGAAAAAAAACAAAAAAACAAGAAGACAGCAAAATACCCTTCAAATGACAAATGTAAATACAAAAAAAAAGTTAAATGGGACACAAAGGAGCCTTTTCTAGGATTCATTATTTTATTTGTACATAAGCACTTTGGGGCATTTTATCACGCTTACCCGTATATTTACAACCTTTTGCCTTTGGTATATCGATGCGCCTACAAGGAAAACTCAGAGGCCGACTTGATGCGTTGCTAAATAAGTTAGACGGCAAAATGCTCTAAAGTTATAAGCGCATTTGTGCGAATTTTTACGGTACTTTTTATGGCCTGAATTTGTCTACGATTTTGAGCATATGGGGGTTTAAATTGAAATAGAAAGCCACCGATATATCCTGATGTAAGCATGCCTTTGTCGCTGTGATTATTAGTAATGGTATGAGGTCATGATGCCAGGCATGTGCCTGGCGGGGCCAAGATAAAAAAGGGCCGGTATTTTTAAATTTATAGATCGACGGCTAAAGATATATACTTATAATTTACTTGATTGTTCCACGAAATTGCTTTTTTTTTCTCTGCACAGGCATGCACCGCAGGATCTCGTTTTAAACAGTGTGCAAGAGAACTGGCAGCGCATTACCGCGGGACGATGAAAGTGACGACACATCCTGAAAAGAGACACATGTCTAAAAGAGATGACTGGCATGTGCATCAACCTACAGCTACTACAAGCGACCAAAACGTACCAGCCCTGTCTTCTCATTGACGGCAAAGATTCAGGCAGAAGCAGGCAACCAATCGGAGCATACAATAGCTTCGAAAAGAGGTACCCCTGATCTCCCTAAATCACAATCTCATGAGAAGATAGAGTTTCAAGTACTGAACATTTCCCTTGACTCATAAAAAGACAGCTTTGTGCTCAAATGAAATCAAATCGATTATTAATCAGAGCTGAGGCGGGTTACCGGAAAGCCACACTCTCATCGTATGGAATCCTTAATAGGATTGCGTACGATTGGGCGCAGATCTGAAAACCAAATGGGATCAAACTGAAAACCAACAACAATCTGAGCCCATATCAGTTTTAGGAATGTACAAGCTTTTATTATTGTAGATGTCAACCGAATGGGTAAGAAATTTGACATCTTGACGCCATTTTCTCTCCAATTCTAAGCAAACTGAATAAGAAAGACTCGAAAAAATACATCCATGAGGACCCAGAGCGTGTATTAATTATATTTTGGATGGGTAAAATGTGCAAAGTGAATGAACGGAAATGACTTGAACGTTATGCTATCAATTCAATTCAATTCGATTCGATTCGATTCGATTCGATTCAACTTTATTCTCATCATATAAAACATGAAATGTGATCTCCTCGTTCTGCACATTTACATAAAAAAATGTACATTCAAACCGTAAAAAACATTTATACAAATAGACACAACAATATGAAAACAAATGACAAAAGAACACATAACCACAAATAAAAATAAACACATTTAGCCTAATGAAATAAATAAAATGAAATAAAATATCCGTATAGATAAAGCTACTATATTATGACCTAAGCATGTGGCACATAAATGGGAAGTGAGCAATGGAAAGCAATGGCTAGGGGGAGGGGTATAAGCGGGGAGGAAGGGAACAGGGACATGGTTATAACTTACATGTCCGAGGGGTATAGACACACAAATTTACATCATGATTTTAAAAGGCTGATTAAAATATGGAAATTGCCCTGGGCCACGTTATACGAGAGTTCAATTAACGAATTCAACCTAACACAACGGGTACATGAAACTAAAATGTGTTGGGAGGGTTGGGTAAGAATATTACGAGATGAAACTAGAACAGGTCCAGTAATCAAATTTACAGCACGATTTTAAAAAGGCATTGTCGAATACAATTCTGACAAAATGTGAAATTGCACTGGGTAAAAATGAATGATTGTGTCGTGTTGTACGAGAGTTCAATTGACGGAATCGACCTTATCTGTTTTGAAATATGAAAGAATGGAGTAGGTGAGTTCGTCGGGTGCCCGGCAGAAGGGCATATGAGCGTTCTGACGCAAAAATCATTTTCAAGAAAATTGCATTGAAAGGTCTCATTGTTCCCCCTTGCGCATTTTGTATCCAATGTTCTCCCACACGTAATATAAATCGTACGAATTTGAAATTTGTCACACGTATAAATCATAAGTTTTGGAACAACTATACACGTTAATTTCTGACGAAAATGTTTAAATCTCAATAAAATGGAGGCAGTTTTCTGCATATGCCCTTTTGCTGGGAACATTTTGGTCATTACGCGCTATTGCATAAGGGCATATGCACATATGCCCTTCTGCCGGGCACACGACGAGTTTCTTTTTGCATAATGATTCTCAGTTTTTATAAGCTTTGATGTCGAGAACCTCAACATCAATGACCCTGCTGGCAATGATCCTCACTAAAAAATAACTCAAGTTGGGCAAGATCATAGCTACTAGCTACAGGAGACGGCAAAGGTACCGCTGAATATGCATCCGAAGCCTACATATGATATCCGTTAACGTCTTTTGTTGGAAATAGTTGTCGGACGCCTTTCAATTAGCAACAGAACAAAACAAAACAAAAATAATTACACGCCACCGACCTCTGTCGGTGGGACAGAACTATTTCCGAATACAGACCAATCGCACACTGCAGCACGATCATTGAGGATAACATTTGTCATTTAAATTAATGGAAAAGGAACAAATACCTATCTACAGCTGTGACGTCAGATACAATGGGTCTGAACTTCCCTTTTTAAGCTCTTTGCTTGTACCCACCGCAAAGCATTGTAAGTAGATTACCCCTCGATCAATGCCTGTACATTGATCAATGTACGACACTTGGGCATTCCGAATTCCAGACCCTAGGCCACCGATTTGATAAGACCAAATCAGTCAAATCTTAAGGAATTAAGCGTCACCTGACTCAGAGCCTTTGGGTACCAGCGAAGAATACTCACCAAAACTCTTCCCCTTTTAAAATGACTACATATTAGATGTACTATCGTGCCCTAGCAACGCATTCGTTCAAAGGCAATAGCTTGAAGCCGGAGACTTCTACCAAATAGTCCATCATGAAGACAGAGTTCACGTAAGTGTCCGGTAAGTGAGAGTCAACAATTTGCACGGTTTGCAGCCTGTCAAGATCGCTAGTGTTCTTTCCCTCGAAGCACTGCATCTACGTAAGTGTGGTCTGATGTGAGAGTGGTTAATGATATTTAGCCACTTTGATCTCTCCTTTCATCAGCGGGAAGCATAAAGGCAGTTGTTTTGAGTGGCAACAGTTTGCCTGATTTGCAACCTTGCAGGATTGATGGTGTTTCTTCCCTTTAGGTATTGGAACTGTTGGACGGTGGTTTCACAAAGAGTGATATTGAGCCGCTCTTCTTTCATCGGCAGGCAGTATAAAGTCGCTGTGCAAGAAAGCAATTTGCACGATTTGCAGGCTGTCGAGATCGCAAGTGTCCCTTTCCTTGCACAATTGCACGTATATCAAAGTGGTCTGACAAACAATGGTATGGAGCCACCTTTTTCTCATCTTTTCATTAGCAGGCAGCATAAAGACACTTGCTCTGCAAGGAAATAATTTTCACGGGTTGCAGCCTACCACAATCGCCATGGTTGTCCTTTCCTTTTGCGCATTGTGCCTTCATGAAAGTGACCCTAGGTCACCGACTAAACGAGACAAACAGTCACATTGTAATGAATTGAGGGTCAACAGAGCCTTTGGGTACCATTCGCCCAAACTTGATCCCTTAAAAAAACTACACATTTGATGTACTATAGTCACCTAGCAACGCATTCGTTCAAAGGCACTCACTTGAAGCCACCAGCAATGCATTCGTTCAAAGGCACTCACTTGAAGCCGGAGGTGTCTTCCATATAGTCCATCATGAATACAGAGTTCATTTAAGTGTCTGGTAAGTGAGAGGAAACAATTTGCAAGGTTTGCAGCCTGCCAAGATCACTAGTGTCTCTTCCCTTGAAGCATTGAATCTACGTGAGATTGGTGAGTCAAACAGCGATACCAAGCCACTTTTCTCTCTGCTTTCATCAGCAGAAAGCATAAAGGCAGTTGTTTTGAGCAGCAACATTTTGCACAATTTACAACCTTGCAGGATTGATAGTGTTCCTTCCCTTCAGGTATTAGAACTGTTCTACATTGGCATCACAAAGAGTGATATTGAGCTACTCCTTTTCATCAGCAAGCAGCAAAAATACAGTTGCTCTCTAAGAAACAAATTGTACGATTTGCAGGCTGTCAAGATCGCTAGTGTCCCTTCCTTTAAACTATTGCACCAGTATCAAAGTGGTCTTAAAAACATTGATATTGAGCCACTTTTCTCTCTTCTTCCAACAGCAGGCAGCATCAAGACAAATGTTCTGTGTGGAAACACTTTGCACGGCCTGCAACCTTTATCAATTGCTAGTGTTCCTTCTGTGAACTATTTCAAGCCACGTAAAAGTTGTCTGACAACCAGTGATATTGTGCCACTTTTCTTTCTTTTTCTATTTAACGGGCAGCATAAAGACAGTTATTGGGAAAGGAAATAAATTGAGCAAATTTCAGCCTGCCACAATCGCCAGGATCGTTCTTTCCCTTCTTTCATTGCACCTTTATGAAAGTAACCCTAGATCACCGATTTAACAAGACAAACACAGTCAAATCGTAAGAAATTAAGGATCACCAGAGCTTTTGGGAACCAGCAAAGGATATCCACCCAAACTCCTTCCCTTAAAAATGAGCCACACATTAATTTACCTGTACTATTGTGACCTAGCAACGCCTTTGTTCAAAGGCACTAACTTGAAGCTCGAGGTTTCTTCCAAATAGTCCATCATGAATACAGAGTTCATGGTAGTGTCTTGTAAGTGAGAGTCAACAATTTGCACGGGTTGCAGCCTGCCAAGATCGCAAGTTTCTCTTCCCTTGAAGCTTTGAATCTCCGTGAGAGTGATCTGTCACTGAGATTCCCTTAAAAAGAACCACACATATTGATTTACGTGTACTATCGTGACCTAGCAACGCATTCGTTCAAAGGCACTAGCTTGAATCCGGAGGTTTCTTCCAAATAGTCCATCATGAATACAGAGTTCATATAAGTGTCCGGTAAGTGAAAGGAAACAAATTCCACAGTTTGCAGCCTGCCAAGATCACTAGTATCTCTTCCCTTGAAGCATGGAATCTACGTGACAGTGGTGAGTGAAACAGCGACACAAAGCCACTTTTTCTCTTCTTTCATCAGTAGAAAGCATAACGGCAGTTGATTTGAGCGGCAACAGTTAGTACGATTTGCATCTTTGCAGGATTGATCGTGTTCCTTCCCTTCAGGTATTAGAACTGTTCTACAATGGTATCACAAACAGTGATATTGAGCCACTATTTTTTCATCAGCAAGCAGCATAAATACGGTTGCTCTGTAAGAAAACAAATTGTACGATTTGCAGGCTGTCAAGATCGCTAGTGTCCCTTCACTTGAACTATTGCACCAGTATCAAAGTGGTCTAAAAAAACATTAATATTGAGCCACTTTTCTCTCTTCTTCCATCAGCAGGCAGCATCAAGACAATTGTTCTTTGCACGGCCTGCAACCTGTGTCAATCGGTAGTGTTCCTTCTGTTAACTATTTCGAGCTACGTAAAAGTTGTCTGACAACCGGTGATATTGTGCCACTTTTCTTTCTTCTTCTCTTCAGCAGGCAGCATAAAGACAGTTATTCATGTTATTAGGAAAGGAAAAAAAATAACGATTCTCAGCCTGCCACATTCGCCAGGATCGTCCTTTCCCTTCGCGCATTGTACCATTATGAAAGTGACCCTAGGTCACCGATTTACCAAGACAAACACAGTCAAATCGTAAGAAATGAAGGATCACCAGAGCTTTTGGGAACCAGCAAAGGATATTCACTCAAACTTCTTCCTTTAGGAAAAACCACACATATTGATTTACGTGTACTATCGTGACCTAGCAACGAATTCGTTCAAAGGCACAAACCTGAAGCCGGAGGTTTCTTCCAAATAGTCCATCATGAATACAGAGTTCATGTAAGTGTTTGGTTAGTGAGAGAAAACAATTTGCACGGTTTGCAGCCTGCCAAGATCACTAGTGTCTCTTCCCTTGAAGCATTGAATCTACGTGAAAGTGGTCTGTCAAACAGCAATACCAAGCCACTTTTCTCTCTTCTTTCATCAGCAGAAAGCATAAAGTCAGTTGTTTTGAGCGGCAACAGTTTGCACGATTTGCAACCTTGCAGGATTGATAGTGTTCCTTTTCTTTAGGTATTAGAACTGTTCTACATTGGCATCACAAAGAGTGATATTGAGCCACTCTTTTTTTCATCAGCAAGCAGCATAAATAAAGTTTCTCTGCAAGGAAATAATTTGCACGGGTTGCAGCCTACCACAACCGCCATAGTTGTCCTTTCCTTTTGCGCATTGTGCCTTCATGAAAGTGTCCCTAGGTCAAAGACTAAACGAGACAAACAGTCACATTGTAATGAATTGAGGGTCAACAGAGCCTTTGGCTACCATTCGCCCAAGCTTGATCCCTTAAAAAAAACTACACATTTGATGTACTATAGTCACCTAGCAAAGCATTCGTTCAAAGGCACTCACTTGAAGCCGGAGGTTTCTTCCAAATAGTCCATCATGAATACAGAGTTCATGTAAGTGTCTGGTAAGTGAGAGCAAACAATTTGCACGGTTTGCAGCCTGCCAAGATCACTAGTGTCTCTTCCCTTGAAGCATTGAATCTACGTGAGAGTGGTCTGTCAAACAGCGATAGCAAACCTCTTTTCTCTTTTCTTTCATCAGCAGAAAGCATAAAGGCATTCAGGTATTAGAACTGTTCTTCATTGGTATCACGAAGAGTGATATTGAGCCACTCTTTTTTTCATCAGCAAGCAGCATAGATACAGTTGCTCTGTAAGAAACAAATTGTACGATTTGCAGGCTGTCAAGATCGCTAGTATCCCTTCCCTTAAACTATTGCACCAATATCAAAGTGGTCTGGAAAACATTGATATTGAACCACTTTTCTCTCTTCTTCCATCAACAGGCAGCATCAAGACAATTGTTCTGTGTGGAAACACTTTGCACGGCCTGCAACCTGCATCAATCGCTATTGTTCCTTCTGTGAACTATTTCGAGCCACGTAAAAGTTGTCTGACAACCAGTGATATTGTGCCACTTTTCTTTTTTCTTCTCTTCAGCAGGCAGCATAAAGACAGATATTAGGAAATAAATAGATATACAGATATATAGAGGAAATAAATTGAACGATTTTCAGCCTGCCACAATCGCCAGGATCGTCCTTTCCCTTCGCGCATTGTACCTTTATAAAAGTGACCCTAGTTCACCGATTTAACAAGACAAACACAGTCAAATCGTAAGAAATTAAGGATCACAAGAGCTTTTGGGAACCAGCAAAGGATATTCACCCAAACTTCTTTCCTGAAAAATGAACCACACGTATTAATGTACGTGTACTATTGTGACCTAGCAGCGCATTCGTTCAAAGGCACTTACTTGAAGCCAGGGGTTTCTTCCAAATAGTCCATCATGAATACAGAGTTCATGTAAGTGTCTGGTAAGTGAGAGCAAACAATTTGCACGATTTGCAGCCTGCCAAGATCGCTAGTGTCTCTTCCCTTGAAGCATTGAATCTACGTGAGAGTGGTCTGTCAAACAGCGATATCAAGCCACTTTTCTCTCTTCTTTCATCAGCAGAAAGCATAAAGGCATTCAGGTATTAGAACTGTTCTTCATTGGTATCACAAAGAGTGATATTGAGCCACTCTTTTTTTCCTAGCGAGCATCATAAATACAGTTGCTCTGTAAGAAACAAATTGTATGATTTGCAGGCTGTCAAGATCGCTAGTGTCCCTTCCCTTTAACTATTTCACCAATATCAAAGTGGTCTGAAAAACATTGATATTTAACCCCTTTTTTTTCTTCTTCCCACAGCAGGCAGCATCAAGACAATTGTTCTGTGTGGAAACACTTTGCACGGCATGCAACCTGTATCAATCGCTAGTGTTCCTTCTGTGAACTATTTCGAGCCACGTAAAAGTTGTCGGACAACCAGTGATATTGTGCCACTTTTCTTTCTTCTTCACTTCAGCAGGCAGCATCAAGAAGGTTATTGGGAAAGGAAATAAATTGAACAATTTTGAGCCTGCCACAATCGCCAGGATCGTTCTTTCCCTTCTTTCATTGTACCTTTATGAAAGTAACCTAGGTCACCGATTTAACAAGACAAACACAGTCAAATCGTAAGAAATTAAGGATCACCAGAGCTTTTGGGAACCAGCAAAGGATATTCACCCAAACTTCTTCCCTTAAAAATGAGCCACACATATTAATTTACGTGTACTATCGTGACCCAGTAACGCATTCGTTCAAAGGCACTAACTTGAAGCTCGAGGTTTCTTCCAAATAGTCCATCATGAATACAGAGTTCATTGTAGTGTCTTGTAAGTGAGAGTCAACAATTTGCACGGGTTGCAGCCTGCCAAGATTGCAAGTTTCTCTTCCCTTGAAGCTTTGAATCTCCGTGAGAGTGATCTGTCACTGAGATTCCCTTAAAAAGAACCACACATATTGATTTACGTGTACTATCGTGACCTAGCAACGCATTCGTTCAAAGGCACTAGCTTGAATCCTGAGGTGTCTTCCAAATAGTCCATCATGAATACAGAGTTCATATAAGTGTCTGGTAAGTGAGAGTCAACAATTTGCGCGGTTTGCAGCCTGCAAAGATCGCTAGTTTCTCTTCCCTTGAAGCATTGAATCTACGTGAGAGTGATCTGTCACTGAGATTCCCTTAAAAATAAACCACACATATTGATTTACGTGTACTATCGTGACCTAGCAACGCATTCGTTCAAAGGCACTAGCTCGAAGCCGGAGGTCTCTTCCAAATAGTCTATCATGAAAATAGAGTTCATGTAAGTGTCAGGTAAGTGAAAGGAAACAAATTGCACAGTTTGCAGCCTGCCAAGATCACTAGTGTCTCTTTCCTTGAAGCATGGAATCTACGTGCAGTGGTGAGTGAATCAGCGACACAAAGCCACTTTTTCTCTTCTTTCATCAGTAGAAAGCATAACGGCAGTTGTTTTGAGCGGCAAAAGTTTGTACGATTTGCATCTTTGCAGGATTGATCGTGTTCCTTCCCTTCAGGTATTAGAACTGTTCTACAATGGCATCACAAACAGTGATATTGAGCCACTATTTTTTCATCAGCAAGCAGCATAAATACGGTTGCTCTGTAAGAAAACAAATTGTACGATTTGGTGGCTGTCAAGATCGCTAGTGTCCCTTTACTTGAACTATTGCACAAATATCAAAGTGGTCTTAAAAACATTAATATTGAGCCACTTTTCTCTCTTCTTCCATCAGCAGGCAGCATCAAGACAATTGTTCTTTGCACGGCCTGCAACCTGTATCAATCGCTAGTGGTCCTTCTGTTAACTATTTCGAGCTACGTAAAAGTTGTCTGACAACCGGTGATATCGTGCCACTTTTCTTTCTTCTTTTATTCAGCAGGCAGCATAAAGATAAATATTAGGAAAGGAAAAAAAAGGAACGATTTTCAGCCTGAAAAAATCGCCAAGATCGTCCTTTCCCTTCGTTCATTATACCTTTATGAAAATGAACCTAGTTTACCGATTTAAGAAGACAAACACAGTGAAATCGTAAGAAATTAAGGATCACCAGAGCTTTTGGGAACCAGCAAAGGATATTCACCCAAACTTCTTCCTTTAAAAAACCCACACATATTGATTTACGTGTACTATTGTGACCTAGCAATGCCTTTGTTCAAAGGCACTAAGTTGAAGCCGGAGGTTTCTTCCAAATAGTCCATCATGAATACAGAGTTCATGTAAGTGTCTGGTAAGTGAGAGGAAACAATGTGCACGGTTTGCAGCCTGCCAAGATTGCTAGTGTCTCTTCCCTTGAAGCATTGAATCTACGTTAGACTGATCTGTCACTGAAATTCCCCTAAAAAAGAACCACACAATTGATTTTTGTGTACTTTATTGAACTAGCATCGCATTCGTTCAAAGGCACTAACTTGAAGCCGGAGGTTTCTTCCAAATAGTCCATCATGAATACAGAGTTCATGTAAGTGTCTGGTAAGTGAGAGGAAACAATTTGCACGGTTTCCAGCCTGCCAAGATCGCTAGTGTCTCTTCTCTTGAAGCATTGAATCTACGTGAGAGTGGTCTGTCAAACAGCGATATCAAGCCACTTTTCTCTCTTCTTTCATCAGCAAAAAGCATAAACGCATTCAGGTATTAGAACTGGTCTTCATTGGTATCACAAAGAGTGATATTGAGCCACTTTTTTTTTCCTAGCAAGCATCATAAATACAGTTGCTCTGTAAGAAACAAATTGTACGATTTGCAGGCTGTCATATATCGCTAGTGTTCCTTCTGTTAACTATTTCGAGCCACGTAAAAGTTGTCTGACAACCGGTGATATCGTGCCACTGTTCTTTTCTTCTTCTCTTCAGCAGGCAGTATGAATATATATATTAGGAAAGGAAAAAAAATATAACGATTTTCAGCCTGTCACAATCGCTAGGATCGTCCTTTCCCTTCATTCATTGTACCATTATGAAAGTGACCCTAGGTCACCGATTTAACAAGAAAAACACAGTCAAATCGTAAGAAATTAAGGATCAACAGAGCTTTTGGGAACCAGCAAGGATTTTTACCCAAACTTCTTCCCTTAAAAAACCCACACATATTGATTAACGTGTACTATCGTGACCTAGCAGCGCATTCGTTCAAAGGCACTCACTTGAAGCCGGAGGTTTCTTCCAAATAGTCCATCATGAATACAGAGTTCATGTAAGTGTCTGGTAAGTGAGAGGAAACAATGTGCACGGTTTGCAGCCTGCCAAGATTGCTAGTGTCTCTTCCCTTGAAGCATTGAATCTACGTTAGACTGATCTGTCACTGAGATTCCCTTAAAAAACCCACACATATTGATTAACGTGTACTATTGTGACCTAGCAACGCCTTCGTTCAAAGGCACTCACTTGAAGCCGGAGGTTTCTTCCAAATAGTCCATCATGAATACAGAGTTCATGTAAGTGTCTGGTAAGTGAGAGTCAACAATTTGCACGGTTTCCAGCCTGCCAAGATCGCTAGTTTCTCTTCCCTTGAAGCATTGAATCTACGTGAGAGTGGTCTGTCAAACAGCGATATCAAACCACTTTTCTCTCTTCTCTCATCAGCAGAAAGCATAAAGGCATTCAGGTATTAGAACTGTTCTTCATTGGTATCACAAAGAGTGATATTGAGCCACTTTTTTTCCATCAGCAAGCAGCATAGATACAGTTGCTTTGTAAGAAACAAATTGTGCGATTTGCAGGCTGTCAAGATCGCTAGTATCCCTTCCCTTAAACTATTGCACCAATATCAAAGTGGTCTGAAAAACATTGATATTGAATCACTTTTCTCTCTTCTTCCATCAACAGGCAGCATCAAGGCAATTGTTTTGTGTGGAAACACTTTGCACGGCATGCAACCTGTATCAATCGCTAGTGTTCCTTCCGTGAACTATTTCGAGCCACGTAAAAGTTGTCGGACAACAAGTGATATTGTGCCACTTTTCTTTCTTCTTCTCTCCAGCTTGCAGCATAACTTAGATAGATATTAGGAAAGGAAAAGAAATGAAAGATTTTCAGCCTGCCACAATCGGCAGGATCGTCCTTTCCCTTCGTTCATTGTACCTTTATGAAAGTGACCCTAGGTCACCGATTTAACAAAAAAAACACAGTCAAATCGTAAGAAATTAAGGATCACCAGAGCTTTTGGGAACCAGCAAGGATATTCACCCAAACTTCTTCCCTTAAAAAACCCACACATATTGATTTACGTGTACTATTGTGACCTAGCAACGCCTTCGTTCAAAGGCACTAACTTGAAGCTGGAGGTTTCTTCCAAAGAGTCCATCATGAATACAGAGTTCATGTAAGTGTCTGGTAAGTAAGAGGCAACAATTTGCACGGTTTGCAGCCTGCCAAGATTGCTAGTGTCTCTTTCCTTGAAGCATTGAATCTACGTTAGACTGATCTGTCACTGAGATTCCCCAAAAAGAGAACCACACATATTAATTTATGTGTACTTTAGGAACTAGCATCGCATTCGTTCAAAGGCACTCACTTGAAGCCGGAGATTTCTTCCAAATAGTCCATCATGAATACAGAGTTCATGTAAGTGTCTGGTAAGTGAGAGGACACAATTTGCACGATTTGCAGCCTGCCAAGATTGCTAGTGTCTCTTCCCTTGAAGCATTGAATCTACGTGAGAGTGGTCTGTCAAACAGCGATATCAAGCCACTTTTCTCTCTTCTTTCATCAGCAAAAAGCATAAAGGCAGATATTTGCAACCTTGAAGGATTGATGGTGTTCCTTCCCTTCAGGTATTGGAACTGTTCTACAGTAGTATCACAAAGAGTGGTATTGAGCCACTCTTATTAAATTAGCAAGCAGTATAAAGACAGTTGCTCTGCAAGAAAACAAATTGCATATTTGCAGGCTGTCGAGATCGCTAGTGTCCCTTCCTTTGAACTATTGCACCTAAATGAAAGTGGTCTGAAAAAACATTAACATTGAGCCACTTTTCTCCCTTTTATCAGTAGGCAGCATCAAGACAGTTGTTCTAAGTGGAAACAATTTGCACGTCCTGCAACCTGTTTCAATCGTTAGTGTCCCTTCCGTTAACTATTTTGAGTCACGTAAACCTTGTCTGACAACAACTGATATTGTGCCACTTTTGTCTCTTCTTCTCTTCAGCAGGCAGCATGAGGACAGTTATTTTGAAAAGAAATATTTTGAACGGTGTTCAGCCTGCCACAATCGCCAGGATCATCTTTTCCCTTTGCGCATTGTACCTTTATCAAAGTGACCCTAGGACACCGATTTAACAAGACCAACACAGTCAAATCGTAAGAAATTAAGGATCACCAGAGCCTTTGGTGATCAACCAGGATATTCATCCAAACTTTTTCCCTCAAAATATAACTACACATTTGATGTACTATCTTGACCGAGCAACGCATTCGTTCAAAGGTACTAACTTGAAGACGGAGGCTTCTTCCAAATAGTCCATCATGAATACAGAGTTCATGTAAGTGTCTGGTAAGTGAGAGGACACAATTTGCACGATTTGCAGCCTGCCAAGATCGCTAGTGTCTCTTCCCTTGAAGCATTGAATCTACGTGAGAGTGGTCTGTCAAACAGCGATATCAAGCCACCTTTCTCTCTTCTCTCATCAGCAGAAAGCATAAAGGCAGATATTTGCAACCTTGAAGGATTGATGGTGTTCCTTCCCTTCAGGTATTGGAACTGTTCTACAGTAGTATCACAAAGAGTGGTATTGAGCCACTCTTATTGAATTAGCAAGCAGTATAAAGACAGTTGCTCTGCAAGAAAACAAATTGCACATTTGCAGGCTGTCGAGGTCGCTAGTGTCCCTTCCTTTGAACTATTGCACCTAAATGAAAGTGGTCTGAAAAACATTAACATTGAACCACTTTTCTCCCTTCTTTTATCAGTAGGCAGCATCAAGACAGTTGTTCTGAGTGGAAACAATTTGCACGTCCTGCAACCTGTTTCAATCGTTAGTGTCCCTACCGTTAACTATTTTGAGCCACGTAAACCTTGAAGACGGAGGCTTCCACCAAATAGTCCATCATGAAGACAGAGTTCATGTAAGTGTTTGGTAAGTGAGCCTGCCAAGATCGCTAGTGTCTCTTTCCTTGTACGTGAGAGTGGTCTGACAAACAACGATATTAAGCGACTTTTCTCTCTTCTTTCATCAGCAGGCAACATAAAGGCTGTTGTTTTGAGCCGCAACAGTTTGCACGATTTGCAACCTTGCTGGATTGATAGTGTCCCTTCCCTTCAGGTATTGGAACTATTAGATTGTGGTTTCCCAAAGAGTGATATTGAGCTACTCTTCTATTATCAGCAGGCACCATGAGACAGTTGCTCTGCATGGAAACAATTTGCTCGATTTGCAGGCTGTCGAGGTCGCTAGCGTCCGTTCCCTTAAAAATTGCAGCTATAACAAAGTGGTAGGGAAACATTGATATTGAGCCACTTTTCTCTCTTTATTCATCAGCACGCAGCATCAAAACAGTTGTTCTGTGTGGAAACAATTTGCATGGCCTGCAACCTGTATCAATCGCTAGTGTCCCTTCCGTTAACTATTTTGAGCTGACAACCAGTGATATTGTGCCACTTGTTTTTCTTCTTCTCTTTAGCAGGCAGCATAAAGACAGTTTTTGAAAGAAAATAATTTGAACGGTTTTTAGCCTGCCACAATTGCCAGGATCGTCCTTTTTCTTTGCGCATTGTACCTTTATGAAAGTGACCCTAGGTCACCGATTTAATAAGACAAACACAGTCAAATCGTAAGAAATAAAGGGTCACTAGAGCCTTTGGGTACCAGCGAAGGATATTCACCCAAACTTCTTCCCTTAAACAAAATGAACCACACATATTGATTTACGTGTACTATCGTGACCTAGCAACGCATTCGTTCAAAGGCACTAACTTGAAGCCGGAGGTGTCTTCCAAATAGTCCATCAGGAATAGACAGTTCATGTAAGAGTCTGGTAAGTGAGAGGACACAATTTGCACGATTCGTTCAAAGGCACTAACTTGAAGACGGAGGCTTCTTCCAAATAGTCCATCATGAATACAGAGTTCATGTAAGAGTCTGGTAAGTGAGAGGACACAATTTGCACGATTTGCAGCCTGCCAAGATCGCTAGTGTCTCTTCCCTTGAAGCATTGAATCTGCCGAGATTGCTAGTGTCTCTTCCCTTGAAGCATTGAATCTACGCTAGACTGATTTGTCACTGAGATTCCCCTAAAATGGAACCACACATATTGATTTATGTGTACTTTATTGAACTAGAAACGTATTCATTCAAAGGCACTAACTTGAAGCCGGATGTTTCTTCCAAATAGTCTTTCACGAATACAGAGTTCATGTAAGTGTCTGGTAAGTGAGAGTCAACAATTTGCGCGGTTTGCAGCCTGCAAAGATCGCTAGTTTCTCTTCCCTTGAAGCATTGAATCTACGTGAGAGTGGTCTGTCAAATAGCGATATCAAGCCACTTTTCTCTCTTCTTTCATCAGCAGAAAGCAAAAAGGCATTCAGGTATTAGAACTGTTCTTCATTGGTATCACAAAGAGTGATATTGAGCCACTTTTTTTTCCATCAGCAAGCAGCATAGATACAGTTGCTTTGTAAGAAACAAATTGTACGATTTGCAGGCTGTCATATATCGCTAGTGTTCCTTCTGTTAACTATTTCGAGCCACGTAAAAGTTGTCTGACAACCGGTGATATCGTGCCACTGTTCTTTTCTTCTTCTCTTCAGCAGGCAGTATGAATATATATATTAGGAAAGGACAAAAAATATAACGATTTTCAGCCTGTCACAATCGCTAGGATCGTCCTTTCCCTTCATTCATTGTACCATTATGAAAGTGACCCTAGGTCACCGATTTAACAAGAAAAACACAGTCAAATCGTAAGAAATTAAGGATCAACAGAGCTTTTGGGAACCAGCAAGGATTTTTACCCAAACTTCTTCCCTTAAAAAACCCACACATATTGATTAACGTGTACTATCGTGACCTAGCAGCGCATTCGTTCAAAGGCACTCACTTGAAGCCGGAGGTTTCTTCCAAATAGTCCATCATGAATACAGAGTTCATGTAAGTGTCTGGTAAGTGAGAGGAAACAATGTGCACGGTTTGCAGCCTGCCAAGATTGCTAGTGTCTCTTCCCTTGAAGCATTGAATCTACGTTAGACTGATCTGTCACTGAGATTCCCTTAAAAAACCCACACATATTGATTAACGTGTACTATTGTGACCTAGCAACGCCTTCGTTCAAAGGCACTCACTTGAAGCCGGAGGTTTCTTCCAAATAGTCCATCATGAATACAGAGTTCATGTAAGTGTCTGGTAAGTGAGAGTCAACAATTTTCACGGTTTGCAGCCTGCCAAGATCGCTAGTTTCTCTTCCCTTGAAGCATTGAATCTACGTGAGAGTGGTCTGTCAAATAGCGATATCAAGCCACTTTTCTCTCTTCTCTCGCAAGCTTGCTGGATTGATAGTGTTCCTTCCTTCAGGTATTGGAGCTGTTCTACAGTGGTATCACAAAGAGTGATATTTAGCCACTCTTATTTAATTACCAAGCAGTAAAAGACAGTTGCTCAGCAAGGAAACAAATTGCACATTTGCAGGCTGTCGAGATCGCTAGTGTCCCTTCCTTTGAACTATTGCACCTAAATGAAAGCGGTCTGAAAAACATTAATATTGAACCACTTTTGTCCCTGCTTTCATCAGCAGGCAGCATCAAGACAGTTGTTCTGAGTGGAAACAACTTACACGGCCTGCAACCTGTTTCAATCGTTAGTGTCCCTTCCGTTAACTATTTTGAGCCACGTAAACCTTGTCTGACAATCATTGATATTGTGCCACTTTTCTCTTTTCTTCTCTTCAGCAGGCAGCATGAGGACAGTTAGTTTGAAAAGAAATATTTTGAACGGTGTTCAGCCTGCCACAATCGCCATGATCATCCCTTCCCTTGGCGCATTGTACCTTTATGAAAGTGACCCCAGGTCACCGATTTAACAAGACCAACACAGTCAAATCGTAAGAAATTAAGGATCACCAGAGCCTTTGGTGATCAACAAAGGATATCCACCCAAACTTTTTCCCTAAAAATATAACTACACATTTGATGTACTATCTTGACCTAGCAACGCATTCGTTTAAAGGCACTAACTTGAAGACGGAGGCTTCTTCCAAATAGTCCATCATGAATACAGAGTTCATGTAAGTGTCTGGTAAGTGAGAGGACACAATTTGCATGATTTGCAGCCTGCCAAGATCGCTAGTGTCTCTTCCCTTGAAGCATTGAATCTACGTGAGAGTGGTCTGTCAAACAGCGATATGAAGCCACTTTTCTCTCTTCTTTCATCAGCAGAAAGCATAAAGGCAGATGTTTTGAGCGGCAACAGATTGCACTATTTGCAACCTTGGAGGATTGATAGTGTTCCTTCTCCTCAGGTATTAGAACTGTTCTACAGTGGTATCACAAAGAGTGATTTTGAGCCATTCTTCATTCATCAGCTGGCAGCATAAAGACAGTTGCTCTGCAAGGAAACAAATTGCACGATTTGCAGGCTGTCCAGATGGCTAGTGTCCCTTCCCTTGAGCTATTGCACCTATATTAAAGTGGTCTGGAAAAAAACCCCAGTGATATGGAGCCACTTTTCTGTCTTCTTGATTCAGCAGGCAGCGTCAAGACAGTTGTTCTGTGTGGAAACAATTTGCACGGCCTGCAGCCTGTCTCAGCACAGAGTGTGCGGCACCTATATAACATAACATTTGTGAAGGGGAAAATCTAAATCTGAATGATAAAAGTGATCTGTGTCACACAATACACAAGCCGATTATACACCCCTTGCTGCTGACGTCACATCTGAGGTCAGGTCTCTGTTACTCGGTAAAACGTATGAGTAGACGCATTGCAATTGTCAATGAACTTAAATGACAAAACGTGCCCGCAGTTAGGGAGCACCATGCAAGGAATCTGCTGTGGAGATTCTAATGATTATTTATATGGCGCACGTGTTCGACCATTACTACTAGTGATGGGAGTCAATCTGGTATATGGAATTCACCGAGAATCGAATGTGAGTGTGCACAATTGGTTTAATGTGAGAATTTGGGAATTTGGGACGATGTTACAATGGCAACAAATGTAGGAAATAAATGGACAATTATTGACAGCATAAACAAAATTATAACTGACAGTGAAAATAAAGCTGTATATTTCCCCTCTGTTTACGCTTGAGATGTGTATAAAAAATTGGGTTTTGAATAAAGTTGTACACAAATGACGACATATATGAGACACATTCTGCTGAATTGTATTGTACTTAATGTGCAGTAGCACCTGGAATAAGGTTTTCTTACGTTTATGCCCTATTATTTAAAAAATGCTGACATTTTACTGCATAATCATTTAACAAGTGTTCGTTTTATTTGTATATAATTATATGTATGGCAAAGGTGTTTGACTTCATAGAACAAAATACTGCTTTGTGGAAAATAGATTCCAAACTTTGGCACCTGCATGTTGAGAACAGCAAAAGACCTGTCGGATATCAGGATTTACACAAGGACATCGAATGACACTAATTTGCAAATCAAGTTTTTTTGTCTATATATGTCATGTTTTGCGGCTATAGTAGCCATATTAAAGTAAATATCTTAAGTTAAGTGATCAAATATTCTATAGCCGAGATTGTTCAGTGAATGGGAGCACTGATGCGACACCATTCTGAGACTGAGAAAATAACTGTGTTTTTTTTTCTCGTGAACTGAAGCAAATGTATCGGACAATTGCTTCAACACAAACTTTTATAAATGCAAAAATATATCTTTTAAATTTTTTTTTTAAGTACATCTCTCTGTACCATACTTGATGTATTACACACAGCCTTCCATTCACTCGATTATGGCACAGCAATTTTTAAATCGGTTTATTATTCAGTCCAGTAATGATTTGAGTATTAAAGATCTATAAAAAAGAGTAAATTTTACAGCCACATTAGGCCACAAGTTCATATTTTTCATGATATAAAGAATGTGGAATCATAAAAAGGGTTATCGCCACATTCAGGATACTTTATATTTTACATTTATTCGTTTCCTATATTACCTTGAAATTTGAGTGACAATAATCATAAATTATCTGAGAATTATATGCCATGTATAATTCTGGTGATTTATCAATTTGATTAAGTTCCATCGAAAAGTTGTAAAAGAGAGTAGTAGAATTTGACACTTGCGAAAGACTTGTCTCGTCGACTTTCGATCAGAATTGCGACGAATTTTAAAGTGTTGTTAAGAAATAACTTGTTTTTAAGAAATTGCAATTAATAGCTGTTTTGGGCAAATGCAGTTAAATTTTGTAGCAACCAAACTACATTGCTTATGTCAATATATCTTGTTACTGATATATTATATCTGTTTCATGGACGAATTTCTGAATAAAACAGCCTGAAGCAGAGGGTCTTGTAACCGCTCGATTGTTATTCAAATTGAATGAGATTTCTTCTTTACAAAAAGGTTCATGTAGCATGTGTAGAGCTATCAAAATGTTATAGTTCCATATATCCCCTCCCCATCAGCATTACTGTCCTGCAAAGTTATTTGAAGGAAATTTGTCATCACCTGGAAAAAGAAAGAAAGATGCAACTGCGATACACCATATTGCTCACTTCTATTTCATGTTTGTCACTTGAAACGTCACCCCCACTCTCTGGATACAGAATTGCTTACACTCAGATTCACCACTTATTCTACTCTATTGCTCCGTGTGCAGCAATGCAGTGGCGGATCTAAGATTTTCCAAAAGGGGATGGATGGGGTATCGATTTCCAAGAAATGTCAAGAGGTGGGGGGTTGAGAAGTTGCAATCGGCGCATAAAGGGGCAATGGAACAAAATACGCAATAGAGGGCGACGGACATTTAGATAAATTAATATTCGGGATTTTCCAATTATGTAGATATTGTACACGAGTTAGTCGTCGGGGGGGGGGGGGGATTAACCACTGCCACCCGAACACCAAAAGCCCATACGGTCAATCCTTGCATGCTGAATTACATGGAGTATCTGCCTACGAACAGAGCCGTATATATAGAGAGTTGCGACTATAGGTCGCACTGTTTGGAACCAAAATGGCGGATTATGCATCAGTGGACATAATACACAATAGTCGCACGCTGCACTGTGCACATAGTGAACGGCCATTATGGTTCAACAGTCTGAAGTTGTCGCAACCCTCCCTATGTACGGCTCTGCCTACGAATAGGTAATAGCGCCCTCTTTCATTATCCCATCTTCGCCGAAAAATAGTTTACCACCTTATTTGCATGTAAACCGCGCTGAAGCATTTACACAAAAAATTAAAAATGCGTAAACATTTGTTTTTCCTTTAGAGGCCACCTCCCCTCCGCCCGTCCAAAGTAACTGACAGCCAATGAAACCAACTTTCTGTTGGTGCTCAAAGTATTTTGTTGTTGGCCAAAAACCTATTTTCTGATGAGCGAACATTTTATGTTCCCAGACTCTAATTCAGTAAGCGCCCTCTAGTGGTATGCTCTGGTAGCTTTCGTCAAAGGCTAGAGTTGGTACAAATTTCCCTCAAGTCAATTTCATGTTTTTAAAAGCCTGGCATGAGATCTTTGTCACAGTGAGATCACGACAGCTAAAATTAGCCTACAGTGCAAAACAGAGATTTTATTTTATTCACCTCACAAGATAACCTTCGTACGAAACTCGATCAAGCCAGATTACATAAAAGTAAAACAAAAGTATTAGTACAAAATGTAAATACTTCACCCAGGGCGTACAGCTTGGCCCTGCTTAACATACATGTATTAAAAGTGGACTTTTGGTTCAAAATGTACTTAAAGTGCTGTGCATCATTACGTCCGTCCTTTGCGCTTGGGTTAATAAAACATGGTTGTTAACTCTTACTGGAGCGAGCACCAGAAGGTAGTTCAATATTGTGATATGTTAACAAAATGTACAGAAAACGTTGACATTTGGAGGAAATTTTGTTGCCAGATGGTTGGTCGCGATAAGAAGACAAAATAGACCGAAGATTTAAACGAAATATTGTTTTTCTCTCTTTCACCACTGTGTTGTGTCGCGACACGGAGAACGACTTGGCGATGCTGCAGTGGCAGTCCAAACTGAACATTTGCCTCACTTTTGCACAGGAACGATAGTCCACGTCTACACGCTATCTCAAAAATTAATTGGAGCATTGAATTGAGTTGTTGCCAGATGATTGGTCGCGATAAGAAGACAAACTAGACCGAAGACTTCAACGAAATATTGTTTTTCTCTCTTTTAACAGTGTGTTGTGTCGCGACACAGAGAACGACTTGGCGATGCTACAGTGGCAGTTCAAACTGAACATTTGCCTCACTTTTGCACAGGAACGATAGTTCACGTCTACACGCTATCTCAAAAATTGATTGGAGCATTGAATTGAGTTCTTGCCAGATGGTGGGTTACGATAAGAAGAATAACTAGACCGAAGATTTAAACGAAATATTGTTTTTCTCTCTTTCAACAGTGTGTTGTGTCGCGACTCGGAGAACGACTTGGCGATGGGCTGCAGTGGCAGTCCAAACTGAACATTGGCCTCACTTTTGCACCGGAACGATAGTCCACGTCTACACGCTATCTCAAAAATTAATCGGAGCATTAAACTGAGTTGTTGCCAGCTGCTTAATCACGATAAGAAGACGAAAAAGACCAAAGATTTAAACGAAATATTGTTTTTCTCTCTTTCAACAGTGTGTTGTGTCGCGACACGGAGAACGACTTGGCGATGCAGCAGTGGCAGTCCAAACTGAGCATTTGCCTCACTTTTGCACAGGAACGATAGTGCACGTCTACACGCTATCTCAAAAATTAATTAGAGCATTGAATTGAATTGTTGCCAGATGGTTTGTCACGATAAGAAGACAAAGTAGACCGAAGATTTAAACGAAATATTGTTTTTCTCTCTTTCAACAGTGTGTTTTGTCGCGACACGCAGAACGACTTGGCGATGGGCTGCAGTGGCAGTCCAAACTGAACATTTGCCTCACTTTTGCACAGGAACGATAGGCCACGTCTACACGCTATCTCAAAAATTAATTGCAGCATTGAATTGAGTTCTTGCCAGATGGTTGGTCATGAGAAGAAGACAAAACAGACCGAAGATTTAAACGAAATATTGTTTTTCTCTCTTTCAACAGTATGTTGTGTCGCGACACGGAAAACGACTTGGCGATGGGCTTCAGTGGCAGTCCAAACTGAACATTTGCCTCACTTTTGCACAGGAACGATAGTCCACGTCTACACGCTATCTCAACAATTAATTGGAGCATTGAATTGAGTTGTTGCCAGGTGGTTGGTCACGATAAGAAGACAAATTAGAGCAAAGATTTAAACGAAAAATTGTTTTTCTCTTTTTCAATAGTTTGTTGTGTCCCGACACGGAGAAGAGACTTGGCGAAGCAGCAGTGGCAGTTCAAACTGAGCATTTGCCTCACTTTTGCACAGGAACGATAGTCTACGTCTACACGCTATCTGAAAAATTAATTAGATCATTTAATTAATTTCTTGCCAGATGATTGGTCACGAAAAGAAGACAAAATAGACCGAAGATTTAAACGAAAAATTGTTTTTCTCTCTTTCAACAGTTTGTTGTGTCGCGACACGCAGAACGACTTGGCGATGGGCTGCAGTGGCAGTCCAAACTGAACATTTGCCTCACTTTTGCACCGGAACGATAGACAACGTCTACACGCTGTCTCAAAAATTAATTGCAGCATTGAATTGAGTTCTTGCCAGATGG
The DNA here is from genome assembly GCA_029964075.1 of Patiria pectinifera. Classification (NCBI taxonomy): domain Eukaryota; kingdom Metazoa; phylum Echinodermata; class Asteroidea; order Valvatida; family Asterinidae; genus Patiria; species Patiria pectinifera. Next base: position 24,648,171 of record CM057148.1, read on the forward strand.
TTGGTCATTAGAAGAAGACAAAACAGACCGAAGATTTAAACGAAATATTGTTTTTCTCTCTTTCAACAGTGTGTTGTGTCGCGACTCGGAGAACGACTTGGCGATGGGCTGCAGTGGCAGTCGAAACTGAACATTTGCCCCACTTTTGCACCGGAACGATAGTCCACGTCTACACGCTATCTCAAAAATTAATGGAGCATTGAATTGAGTTGTTGTCAGATGGTTGGTCACGATAAGAAGAATAACTAGACCGAAGATTTAAACGAAATATTGTTTTTCTCTCTTTCAACAGTGTGTTGTGTCGCGACACGCAGAACGACTTGGCGATGGGCTGCAGTGGCAGTCGAAACTGAACATTTGCCTCACTTTTGCACAGGAACGATAGCCCACGTCTACACGCTATCTCAAAAATTAATCAGAGCATTAAATTGAATTGGTGCCAGCTGCTTAATCACGATAAGAAAACGAACTAGACCAAAGATTTAAACGAAATATTGTTTTTCTCTCTTTCAACAGTGTGTTGTGTCGCGACACGGAGAACGACTTGGCGAAGCAGCAGTGGCAGTCCAAACTGAGCATTTGCCTCACTTTTGCACAGGAACGATTGTCCACGTCTACACGCTATCTCAAAAATTATTTACAGCATTTAGTTAATGTGTTGCCAGATGATTGGTCACGAAAAGAAGACAAACTAGACCGAAGATTTAAACGAAAAATTGTTTTTCTCTCTTTCAACAGTGTGTCGTGTCGCGACACGCAGAACGACTTGGCGATGGGCTGCAGTGGCAGTCCAAACTGAACATTTGCGTCACTTTTGCACAGGAACGATAGTCCACGTCTACACGCTATCTGAAAAATTAATCAGAGCATTAAACTGAGTTGTTGCCAGCTGCTTAATCACGATAAGAAGACGAACTGGACCAAAGATTTAAACGAAATTTTGTTTTTCTCTCTTTAAACAGTGTGTTGTGTCGCGACACGGAGAACCTCTTGGCGATGCAGCAGTGGCAGTCCAAACTGAACATTTGCCTCACTTTTGCACAGGAACGATAGTCCACGTCTACACGCTATCTCAAAAATTAATTAGAGCATTGAATTGAGTTGTTGCCAGATGGTTGGTCACGAAAAGAAGACAAACTAGACCGAAGATTTAAACGAAATATTGTTTTTCTCTCTTTCAATAGTTTGTTGTGTCGCGACACGGATAACGACTTGGCGATGCAGCAGTGGCTGTCCAAACTGAGCATTTGCCTCACTTTTGCACAGGAACGATAGTCCACGTCTACACGCTATCTCAAAAATTAATTGCAGCATTGAATTGAGTTCTTGCCAGATGGGTGGTCGCGATAAGAAGACAAACTAGACCGAAGATTTAAACGAAATATTGTTTTTCTCTCTTTCAACAGTGTGTTGTGTCGCGACACGCAGAACGACTTGGCGATGGGCTGCAGTGGCAGTCCAAACTGAACATTTGCCTCACTTTTGCACAGGAACGATAGTCCACGTCTACACGCTATCTCAAAAATTAATTGGAGCATTGAATTGAGTTGTTGCCAGATGGTTGGTCACGATAAGAAGACAAACTAGACCGAAGATTTAAACGAAATATTGTTTTTCTCTCTTTCAACAGTGTGTTGTGTCGCAACACGCAGAACGACTTGGCGATGGGCTGCAGTGGCAGTCCAAACTGAACATTTGCCTCACTTTTGCACAGGAACGATAGTCACGACGACAAATTATCTCAACAATTAAGCAAACTGGCTTTATTCAAAAGCTGCTCCTACTATTTCATAATTAGTCATTCCATGTTTTCTTTTCAATTGATTACACGACTCTGAAGGTGTACAAGCCTGCTAGTTTGATTCTCTAACGTTACAATTCCCAAAGGTCTATACATTCTCCGTTTCATCTTAAGTGGGGTCAGGGAACCAGACTACAAGAAAATGCATTTTTTTTTTGGTTTTCCCTAGCGCTACAAGCCCAAAACGTGAAACAAGTCATTTTTAACAATATTTGCTATAACATACTAATCCTCCAAATCCATTTATTTCAAAAATTGCAGCAAAAGCAAATGTTATACATTCCCTTTAATAGTGTTTACGGTGCTGACCAGCGGTTGTTTATGGCGCCCTCTTGTAGAAATGAATTTTTCGTATATTATTCTAAGCACTTCTTTCATTTGATCATATTAAATGTGTTCTTCCACGGTTCACATCAATTTTCAAACGTGTTGTGTCAAATGTTATGGTTAATAATCATTCGCAATTTCCAACCAATGCAATAAGTTGTTCTTGAGTTATCATCTCAACAAAGAGTGTCAAAAGAGACTAAAATTCGGAGTGAAGTTTTCGTAATTAAATTAAACGCTTAGGCCTATTTTCTTTATATCATATTAAATGTATTCTTCCACGGTTCACGTCAATTTTCAAAGGGATTGTGACAAATATTAAGGTAAATAATTGTTTGCAATTTTTAATCCAATGTGAAATGTTGTTCTAGAGTTATCGTCTCAACAAACTTAGAGTGTTGTTTTTTGTTTAATAGTGTTTGCGTTGCTGACCAGTGGTTGTGTAGGGCGCCCTCTTGTAGAAATGAATTTTTCGTAATTCTAAGCACTTCTTTCATTTAATCATATTAAATGTATTCTTCCTAGGTTCACATCAATTTTCAAACGTGTTGTGTCAAGTGTTATGGTTAATAATCATTCGCAATTTCAAACCAATGCAATATGTTGTTCTTGAGTTATCATCTCAACAAAGACTGTCAAAAGAGACTAAAATTCGGAGTGAAGTTTTCATAATTAAGTTAAACACTTAGGCATATTTTCTTTTAAATCATATTCATAAATACCTAAGACAGTTTACGCATTCCTATTGGTCGAGAGCCCATCGCATGGCCAGTCTTAAACGGATGATAAAGACATGGCTAGCTGGTCTTTAACACTTTTCCAGTGTCACAATAAAATGTGGACTCCAAAAAATCCAGTGCCTCTTATCGTTTCATTGGTTGAACGTTCACAATCCTCACGTAGGCATGCGCAACACTACCAGGAAGTTAGAATTTTATAGTTCTAAATTCAAAACCCAACGCACCAGGTGCGTTCTGCGCGACATCGCGTAGAACATGATACGCGCGCGTCAATCTCCATAAAAGGGTTGTTTACATCTTACTCGCCAGCTGAACACTCCATTATTTTGCAGGAGGGATGTTTCAAAAGCATAAAGTGAATTTGTTGAACAAAATCGGGATGTTTTGAACGAATTATATGATTTTTTTTTTTACCGAAAAGGTATTTATGAATGGGAATAAATATGTGCTCCGTCGGTATTTATCACTCTGTTTAATACCACAAAGAGTCTGGCTGCTGATAATTACCCTCGCCTCCGGCTCGGGTAATTATCAGCACCCAGACTGTAAGTGGTATTAAACAGAGTGATAAATACCTCCGTAGCACACATTTATTCCCTTATTAAATGTATTCTTCTGCGGTTCACGTCAATTTTCAAAGGGGTTATGACAAATGTTAAGGTAAATAATCGTTCGCAATTTTTAATCCAATGTGAAATGTTGTTTTTGAGTTATCGTCTCAACAAACTTAGAGTGTTGTATTTTTGTTTTGTTTACAGTGCTGACCAGCGGTTGTGTAGGGCGCCCTCTTGTAGAAATGAATTTTTCGTAATGCTAAGCACTTCTTTCCTTTAATCATATTAAATTTATTCTTCCACGGCTCACATCAAATTTCAAACGTGTGGTGTCAAATGTTTTGGTTAATAATCTTTCGCAATTTCAAACCAATGCAATAAGTTGTTCTGGAGTTGTCGTCTCCACAAAGAGTGTCAAAAGAGACTAAAATTCGGAATAAAGTTTTCGTGATTTAACCGCTTCGGCCTATTTTCTTTAAATCATATTAAATGTATTCTTCCACAGTTCACGCCAATTTTCAAACGGGATGTGTCAAATGATATGGTAAATAATTGTTTGCAATTTCAATCCAATGCGATATGTTGTTCTTGAGTTATTGTCTCCACAAAAAAGTGTTGTAATAATGGGCAGATTGTGGCTGCGTGCTGATCATGCCAGTGGTTGTGTAGAGCGCCCTCTTAAGGAAAAAAATCATAGAGAGTAGCAAAATCTGGCACATGCACTGTTGGCCGTTGGTTATTACGGTTCCAGTTGATTTCCATTTTTTCTGTCATTACATCACGACTTGTTATCAAACAAAGTTTCGTTTCAGAACAAATTGTTCTTCTAGAGTTACTGTCTCCAAAAGAGTGCTTTTTCAATTAAAATAGACTCAGATTCGGAATGATTTTTTTTGTAATTCTAAGCACTGTCTTCTTTCCTTTAATCATATCAAATGTATTCTTCCACGGTTCACGCCAATTTTCAAACGGGTTGTGTTAAATGTTATGATTAATAAACGTTCGCAATTTCAAACCAATGCGATATGTTGTCATTTAGTTGTCGTCTCAACAAAGAGTGTCAAAGAGGCTAAAATTCGGAATGAAGTTTTCGTGAATAAATTAATAGCTTTAAGCTAAAAATAGGCCTATTTTCTTTGAATCGTATTAAATGTATTCTTCCTTGGTTCACGTCAATTTTCAAACGGGTTGTGTCACATTTTATGGTCAATAATCGGATGCAATTTCAACCCAATGCAATATGTTGTTCCTGAGTTATCGTCTCCACAAAGTTTGTCAAAAGAGACTAAAATTCGGAATGAAGTTTTCGTGATTTAACCGCTTAGGCCTATTTTGTTTAAATCATATTAAATGTATTCTTCGACAGTTTACGCCAATTTTCAAACGGGTTGTGTTAAAGCGATGGCGCATCTACGCAACAAATTTCCGTAAATCCTACGCTTGTGAATTAGGCAATGTTTCCGTGAATCGGCTGCAGAGGAGATACGTCAAAAAACCAACCTCTTCATTTCTTGCGCATACGCGTTACAGCCAGTGTTTCACTGCCCGCTGCGAATTTTCTTTTCCTAAACATTATTTGCATTACATTGTTGTTGAGCACCCTACAAGCCTACGACACTTTTATAATCGTTCGCAGGTAACCATGAATTTCCAGGATTTGCTAAGCAGTTCGATAGCTCTGTCGTTATAGTCGTGCCGAGGGTATCTCCACGATGTGGGTTCGAAACACCATCTACCCGATTTGTTTTTGTTATCTGATTCTGTTTTTGTTCATCGTTTTTGTTTTTTGTTGTCTACGCTTTGGAGGATTTTGTTTTTAAAGATAAAGTCCATCATTTGTAACTTGTGCATTTTGTTCGTTTGAAGCAACAAAAGTGTTCAAAATCTAATGAAGGATACTGAACAACTAACCTGATGAAGTTTCAGCTCAGCTTCAGCTGTATATTCCGAGAAAAACAGCTTTCTAGGGTCACAAGTTCAAATCAAAATGTGCTGAATCATGTTTTCAATTGTTTCGAATTTCAGCTATATGCGATGTCACGCACTGATTCAACGAATTACAGCAACCGCGCGCCTTGTGCGTCGTGCCAATGCTTGCGCGCGCTGCGCCGAATAACAAAACGAACTACTATTTTAAATTTTCCTACGGTGCGTCTTAAGACGCAGCATTGGAAAGGCCTTCTTTCGTTGATTACTTCAAAATGAAAGCTTGCCAGAAAAATTAATTTCACAGGGAGTTTAGTCCACTTACTATCTTTCAACTAAGTATGTTTTTCAACAATAATACGCCAGTTACTTTTTCAGGTGGCTGCAAATGATGGACTATAGGTTTTAAAAGGGGAAAAAAGCCCGAATTTCATTACGTTCGAATTCATTTTTTTGCTGCCTTTTTCAAATTGTTTTATTTTTCTTTTCATGGTTTTGAGAGAAAAATAAAGTTTCAAAGTCATAACGTACACCATATGCGGATGTCGTTTGGTAAAAAAAAATCCCTGCCCGGAGTCCATGGCCGCGGGTCCATCGGATTATATTTTAATATATTGTAGTGTACCACTCCAGTGTTGTTACTATAGCTCTGTTCAAAACATAAATCATGGATACATTAGACATTCACTACCGCTATTCGCTTTCCAAGAGACGCTACGATAAACAGCCACTCGAAAAAAAGAAGAGTTTTTGTGAAAAAAATGTGCATGAAAAAAAAACCGAAAAAGGGACTTGTTCTTTCAGCTAATCATGGTAACTCATATGGCTGTGCTTTTCTCCGGATGCCAAATTTACAGTGGGGGCAACGGGGGTGGGGGGCGGAGAATTTTTATGCGAGGGGGCGTGCGGCGGGAGTTTTAATGGGAGGGGGCGTGCCTCCGCCCCCCCTTCCCTCCCCATAGCCACGCCGCTGTACACAACACGAAGTACGAAATCTCGAAGTAATGAGAATAATCTTCCGTGTGGCGGCCTAGAATACTCTCTGGAATCTAAGCCAATTAATATGCTCGCATAGAATTCGGTAGCGATCCAAAATACTCCCATATGTTGTGCACAAATTTGAAAACTTTTCAAGTCGGTAATTTTATCAGAAATAGTCGGCATCATTTTATCTGGGAACCAGACTACGTGCATTGCAGCGTTATTTTGCGTGCGTGGAGCCACTAACCGATTACCGTACGCAAAAACAATTACCGACCTGGCACCAAGTCTATACCTAACCTTCAGCCTAATATCGAACAGCGGTCGACTGAGATTTTTCCACGGTACTGTATGGAACACGGAAAATATAGTATACGCAAAGCCTAGCAAGTAATTAAAACTTTGTACAAACACGTTTCGAAGAAAGGCATGCATTCGTCACGCTAAATGGACGATTTTTCTTTTTTGGTGATCCGATCCGACAGTCAACGCAATGCAATTTTTTTTTTTCAATGCAATCCTTCAACGTGCACCTTTATATTTCATATAACCTTTATTTTAAATTGTCGTTTTGTTATTTTGAAGGGTATTTCGGTCGTTTTTGGTTTTTATGAAAAATCAAATCTCCATATTCATGTAGTGAGACGTCTTTTACGAGGCACCGTACAATTGGCACACAGCCCAGAAACATGTATACAAACGCGCACTCAGTGCCGTGAACGCGCGAATATCATCCCTTTTCTGCCTGCACACCAAAGTGTGAGTATCGTGTACAAAACTTGTGCTTGAAAACCAACATTTTAGTTTCAAATGAGCAAAATTTGTATTATCTTTACATTCTAATGTCATAATACAAGTTCTCTGCGACCGCTGCTAGGTTTTAGTTTATTTCATGTTGACAAAAGGAGTGATTTGGGGACCGGTGAATTAGTCTTCACAATCTCAAAGTTTTAATCACCGTGTGTCACATGTTGATTTATGGCTATATGGCTGTTCCATGTCAGGTGCAATTTGGAGGCCTAGTTCACAACAGCCGTACACTGGCCAGGCGATCGGGGAACCGGTGAATCATAGAAACCGGTGAATCTTAGGAACCTCACTTTGAATCTGGGAACTTTAGAAATACAACCTTTCTGATTTAATATATTTTATCATTGGCAACTGTGTCACAATTTGTAGAGCTACAAACTGAATCTATTATCTTATCAGTACTTTTTTTGTAACAGTTGTTTTTGTGAGTTCAAATTGAGATCATGTGTTAACTTAAACTATTGTAATCGATTTTTGTGAACAAGTTTATGAGACCAAGCATAATTTGACTCCTGCTTTGATTTGTTTCTTTTGATCTTGATTTGTCCTTGGCGTCCTTAAATCTAATCATTTGAGCGGACCTCCTTACTGGCGTACCGCTACATTCATAAGCAAAATTAAATTGAATCGGGAAATAATTTATGTTCTTAAAAAAAATGCATTTCATAGATCCTTTAAGAACAGCCTTGACCTTTTACTGTACCGTGACTAACCATTCAACTTTATACACACCGAACGGATATAAAACCACAGAAAATATGAACTTAATTGAGTTCCAGAATTTCCCACTTGAAAATGCCGCACATTTACATAATACATGTTATTCCATATGCGGCATTAAAATGTTTATGGAATAACTTGGCGATGCAACAACTCTTATAAAATCAGTTCTTTTTTTTCAATAAGGGCATTTCGTCTTTCAAAAGATTAGTTGGTTGTTACAGGTTAACTTATAAAACACCACATCTGATGAGATTTGAAGGTTTGCATGGTGGATAAATACTCAGAAAAGATAAGTTTGCGGTAGCACCCTGTGAATAAGAACCACACATACTCACAAAAGAGATGTATGCACATGGTGCTACCGCGAACTTATCTTGTCTTACCGTACCTGATGAAATGTTGCACTAAGTACAAGGTAAGTTGTTTCAGACAGTCTCCTGACGATAGTCTTCTGATGTAGGGCACAGCATACACTGCAAAAACTGCAGTGTTAAATTTACACCATTGGTGTCTATATAGGACCATCGGGTGTTGAATTTTACTGGTGTTGTCCTATATAGATACCGATTGGTGTTAAATTAACACAGTTTTTGCAGTGTACTGTCCGAAAAGTTGAGTACCTTCCTGTTCTTTTCAGAAGCACACGTACTCCCAACTGAGAGATTTTGCCACATTTTGCCACAATTTACCTTGTTATTACGAATTCACCATGAAATCCTTCAAATCTCATCTGTACTTAGAGCAATTCATCTAACACTCCCGCAATTTTATAAACTTCATGGTACATGCAACAAAATAATCATACACATAACAGGATAACGGGTCACTAAATTGCCAAATACAAGGCTATAAGCAAATTAATCCCGGTGAATTAATCCAGTAATATCCTCATAATAATGGTAAGACTAAGTGTTGAATATACATGCACTTTATCAGGCATTGCCGGTAATTGATTATACAGAGGCCAATAAGGACAAGTAGTGACAAGTCCCAGTAATTGCTAAAGGAAACAAAAGTTGCTAAACAGCCGTCATTATATGCAGCTTAAATGTCATAACAGAAAAATTTGTTGGGTATTACTTGGCACACTATAGTATGTACTTTGCTTAGGCCTAAATAGCGCCATTTATTTACTGCGCAAGGTGTTTACAAAGTAAGCAGAGATTGTTCTCAAATTGTCAAGTGCTGTCTCTCTGGCGTATTGAGAGGATCGCTTGAAGTGTCTCAGACGGCTGTGGTATTTTCTTCCACTTACACCACAGCATCGGCCGGAGTACCTTCTTAAACTGCGGGTGTTTGACTCCGTAAATGATGGGATTAACACAACTGTTGCAGATCAAGATGGTAGCGCCGTACAGAGCGAACACATCACTGTTAGCAAAGAAGAGTGAGATGTAGTACGGCGAGATGCAGAGTGTGAACGCGCAGAAGACCCAGAAGAGGTTCTTGGTAATCTGTAGCTGCTGACGGCTGATTTTGTGCTTTCTTGCGGCGCCTTTACGCTCCTGGCGTTCCTCGAGAATCTCAGCTGAAGTACCGGTAGTTGATATGGATGTCATACTGGTTGCACTGGGCTGTGCGGCATCAGTGGCTGTGTCCTTGTTATGTGTCTTGGAGAGTTGTTTGCTGAAGTGTCGCCTGACATGGATATAGATGACGATATAGCTGACGACGACAGTGGTCATAGGGATCGGGTAGAATCCGATGGTTTGGGCCAGGTTGTAGTCATCAGCACGAGGATGTAAGTCATCATCTGTACAGGTATCGTCTCTGAGATCAAGACCTAAGCTACCCACACCGATAGTGAGTGGAAAGATGATAACGAAGATCGGGATGAGCCAGGATAGAGCTACAATGCATGCCATCTTGCGAGGTGAGAAGATGCGATTGTAGGTGGCCAAAGGGCAAGTTATCTTGACAAGACGATTCAATGCAATGAAAGCCAGGTTGTACAGGCTAACTCCTAGACCGGTGTGCCACATGAACGCCGCTATTTGGCACGGGATCTCGCTAGCCAGAGGCCAGGTACCATTACTCAGCAAAGCCACGCTTGACCAAGGCAGAGACAAGCAAGTCCACAGATCAGCCACACTCAGGTTGACCACCAGGACATTAGTAGTCGTCCGGACGTGCTTACTGAGAATCGCCGCTAGAATCACCATAGTGTTGCCTGTTATACCCAACACAGCTACGATGACCCACGCGCAGGCTGCAAACACCAAAACGCCGTATGGGTGAAGTTCAGAAGTTGGCTCACTGGTGGAGGTAGTGGTTACATTTTGATCTTCAAAATTCTGAGCCATGGTGGAGTTCAAATGGTCGGGGTTTGGTAAAGTTATAATGCCGTCGACAACGGAACGAACTGTTTGGGGCAAACCAAGTGCGGAAATACAAGTCCATGCCAAAACCAATTCAGACTTGGCCTGAAGCTGTCTGGTCATACCACAGCCTATTCATCAAGATATGTACAGTTTGTCACACTGAACGAGAAAACCATCGAGGAAATAAGTGTTGCCGGTCTCGACAACCAGCATTTCAAAACAAAACAAATAGAACCGTGTAGGCGTCGCAAATTGTATTCCGAGTGTAGGCCTATTTATGTTTTTTTTTTAATGCCGCATAATTCTCACTATTAATGTAATATATCGTGTCCCGTATATTCGTTATTATCATTGACTATCCACTTGAAAAGGTAAACCAAACATGATTAAAACGATCAACGTCAGACACAAATCAACATATTATTGGAATTTCCCTTATTTCCCCTCATCGGGTAACAAACACACAAAATATAAGGGTATTTGCTAGAGTAAAATGGCAGTTTACCTAATGTGCACAAAGCCCCGAAACCGATCCGGCCGCTAATGCAATTACATGCAATTACATAGTTGATAATTGAACAACTAAAATTTACTTCCTCTTTTAAGTTCTTCCTAATAATCAGCCAAAGTCCACGTCGTGTAACTGTTGTCGAACAATTGTTTTAGCCATACAATAAATACGGCTTAATTGCTGTATTTCAAAGAGCCTTGTCAATAGAGCAGGGCACAGAAACCTCTCAATCGAAATGAGTTTCTTGCTGAATTGTCAAACGTTCTCCTCACCCTATAAGTTTCAGTTTCAGTTTGATTGTCTTGCGATACCTACCCTATATAGTCTGATTCAAGTTTCATCCCGGTTCCATCCAACGGAGCTCTCTCAGTGATATTATCTGAGAAATTATATTATAGATTATATGCGACTCCGCGCGCCAACCAATCGGAGTCGATTTTTAAAACTGTGACGTCATTTTGAGCAATGGACTAAGATGTTGATTGCAGGGACGTACATCCCGCGGGAGATAGGGGTATACCCCCGGACTTTTTGAACAGGGGGTGGGCCTTTGAATCACCCCCAACACTGTTAAAAATGTCCGTAAATTTACGGACTCCGTAAAGTGAAACATTCCGTATTTGTTGCCGTAATTTTACGGACTTTCCGTAAATGCAAATATTAATTACGCTAATTAGCGTGAGTACTATCAATTAAATCGGCCCAAACACCTACACATAATAAAGTACATCTAAGTACATATTGTTATTTCACCTACAACCGTGTACACGTGTCCAAACTCATGTTAAGGGTATGTTTATTTACGGAATGAAAAAACACCTTTTCCGGAAATTTTGCTGCTAGCAAAAAAAATTGCTTTCCGTATTCCTTCTCGATGCTGCCTGCTAGGCACAAACAAGCTTATTCAATCACAATAACCATCTCTGCCCTCACAGGTACCCATTACTCCTGGGTGGAGAGAAGCAATGAGTGACGAAGTGCCTTGCTCAAGGGCACACGCACCATGACCCCGGCTGGACTCGAACCCAAAACCCGCAGCTTTACCCTGACATTGAATCCAGTGCCCTTAACCACAAGAGCACAGCACTCCAGTCAATCCAACTAATTCGTCATTAAATGTTGGAGTTGGAGATGTTTTAGGGGGATGACAATTTACCAGCAACAAATCTACCCAAGTATCCATACATATTACAATGTACGTTGCAGCTTTGGCATTTTGGAGCCACCGTAAACGAGGTGAAAGAGCGCCCTCAAAAGTCAATCCAACTACAATCTCGTTTCAAAAGTAAAAACAAGACATTAATTTGCGTGTGTCATTAAAATCCCGGTACATACCGTTATTTCGTCTTACCGATTTGGATTTCTTCAAAACCAAAATAATAAAAGAATAGTTGCTTTATTTTTTAGAAAGTTATGTTACATTATCGTGACATTGACAAAACGGTCAATAGTCTTGTCGACCATTTTTGGATTTGGCAATTAAGCAATTATGCACCTTTGAATGTTCATTAGAATGTGTCCTCTGAATCGAGTCACTGCCTGGGAAATTGCCCCCCTTACATTTTATGTCGTTGTCATGACAGCATTTGTGAATTCTTGGCTATTAAAAAGCTGCGCCAAACTCTTAATTACTTCAACACATATCTGCAACTTCTTCATAATTCTTCTCATCCTGTTTTCGTTTTGAAATTTCCTCTTTGAAATTTCCCAGCGCCATCTTGACTTGCAACTCTTTAAAAACCCATAAACTGAATCGCAGTAGATGTAGGTCAGGATCACGCCAGGTAGATCAAGCAGTAATCGTTCCGATAACCACGGTAACACTCCTTCGTGTACGGCATGGTCCCCCTCCACCTCCTTTGCCTACCGTAAAAAAATGCAGCAATGTTAACAATGAGACCGAAATATAAAACAAAAGTATTCAATTCTGAATAATGTTTTGTTGTTTTTGAGTGGTCGGGCACAAACCGACTACTCTTTGGAGTTGTTACGATTAATCTGTCTTTCTTTCTTTCTTTCTTTTGCCATACAGCACGTTTCTGCGGGTTTTCTCCTAAACGGTTTATGATAGAAAGTTTTAACTTTGAATATATATCGACCCTCACCCTCAGTGGTGCATATTACTCTGACGTCATTTTGACGTTATCGGGTGTCAAATTGCGAGCAATTTTCGTGAAAAAAAACGACGATTGTCTTTAATCCATAACTCTTGAACAAATTGATCAATTATGTTGCAACCTCGTAATCAGATTATACCATTAATTGAGAAACATTTGTTGGTCTTGTACGTGAAATCGCTTGACCTTCACTTCCCGTTATACCGGAAGGTCAAAGTAAGGTGAATTTAAAATGGAGATATTTTCCTAAAATCAGTCCTCCCTTCCCTTTTTGACTGATGGCATCATCAAACCGGAAATAACTTGTACGTGTACTCAAATGCTTACTTAACTTTACCGTACCCTAAAAGACGCATTCTTTTGGCACTGGAAAGGCTGATGTTTATTATCATTTTTTTTCTGACATAAATATGTTCATACTGGACAATGTCAATGAAAATGTTGTCTACCCGACCACTCTGCGTTTGTAACAACATACCATCTACGGTAATGATTAGTAGGAATGAACTGTTAGCCTTCTTCAGTTTAATATGTTGGTTTTCATAATGATAAAATACAACTAAATCATGCTGGGAAAAGCTGCGACCCTAAAAATGTGTCCACGTGGTCCGCCATGAGAAAAAGAAAAATCACATCCGGTATGAAATGTGTGCATTTTCCTGAGAACATTTTCGGATAACATTTGCGCGCATTAGCTAACTGTGGTCTGAAGCAGCTGCAGCCACATATCTCTTTACGTAGGTTAGGATAAGTTACCCAAAATGCCATCCCCACTTCCTTCACAAGATTCTGTGAAGCTCATCAGGGTGCACACCGGTAAATAGGCTTGCAACCCATCCGCCGAGCTCTTGAATAAAAGTTATACTCTCAGAATGTTCTATATTAGAGAGTTCTGAGAGCCATAGCATTGGGGAATTTAAAAGATATGGTATTCATGAACTCATGACCCGGAATTGGGGCTTCCAATCCTGAGCCTTTTGGATACAATTGGGCTCGAAAGTGGCGCTAGTGCTATGTTGTGGAGGGACTGTTTTCCAAGATGGCTACTTTTCCGCTTTGGGGAAAACAGGGATCGTTTTCTTTGGGTGAGAATATATCGAAAAGTCAATGGTCAACCCGCCAAAAATTAAAAGAAAATGAAGGATGACATGTTGATTATCATATTTCTGTGCAGCATGAATACCTGTGACAGTTCCGAGCATTTTTAAAAGAATTTTGAAGTATGGACATTTTGCACTAGTGTCTACGGGAATTGTATTGCAGGGTTAAACCCATCAGCCATCAGCCATTCTTAGCGCCCTGATTGCAAGGCAGGGCTGGGAGAGGGGGGGGGGGGTGCAAGCGAAAACATGTACGTCCAAGAGGGCCATTTAGATTGTGTACATGAGCCAGTACCGGTTACCTCATTAAGCAATGGGAGTTTCCCGCTGTTTCATACACGAGCTAGGGTCATTTTTACATCGAGATCCTGACACGAGAGAAGGCAAGAAAATATCTTTTTCCTTTGTTTATGTAACGAATGTGTGTGTATACAAGATTGCTTGCGGCCTTCTTTTTTTGCCGAAAACTGTAAAATATAGTTTTAACAGTCATTTTATGACTGAATCTCAACAGGAAAATCACGTTATCACCTTGATTTTAACGCAACTTTTCGTAGGTCATAGTGCACGAAACTAATTTATTCAGAATTTCGGGCACATCACAATTGATAGATGTGGATTCCATCTTGCTACACTTTTTGTGAGAACTCGGCTCCTTTGGAATGTTTTGAAAACAGAGTGTCTGCATATAAGAATACTTTTCGCAACACAGTTTTCTTCAGTGGAAAATACAACAAAGACTTTTCAAGTCCGCATTTTTCGTAGCAAATCATGGCGTAACTTAACTGCTCTAATCAAGCACAACGACTCTGAATCCTTCAAAGATTACTGGCTAGATATCATTACCTGCGATACTGGGCAGGCTTGAATATCTAGACGATCAACCGGAGTTGTGCTTCGAAGTGGAACTCACGTGGTTGGACAAGCTGATGAGCAAACTCCCAGACAGTTCCTATACAGATTTCATGGAACTCTGCATGACGTCAGACATACTCAAGCCGACTTCAGGCGAAACGTCTACTTTGCCTAAGTTTATTTGGAGCTTGGCTAAAATGAAGTCATATAGTCTAGTTAAAGAGATGCTCGCCAAACAAGCTGTTACTGAAAATATCCAATATCACAGTGGTTTCCTAATAAACAGTCATTGTCCAACCATGAAGCACAAGCAATGTCCGACATCTGCATTCCCGACAGGTTGAAAATAGGAAAAAAATGCAAGCCCCAAGTCAACCACGCTCAAGGCGAAGCCTTTCAGTCCATTCTGTGATGGTAGATGTCATTTCCTGAATGGCTGTCAGACCTCCAAGGCACTTTCCACTTGTGAAACGTTATGTTGATCAAAGAGACAGAAACGCTGTTGGAAGTGTTGCCATCAACATGGATCTGATGCATGCATCTTAAAGAAGCCGGGCCACAAATGAAATCAAGTGATCCTGACAGGTCAGCATGAGGCTGGCAAGAAAGTCACAAGTGTATTCACTGTTAAACCTTTTGGCCCGTACGTGTGAGTGGACAAACCTAGCCGACATTGCAACATTACGTTGAAAGTGGTCAGAGTTACTCTCATCTTAACTGTCCACACAGCAACATCAAATCTTACGCAATTCTTGGTTTGGGTCTGAGCGAACCATGTTACCTCAAGATGCAGCCCACCAGCGTATGCTACGCAGAACACCAGAGACTATTGCATCTACGGTCAATCCGTATCTGTCTGTGTCAGCCGTATGTCACATCCTCACTTGATTTATGTAATGACTTTACTGCCGGTAAACTTTGCCTCTCCCCATACACTTATTCGGTCAAGACACTGCAGGATCGGTACTTACATCTCCGTGACTGGCCTCTGCCTCCGGTTAATAAAGCTCGGGCTAATTGGCTCAGATCACGTCGACCTCATCGCCCAAGATAACCGATTAGGTTCAACCCTATTGAGGCACCGGTAGTCAATCACATCAAGTTGGGTTGGATTCTCCGTTGACCAGCTAGCATCTTCCTGCGTTTCTGGCAATTGAAGGGTAATAATAATGTTGCTTTAGACATCCGACCTGATGAGACACGTTGAGAGACTCGCAAATAGATTTGGTTCCATGTATCGACGAGAATAATGCAGTTTGCTCTAAGAATGATCAACAAGCAGTGCAACTCCAGGCAGAAAAGACAACCCGTTTACATAAGTGAGCATTTTGCGCTATGTTACATCCCTCTTAGGAGCTGATGACACCAAGTTTCAAAAGTCGCTGTTCTTGCGACCCTGGGTAGTTTAAGTAATGCGCCTGGCACCATAAATCTCAGCTGACCATGGCAGAAAAACACACCGAACTGATGCAGAAGCTAGTAGATGTCACGTCAAAATTCTAGCAGCAGAAGATTCTGCAGAGGAACCTTGGTGTACTGCTGCGTTTCCGGCAACATACCAAACGTCGTAGTAGATCTCTCTCTTGTAGCACATTGCGAGGGATGTGATCTTTTGGTAAAACGATGACTCAGAAACCGTTTATTGGATTAAACTTTTGCCTAGAGGTTGGGTATGATAGGCAACACATGCCTGTTGGATATTTACAGAAATTAAAGCGTTTATCGGCATTGATAGAAGTTTGGTTAAACGCAGCGAAAAATCTACTATATACTGAAGTCACGGGTTAGTCGTGTGTGTGTGTGAGTTTGTGTTACATACCCTATGTGGACTTGTGAACAAAAGAGGTCCACATGCAGGTTGTGTTAACCTTATGTGGACTAAGCCGTGTCCACATAAGGTTTTGCCCTTTCTGGAAAACAGGTTTAGAGGCATTTTTGGGTTAGGTTTATCCGTAACAGAATGAAGAGAAACACTATAGGGAATCATAGAAAAAAAATTGGGTTAAAAGAGTTTTCACAGTTTAAGTAAAGTTATTTTTTGTACCGAGTTTTCTTTACACGAAAACAAAGCAATGTCCACACAAGGTATGTAACACACGTCTGGGTGTGTGTGTGTGTGTGTGGGTGTTCTGAAATTTACTACCTTACGGAGACATGAACACAATAGGGAACAAAAGATTGTATACGTCTCCAGAAGAACATTTCTATAGATGAATACGTCTCCACAAGATTTTCACGAAATAGATATATGGATTTTACTCAAAAACTAGGAATTTCCAAGGTAGGTTGATCTGTCGCAAATGGAAGAGTTTTAGAAAAGGGATATTTAGTCCAAATTTCAGCCCAGGAAATTAATTCTGGTTAAAATAAGAGCATTTTGAAACTTCAATTTCACACTCGAAAACTTTACTGCACGAGAACAAAGAAATGTCTCCACAGGAATACAAATTCCAGAATGGGTGGGTTAACCACTGCCACTCCCAGATATGGTCCATCCTTGCATGCTTATAATTCTGCCTACGAATAAGAAATAGCGCCCTCTTCCAGTATCTCATCTCCACAAAAATAAAATATTTTACCGCTTTATCTGCATGTGGACCACGCTGAAGTATTTTGCATTATTAAACGATTTTTTCTTTCCTTTTGTCCACCTACCTCTCCCCTCTTCCCCTTCAACTAAATCGCAGCCAGTGAAATCCATTTTCTGTTTGCACTTTTGTTAAAAAAAAACACCTAGTTTCTGATGAATGAACATTGTATGTACCCAGCATCAAATAAAGAACGCGCCCTCTTGTTGTATGATCTAGTGGTATTTTATCTATCCAGGCTGCGTAATTGTTATTCCGAGGATAGTTAGGGCCAAATTATCAATAATTAAGTACTTTCGATGGGAACATTATGTTTATTCAAGAGAACAGAACAATGACATCATTATTCATGACATTGCCCCTAGCAGTCCAGGGGGAAACAAACTCACGCATCCAGCCTCAGATTCAAACAACGCCCTCTTGTGGTATGGTCTGCTGGCGTTCATCAAAACTGGGAGTCGTTATATAATTCCCTCAAGTTAACTCCATGTTTTCAATGAGATATCCGTCAAGGTTGAGATCACGCGTAGCTAAAATCACATGGGATCTTAAAATTCAAAGCATGTTTATTGCACCAATACATTATCACAAATTACTGCACAAATGTACAAGACTGAAACTTCGCAGTCTTCTCCCAAGACTGGATTTTGGAGTTTGTTCCCATGTGTTAAAATGTTTGATTTTGCTACTGCTAGAAGTTGCTGTCAGCATAATAAATCAAGCCCAGTCTGGTGGAATAACATTGACACTGGACCCATTAACGACTGGACTCTGGACAACTTCAATTCTTTTTCAAACACTAAATTGTCAAGGGGTGCAAAACTATGTTCCCCAATACCGATGTTCCCTATTACCGATGTTCCCAAAATCCTTACCATAATTATTACCCTAACCCAAACCCTAACCCTAACCCTTATCCTAAGGATTTCGGGGAACATCGGTATTGGGGAACATAGGTATTGGGGAACATCGGGTAGACCCCTTGTCAAGAGCTCTCAGGATATGTGTAATGGGCAGTGGATATTTGTGCACAAGTCCATTACTTGTGCACAAGGTGGACTCTGTGATGTCTAGCAGATTTTCGCAAAAATGAAAAACGGATTATTTTTTTGTTTTATGTAAACGAACTCTTCATATACACAGTCAAAGAGAAATATGAATTTTAACACATTAGTCCTCAGTAAATTATAATAGTTTTTGTAATAAGCAAGTCAGTTGAATATCTGCCCAGGAATATTTAAAAGAAAAGGATAATTTCTCAAGCCTTTAGTCCTTTATTGATAAACCCCTTTGGGAATCGGCCCTACACATACAATGAGTAATAATGTGAATCCAGGTGAGTTGTGAAACATTATAACCTTACAACAGAATAAACATCGCTAACCCATGCAAATCGATTAATTTCACATCAAATCATGCATAGTTGTTAACACAGGCGAGGATCCGGCGGGGGAGGGGTCAACCCCACAGCTCTGTCAAAAACAAATCATAGAAATTCCCAAGAACATAATGCAAACCCCCCCCCCCCACCCTCCTACGACACCGGTAAACAAAAAACTGATAATAATGTCCGCCTGTCCACACACGGACAGAGCCAGCTTGGTTAGGGTGTATTTGTACACTATTCTGTAATAGGCCTAGAGTGTGAATAATCGTCGGATTTGAACAGCACCCCTATTGAAATTATGGTACGAGCCCCCCCCCCCCCCACACACACACACACACACACTTTTTGATTTTACTGAGGCAAAGTGTGTGGAGAAAAAAAACCTGTCTACATTTCACTGGTTTTTGCTGATTAACCCCCCTACAAAAATTCCTGGATTCCCCCTTGTAACACAATGTACCTCTGTGTCACCTTGCATTTCCAAATGAAAGCCTATATCCTAATGACTAAACGGGACTATATTGTATAAGTTTTCAGAAACAACTTAGTTATAAGTGAAGCGGTCGACCTGTTGGCGCTCAGCATTGCCACTCATGAAATTTGGAAATCCCAGAATGACTGCAGTACGTTCCCAGAAATTCCCAAGACAGGCAGAATACATGTGTAAAGGCAATCTCACCCCGTTTGATCAGAAAAGCAGCACAAACCACCCAATTGCCAAGAGGCGGTTGTCTTTATAATGCATACGTATATAAACAATAAGTAATTGTGACATTTTTCTCAATGTTATAAAAATATATCAATATTGCGTTCATAAAGTAGTGCGAGGATTTTTTGCGTATGCGTAATCCTTACTTTTCCTTAATTGCATTTTTAGCTTAGAAACTTAAGCCATATTCATTGTTCCTGCAGGAAGAATACACATACTGGCAAGCATGTGCACAAAGACTGGCTCGATGCATTTTCCAGGGACACATCCTAACACTAGCTCCCCTCTCAATATATCCACACTTCATATTGAATAAAAGGTGCCTGCGGTGAACATTTGGTGAACATTTGATAAACATTCAAAAGTTCCCAAGCTTAAGCCCAAATTCCTAAGATCTTGGGAAAAAAATCCCAGCCTTACAACTTTACCAAGATAGTCTCATCACCTGTTCATATAGCTGGCGCTTGACATCACCCGATACCACACACAGTACATGGGGGGGGGGCTAGATTGCCAAAAAAACCGAAACTCAAATAGAAATTGGACTGAATTACCCTGTTATCTTTTTGAATCGCCGAGAAGATGAGCCTGTGTGGAACAGACTTACGTCGCAATCAAATCATTATCAAGATAATTGTTGTTGGTGTGCGTAAACAAGTCAATTAACCGGGACAAACTCCAAACTATTGGAGTCAAGTATCAGATAATTGATGTAGATGTTTAGTTTCAGATAATCATCTAATATTCATTCTGTGATAAATTTAATGCATTGTGAAATCCATGAATAGCAATCGTACATATTCAATCATCACAACGTGAAAAAACAAATATAGTTTTGACAAAAGGGGGTTCGACTTAACCTGCAAAGAAAAATCAATACGAAAGGTTAAAACTGTGTTAGACCAAATTCCCAAGAACGGTGGGTTGTGAGGATCTGTTTCAAGTCAAGGTCTGATTTGACCACCAATGACAAGCCTACCACTCAAACAAGAAGCCGTAATGATTGTGTGCCTATTGTCAATTCTCTTCCAAAGATCCTGTCCCTGCTATTGGAGAAGGGGGAGGCAAACATACTATTGACATCAATTCAGGCTCCAAGAAAAGACATAGATCCTCCAGGCTGAAGTAGCTTTTTGTTTTGGACTTGGATGTTCACAGACACAATAATACCAATTAATTTTTTTTTTAGATACATTTTTCCTGGATTTTACGTTTTATGTAAAAATATGTATCATATATCTTTTTTCAATAAGTATTAGAACTTATGAAATTGGGGACGTTCTTAGATACAACATTTATTAGTCTAGCGATCGATCTGATCACTCTTCACAACTGTAGGGTGCCTATAACTACGCACTTTAAAACACTATCAGCAGCGATGACAAGAGACCCCACATTATTGTTTTATTATTGACTTAAATTGAACAAGTTAAATATAATATGAATATTACAAATATATATTAAGAAACTGATGAAACTGCAGCCTAAACACGCTACTCAGATATTCTTATTTCCAGCCACTACACTTGGACACTGCCAATCACCTGATACCATATATCCAGTGGCGTAGCCGGGGGGGGGGGGGGGGCGACAGCACCAACACCCCCCCTCCACTGAGATTTTGAGTTTCAAAATGAAATGTTCCCCCATGAAATGTTCCAGCCCAGCCCCCCCCCCCCACTGAAAAATTCCTGGCTACACCACTGCATATACCATTCATAGTGGCTTAAAGTTAAACTGTATTATTTCAGCAATGGAAGATATTTAACACCCCTGTAGTTTTTTTTTTTTTGGTGAGGAGAGTTCGAGTCTATATTTGCTTTTATTTACTCAAACGAGACACTGCCAATCACCTGATACCACACACCTTATATTTGGAGTAAAGGGAAAAAATAGAACCTGCAATTTCGACTTCAGTCCCTGTTATCTCATTGAATCCCAGGGAAGGTGAGCCTGGTTGGTACTGACGTACTTTGCAATACAAGCATTGTCAAGATAAAACTTGCTGATGTACGTCAACACTGTAATAATTAACCAGGGCCAAATATTGCAGTCAGATATCATATAACGAATATTGATGTTTAGTCTCGTGTAATCACCAAAGTACCACCATGAGACAAATCTGAGGCCTTGTGAACTCCATGAATTAAACCTTTATTATTTAATCCAACAATTTAAATCTGAACGTTTAAAGAGCCCAAGAACGGCGGCTTTTGAGAATCTGATGTTAGTCAACTTCGTCCTCACGGTGTCGAGCAGTACGCTTCCACTGACTGATACCTCGCCTGATGTCCAAAAAAATCATGGGCATTAGAATTATAAGTGTTGAATGACCAGATCCTGAAAATCGTCCACGTCAATCGTGGGGAAAACATCAAAAAGTGGCCCGAGCGACCATTTTTAGAGATAAACAAAGAAATTGACTGGAGCGGGTTTGAACCTTCGACCTTAGGATATCGTCCAGGCGCTCTACCGAATGAGCTATTCTACCCCGCTTTGTTTAGCTTTAAATTTAATCTAGACAATTTCAAGTTCCCTTGAGTTCCCTCAACCTCTCACTTAGACATCATTAAGGAGTTCTGAAGAAAACAACCACCAAGTACAAAATACCAAGTATCAAGTACCAAGTACCAAGTTTCTTTCTTGAAAACACAAATGCTGATCATTATGTTCTACATCGGTTGCAGATTATGAACATGATCGGTCACGTGGTTCAGAAATCATCACTAAACTTATTTGTAAACTCATTTTTGATGCTTACAGGGTTAATATAAAAAAAGGAAATCCAAATATAAATACGAATAATAACAAATATAATGAACATGTTCAAGTAAGTTAATGTCTCCTTTTTCCAATGATACCTTGATTGTGTGTCTGTGGTCAAGGATGACTACGCAACCATTGTTTTGTTTTTTTCTGTCAAGGGCCAAAACCTGTGCTGGGCCACGTTTGTGCAAAGGGTAACTGGTGCAGAACAGCGTCTGGTGCTCACAAGAAGACGCCAAGAGCTAATTTGTGTACATTCTGAAAATAGATGGTAAACACACTTTTTGAACTGGTAAAAAAGTAATCAAAGCACTGTTTGCACACGGGTCCATGGTTGAAAGCTTCTTCACTTGCAATAGTCGGTACACTGGTGACTTTGACGGCCACGTTAGCAAATTAGATAAACAATGAAAACAAAAATCACAGTCAAAGCGTCAGGGAGCGGCTTTTAAAGGATTTATTAACAAAGTCAGGGCAAAACGGAGAAAATAACTGTTCAAGTGTTTGTAATGTGTCAATTATCTTTACCAAAGATCAGACAGCGCGTCAGAGATACGATCTCTTTGACCTCTGGCAAACAGGCCTGCCGCATGCTACTCATATTTGGCAAGCCTCCAAAAACCCGGTTTTTTTCCACAATTGTGGCCCAATTGTATGCCTTTATTGGGAGAATATGCTATTGATATTCAAACTATGCAAAACTGTTGCCAGACAGCCAATGAAATCGCGTCGAGGAGGGACCTGTGATGCCTTGCGTTGAGGCTCTGGGCCTTTGCGACAAGTATCACGCTACTAGTTTGCTATTATAATTCATAAGAGCTCGCAAAGCCAGTAGCAAGTCACATTGGAGATTGACCCCCGACGAAAGCGTATCATGGATGCATGAGCTCCGCAAATTTCACCGGGTGGTTTCAAATTGCAAAGGAAAGGAGAGACATAGACGTTTGTATCAGGATACAGTCACCGCTGGTTGAGACCAGTCTCTGAAGGATTCGGGACTCGTTGAGGAGGACTGGCAACGCGTCAATACAAGGACAGGAGAGACATAGACGTTTGTATTAGGATACAGTCACCGCTGGTTGAGACCAGTCTCTGAAGGATTCGGGACTCGTTGGGGAGGGCTGACAACCTGCCAATACAAAGTACGTACATGAAGCACATCACATTCCAAATGCCGTATTTCACTGAGAATAAATTTTACTCTAATTACTAGTGTCAAACTTCCACTTACGAAGTGTAAGCCCATGTCTGCATGTATGTTGTTACAGTCTATCGGTCTAAATCTGAGACTATCGAGACTTCGTGATATTTTTGCACCGCCGAGTCATTCGGAGAATATTTTTGTATTTAACCAGTACCATTGATATACATGTACAAAATTCGAAGATGTTGATTGCGTATTAATATTTTCTTAATAGTTTTTAATACAATCACTTTCTATTCATAGAGATATATTCTGAGAACGTATAAAAACATTGTCTTGGGAAAGGCTGCCTTTTCTGGGATTTGTTTGAAGGCGCGTAGTCAGGGTTTTGTTTGCCCGTTTCAAAATGTAATTATCGTCCAGTTTTTAAAATCCATTTTGCGCCATCCCGATTTGGCTTCAATCGGCATTCTTTAATTTTAAAATGTCTAGCCCGATGCACTCTGCCACACCCGCGGCTACGTACGTCACTGCTCGCTTGTCTTGTCTTGTTTTTGTCAATCACATAATTACAGAGGTTGTCCCAAATATCGTATTTGTAGTTAACCGTGAAGAAGAGTGTCAAGTAACCAGACATGTCATCATATTTTCACTACATTATTTTGTACCGCTTGATTGATGGTGTTTGAATATTGACTGAAACAATATCAACAGTTTTACGTTGGACTTGAAGAATAAATTGTTTGTACATGTCGACATGACCATTTAAAATAAGGATAAATGACTGCATTTTCTATATCCGATTTTAAAAATGTTTCTTCACAAAATTGTTCCCAACCTTACGTTTTGAGGCTCTTTTTTATGGTATTAACTGCTCTCGGTATAATTGAGTACGTAACTGCGATCCGCATTAAAAGTAAGGCAGTTTGGTTGAGGTCTGGTGCTATTATTCCCGATAAAAAACCTCAAACGATGCTGTTTAGACGGCTTGTCGGAAAGAACATCTGAAAGATTTCCACGAAAATGGTATTTTCAGTATTGTGTTGCCCTGTAAAAAAATCGATTATCTTGAGATATTCAACGTGAAAGTGACACACGCACGATCGAAACCTGTTTAAAAGAGAAACATCACTACATTTTTATCCGAAACAAATTTCTTCTTGTAGAACATTTTCAGGGCTTGCTTATGACAATAACATTGGCTGAAAGTATATTTTATTATCAAAAATGCGTCGTAAAAAGGAACAACAATTGACAGCAAAGAAGAGGGAGTAATTGGTTGTCAGGACCGATTCCGCATTGTTTCCAAGGGCGAAGTCTGGTTCCCACCGCAACTAGGCCTACTCTAAGCATACTTTAAAAAAGTGCAAGTTTATGGTCAACTCGCCCCCTGACTTCCCTGTCCTCACTGCCCCTCCACAAACTCGCCCCCTGATCAAAACTCGCCTAACCAACTGTCCTCTAAGTCAACTTTGCCCCCTGACAACTCGCCCCCTGACTTTTGTCGAGTGGGAGATTTATATGAAGTGTAAAAGTGAAGTGTGGCAAACATTTCAATCTTGTTATCTCTTTCCTAAAATGTACACTGTTAAAACTAGATTTTAAAATATTTTTTTGAGGTATAAACACTATGTTGCAGAGCCACTCAATTTTTTCAAGTACAAAGTAATTATTCATGTTGCTTATTTTATGTCTATGAAATACCACGAGAAACACGTCCGTATCGCGGAACGTTTTTCTAGAAAAAAAACCCGGCATTTATACCTGGAAACAGTGCGCGTTGCGCCGCCAACGGCGATGAAATTTGTTTTGTGTCTATACATTATTGTGCAAGAAATTTTCGTTTCAATAATTTATACGGCAGCAACTCCATAGCAACAATATTCATAGACTGAGGGCCAAAGGCTATTATAATAACAACAAATATATATAAATATATATATATATATATCAGAAACTATTAATTCAGGACAGTATCGCGACTGTGTTCCAGTTTTCACGGGGTGGGATGGGTGTACAGGGGCCTCATTTTCTGGAGATTTAGTTTGGTCATATAAAATATCTTTTAGCATGCGAATTCAGAACGGGGAATACGGAGGATGAACAGGCCTTGAGTGGGGGCGTGCCCTCCCTCCCCCTTATTTACAGCGTTTAGGGACAATTGTAGTTCAATAGTTTTGATAAATATATAGCTCTCACGTTATATTTTTGCCGGCAGTTGCTAAAGGTAGCCACTGAATGTCATATAAATTCGTAAATTCGTCAATGAAGTTGGAGTTTTCAAATTTTAAAGCACTGACCCTGACCATTTTGAGCTCTTATGTTTGGCTTTCAAGTACCTTTTGTTGTTTATTTCTAAGTTATCCCTTAGTTGACATGATATTTTTCCTCATTTTTAATTGAGTGGTCGGGCACAACAACCCAATTGTTCTCATAAATCTTCTTAGTTTGAGTCTTTTTTTTCCGGACAATACTTCTCCGCGGGTTTTCCCTTAAACGGTATATGGTATGAACTTGTAACTTTCAATATACATCGACCCTCTCCCAAGTGGTGCATATTACACTGACGTCACAATGACGTCATCGGGTGTAAAATTACAAGCGATGTTTGCAGTGGCGTAGCCAGGAATTTTTCAGTGGGGGGGGGGGGGGGGCTGGGGGGCTGGAACATTTCATGGGGGGCGTCAAGCAGGGGCGTCAATCGTTTTTCAAAAGTGGGGGGGGGGGATACCTTGATCATTACTGATGCAAGCGCAAAGCCCTTACGGCGTGGGGTTCGGGGCCCGCTTAAGGGCCCCGGGAAAAAAATGGATTCTAGATGTTCTGTGGTGTGATTTGAAGCAATTTCTTACGACATTCCTCCATGCTTTAACTAATATTTTCTTGGCAAAAGATAAATATTTGAACATCGTTTTCGAGGTTTGGAGACATTGAATCAGCTATCGGTTTTCTGAGCTATTGGCGTGGGGTTCGGGGCCCGCTTAAGGGCCCCGAAAAAAATGGATTTTTCGATGCTCTGTGGTGTGATCTGAGGCAATTTCTTACCACTTTAACCAATAATTATCTGAACACAAAAAATAATAATTTAAACATAATTTTCGAGGGTTTTTCAGCTAAAGGCATATTGTGAACATTATTTTCGAGGTTGGAGTCATTGAATCAGCTACCAGAATTCTGAGCTATAGGCGTGGGGTTCGAGGCCCGCTTAAGGGCCCCGAAAAAATTTGGATTCTAAATGCTCTGTGGTGCTATCTGAGGCAATTTCTGACCACTTTAACCAATATTTTCTAAGCAAAAGATACATTGTAGTACATGATAGGGCCCATGGCGTCATGTAGATCAAATGATTATTTTTTTTTTAGAAACTCAAAATCTCAGTGGGGGCGACTGGGGGCGACAAGGTTTCATTGGGGGGGGCGGTCGCCCCACGCCCCCCGGTGGCTACGCCACTGGATGTTTGGTCAAAATATTACAATTTTCCGTCAATTATAAGTCATGAACAAAATGAACGATAATGTTCATACTTTGTGATCTGATGGACAATACCTTGATAAACATTTTTGACCTTTCCTTCCGGGACTACCGGAAGGTCAAAGTTAGGTGAACTCAAAATGAAGACGTTACCTTGAAATCAAAACAAAGCAAAATATCTTCCGAACGGTTTATGGTATGATCATAAAACATTGTGTGAACTTGTACCATGTTATAAAGATGTTATAAATTTTGTTACGTCGTCGTGACGTAATCAGGTATCAAATTTCAAGCGATTTAAGTGCAAATTTTGACAAAATAATTTGCGCTATATCTTTTGAACTAAATAGAGCTTCGTGTTCATTTTGTCGTGAGGTTGTAGACTATGCCGTGAGAAGCATTTCTTGTCTCCGGACAGAAAACCGCATGACCTTCACTTCCGGTGTTACCGGAAGTGCAATAAAACCGAATACAACTCAAAAGCAGAAGCATTTTACTACACACATACAAACTAGGAAAGTGTTAAGTGAGGAATGCGAGACACATAAAACAGTGTGACGACGTCATCTTTCTATGATTTATGATCTTTGTTACGTCATCTTGACGTCATCAGGTATCAAATTACAAGCAATTTAAGGACAAATTATGACAAAATAGTTTGTGCTATATCTTTTGAACTAAATAGAGCTTCGTGTTCATTTCGTTTTCGTGAGGTTGTACACTATGCCGTGAGAAACATTTTTGTCCCCGGACAGAAAATCCGCTTGACCTTCACTTCCGGTGTTACCGGAAGTGCAATAAAATCCGAATATAAATTAAAAGCAGAAGCATTTTACTACACCGTTTAAGATACATTTTTGTAACAAAATAGTTGATTGTACTGGAAGGGATTTACTTTCGTGATCCTTTGTTCTATATGTACGTACATTCCTAACTTTTCTGGGCAGTGTATAATGAAGAGGCTGTCTGCCCGACCATTCTGCGTTTGTAACTCAACAAACGCGAATCTCAAGTTTGTGTATTTGTTTTCAGAAAAATCTTGGTAGTTTCAATATAATATAACTAAAAACAAACGGAACTGACAGTAAAACAAAAATGATAGGCCCGATTATATGTTATTTTCTAATTCAAAATGGTTTCAACATGTTTATTCATTCCTAGTTGAGTACCGCTTTTAGTAAATTATTTTAATGTATAATTTTTTTTTTATTATAGACAACATGTTCTACACAACTCATAGAAAAGTCCATTCCCTGAAAATAGACTCCAAGTGAAATTTAACAAAACACAAACAGACATGGAGGCACCGAGGGACGCATTGTCAATGACTTGTTCGAGTTTCGAAGAATTTCACAATTATTATGACACTATAATATAGCTTTTGCCAGAAAGAGTGCACACTAGGAGAAAAGAAGGCGTGTGAATTTGGTTATGGTGTAGACTTATACGTGGGTGACTGGGTGGACTGATTTCGCGCTAGCAGAACACTGAATGTAACTGTTCGCGGAACATGATCGTGCCGAGCCAGTCACAGCCAAGTGACTCCCACCCCACCCCCAACTCAGAGTTTGGCAACTTTTTGGGAGCCTTTTTTTATTCCCACTAAAATGTTGGTTATGTTTAACATGATTTAAACTCATCTGATGCTTTTTTCAACAAAAAAAAAACAGATCCGCATATAGAGGACGCCCCTTAGGCAATGACATCATCAAGCTTCCCCAATTTTGTCGCATGGGCCTACCTCTCAACGTTTTGTTAATAAATCATGGTCACTTATTATTGCACTTCGGATAACCCCGGAAGAAAGGTCAAGCTGCAAAGTTTACTAATCCGCAAAATTCTTTTATGCGATGACGTCATAAGTAAGCCACACATCTCAGCAGCAGGTTTTTATCTAGAGGCTATTGTTTGTCTCAAATTTTGACCTTACGTACATATTCATTGATGGTTTATTATTAATCATATAAAAAATCAGACAATTTATTTTCAAATTCTCCCTAAGTATATTCAGGTCTCTATTTGTGTACACTTGGTAGGTTACTAATTAGTCAATTTATAGACTTTACATTAGAAATCCACCAAAACAACTTACTATTATGTTTCTTAAGCTACTTAAATTAATCTTGGTTTGGGAATTTCTCATGTTTAGGGCTGATGAGGTCTAACCAGACTCATAATATAAATAAGTAGCAGTAGCGCACCAAGAATGTTGCTTTTATGTGTGTGTTGGAGGGGGGGGGGCTCATATTTTGTTTGTTTTCAATTTTTGGTAGAAGATTGAAAATAAATACCCCAAAATCAAACAAACAAATTGACCACCTTGGACGGGGTCCAGCCCTTAGAACCCGAGCCCCCGTGTCACTGATAATTAGTTATCCCACGAGTGCGCTTTGAATTGAGGCCCCCCACCTACCCCGGGGTGCCACTGATAATTAGTTATCCCACAAGCGCGCTTGGAATATGAAACGATGCAATGCTGCTGTGACCCATGTGCCAACCGACGCACTTCATTATTGCGTGTTCCACAAGCGCAAGTGGGCTAACGAATTTATCTTCTAGCAAACTTGACGTCGAACGCTGGAGAGTCGATTGTCATCAGCAGTTACTGTTTAGGGTACGCAACAGCTCTATGATTTCTACCCGGACCCAGTACAGAGGACTGATATCCAGGTGAAATTTATCTCGAAGGAAAACATTGCAAAGTCTGTGAGACTCATTGAGTTTTAAGAATCACAGTGATGAATGAGTAGGGTAACTTTGATTGCAATATGGGGTACTATCTTCAAGCAATCTTGAACCCTAGACCCTGATTAGTCCATCTATATAGCAACAAATGTGTGATTTGATATAATATTGCACAGCTATATTACACCCCAGATATATAATGTACATGTACATGTACATGTATGAATTGTGTTCTTTTTATTTGCTGCTGAACGGTCCGATACACTATGCACCTACTATTGACGTCGTTTGCTTGAAAATTCGTTATGGCTCGTGGAACAGAATAATGTAGTGCGTCGGGTGGCATATTGGTCACATCAGCATTGCATTGTTTCATATTCCAATATTTCAAGCGTGCTCGTGGGATAACTAGTTATCAGTGGGACCGGGGGGGGGGCTTGAGGGGCTTGAACCCACCCCCTCCAAGGTTGTCAATTTTATTTTATTTTCAATCTTCTACAAAATTTTGACAACAAAAAGCTATGAGCCCCCCCCCCCCTCCCCCAAAGCAAAATCCTGGGTGCGCCACTGCTGACAATATATATTAGGAGTCTGGTTAGACCACGTCAGCCCTAAATATGAGAAATTCCCAAACCAAGATTAATTTAAGTAGCTTTAGAAACAGAATAGTAAGTTGTGCGGGTGGATTTGTAATGTAAAGTCTATAAATTGACTCATTTGTAACCCACCAACTGTACAAAAATAGTCATAAAGTTGTAACTTCTGAAGGCCCCAATTGATTTTGTAGTCGATTCTATAGAGGAAGACATGCTCTATCAAGTCACTTTCATTTCGTTGAATTTTGGAAAGATACATTATTACATAAATTGGGTCAAAGGTCACGATAACATATTATAGGTCACGTGACTTCCTTTTCACAAAATTTAATTTTGATAAAAGAGTTGATTTGAACATGCAATTCTTATTATTTTAATACCAAATTCGCATATATTCGATGAAAACTGACATGGTTTTGACATATTTCTACCAAAAAGGTGCTATTTTACTCGAAAAGTGTCAGTTTTTCGTGGTTTCTACCCTGACCACATGGTTGGTCGGATCAGGCTAAAAATTGGTATACATTCATTGCTCATCTGGACCTACGAACACAGCAATTTTAATCAAAATCGGAAGACATGAGGTGAAAAAGTGCGTTGGTCTGACATGGAATGACCCATATGTTGCATTTGTTGTCTATAATGTGCAAATAAGCGAAAAAATGTCATGGGAACACCATTTACAGAAAACTTACGGAGCACATTTATCACAATATACATTTGCTAAAAGCACTAGGATATTTTTTTTCGGGGGGGTGCAGAACATGAACCCGCCTCCCCCACGATCCTTCCTTTCCAAGGGCCATGCCCACATTGCCAATCATGTCCAATTTGTCCAAAGAAAAATGGATTGGTTTGTACATGTATTTCATTATTTACACATTTTAGCCCGGGCATGTTGGTTATTGACAGTCTAACTTAACGAAGTCTTACAGGTACAGAAACGTATTGAAATTGCTTCCACACAACAAAATAAGCAAAACGAATAAACCAATGCATTTTTACATTTCTGTTGGTTTGGGAAAAACGGATGTCTACAAAGTGTGGCATAGTAGTGAGCCCTTACAACTGACCTCCCTCAACGGCGGATTAAAAAAAGGGGGGGGGGGGCGGGGCCATACCCCCCTTGTTATTAGTTACGTCGCTAAAAATGGCAGCTTTTGTGTACACTGCCCACAAAACTCAACAAAAACAATAAATCTGTACCCCTCCCCTTGCTTTCCATATGAAACACATTTTTTTTGGAGGGGGGGGGTTGGAATTTAGAAGAAAAAGAATGTGTCCAAACATTTCCGCCCAAAATTTAATATGAAAAGCATGGAGAGTGGGTGCACATTTATTGTTTTTGTTGAGTTTTGTGGATGGTGTACGCAATAGCGGCCTTTTTAGTGATGTTACTAAAAAGAAAGAGAGCGAGGCCCCGTTGCCCCCACCCCTCCCCCTATAATCCGCCGTTTATGGAGGTCAGTTTGCGGGGGCTCACCCCAACTGTGCCACTTTTTGTCATCCGTTTTTCCCAAAGCAACAGAAATGTCAATAATAATTCATGGATATCATTTTGCTTATTTTGTTGTGAGGAGGCAATTTCAAAAAGTTTCTGTAGCTGTATAAGACTTTGTTAAGTTGGACCCGTATTACCAATATGCCCGGGCTGCATTCAAAACGTGAAATTAATGAAATACAAGTACAAACATATTCATGTTTCTCGTGACAGATTGGACACAGTTGGGAATGTGGGGCATGGCCCCGGGGGAGGGAGAATCATTGGGGGGGGGGGTTGGGAGGGAGGACGGGTTCATGTTCGCCACCCCCTGAAAAAAAAATACCACTACGTATACAGCTCTTCTTTTAGGAAATATACATCATACCTAAATGTGTTATGTAAGTTTTATCCCAAATGGTGCTCCCATGACATAATTATTTCCACCCATTGCACATAATAGACCACGAATGCGCATGTACTGCGGAATTCGATATGCATAGATATTGTTGATAGTCCAAACCCCGCCCCCTGCCCCCACCCCTCAAACTTTTAACCACATTGTTCTTCGATACCCCATAAATCACCATTGCTGCATTTACAAGCATGTCTGTACACCGATACTAAGGTTAACTTTTATGAAAATGACCTTTTTTTTCACCGAAGCTTGAAACAGAACGTCACCGTTTTCACGAAGAGCAACATATGTCGATTTTGAAGAAAAAGCGTTTTCGAGATAATCGCAAAAGAAGTTTCTCATATTTTAAAACTGCAAAAAATACCACTTTCCAACAACTTTGTGAAGCAAGGAAACCATAACACTATTCTATGTGAGCTGAATTTTTACATGAACCCAGTAATAAGACTTATTTCAGCAGTTAATTAGTGACAATTAATTAGTAAAGATATGTGGCTCTTCGTGAAAACGCAAATTCAGGTTTCCGACATATTGGCCCTCTCTGTTCAATGTGTATTTCCATAGGCGCGCGTGAGCACGCGCGCGCAGCTGAAAATGTAACAAAGATATGTGGCTCTTCGTGAAAACGCAAATCTCATTTGACCTACTTTTACGTATTTCCGTGCAATGGGTTTTGTACGCGTTCAAAGGGCCAAAATGTATGTGGCTCTTCGTGAAAACGCAAATTTCATTTATCGAGATTTTGGCCCCTTGCAACATTAATGTAACTTGGAAATTAATGGTGTTTTGCTTAACAGAAACATGTCAAAATGGTTAAGTACATTGTTTTAAATCAAATATTGAAAAAAATCAAAATCGAAAAAATGGTAATTATTGACAATTGTGGCTCTTCGTGAAAACGATGACGAGAATTGCAATTAAAAAAAATGCTGAGTCAGCATTTTTTTTTAAATAAAAAAATCAATTGATTTTTATTTGCGGGGCAAGGTTTTTGCCATACCCATTCCTGCTGTGATAGTGGAAGGTCTTAAACATTGCCAGGAAATCGTTGTTGGCGAGTCAGAACTTGAATTCTCAACTAACTTTGTGTAGGTCTTCATATACATCTGTACTCTACATTACCGTGCAGTACGATTCTTGCAGGTGTAGTCAGGCCTGACATCAGCCGGCAGGCATTATTACGTCTTTTCAATGAGGTATTGAAATTCATTGTTTATGCCTGTTTCGCATCCAAGCGTGTAGGAGGAAGGCAGAAAAACATGTTAGCCTGCATATTACACGAGAAAACGCATTACACAGTAGTGCTGACTCAGCGTGACTCAGCACTTTTAAAAATGATGGCTCCCACAGCCCTCAAGGGCCAGATCTGCGATGTTCCAACATCCACATTTGTGGATATGATATTGGTCTATCACTATATCTCATTTGGCACCGTGATCATAAAATGTACAGTAGGTTTGCTATGCCAGGCACTATACAGCCGTTTTGAGTGATTTAGGGGTAGGCGAAGCAAAAATGGCCATGGCGAGCCCAATTTTCTGGACAGAAAGCTTTTCTGCCACTTAAATTAAAGCTTGTGGTCTCAGGCAGTTTTTAAATTATAAAGAAAGTGTGTATCTTTGGAATAAGTGTGAGTTTAAAACACATTTTTCTCCCCAAACAGGGCAAAGTCACAGGCTTTTTTTTGGGGGGGGGGTGTCCGCAAAGCAATATATGCCCTTGGAACACGAATACAGATAAACTTGGAACCAACTTTGTTTTTGGTTGTTTACCCATCCTATCAGGATTCCAAAAAGAGAGAGCATAGGCCGAAATATGATTTCAGCCGTTTCTCAAAAAAATAAACTCCCAAAATATCAATTTGTTTTAGAGCTGGAAGGCAAAAGTACCGGCTGTGCAACTTAAGAGCACCATTTTCGGATGTCCTAAGGTACACTACAACAGAAAATAATGATAAGATTAATCATAACATTTTGCGATTAAATGGCCCTATCCTAGGGACAATAAGGCCCGTGATGGCCTGGGAGAGCATTTGTCAGATACCCATGGGAGCGGATATGTGTGGCGGACTTGGTCTTTGGACTCACACCCTTGCGTATTCTTTTTAAGCCCTATTATTTCCACACAATAGTTATTATCCTTCCGTATGCATGAGCGGTTATACACACGAAGGGGGGGGGGGGAGTTGTTACGAACGGAGAACTGATGGAATGTTCTATTCGTTTGGCCTGTCCGTTTGTTGGATATATTCCAAAGGGCAAGGAATTGAGAACTACTCTGCCTAATACTTGGTACACATTGTGTAAATAAATGTGGAACACAACCGTGTTAGAAAGACTGAGTTGGCCGCAACTGTCTTGGCAGTTGCATCTGGGAGTGGGTAAGCTTCCATTCATTTCGACCAGTAGTCACCAACTACCAGGATCCACTTATTACCAGTGTCTGTCACAGGCAATGGCCCAAGCAAATCCAGTGCCACTCTCTCCATCGGCTCACCTATATAGCATTGCTGTAAATGAGCTCTTAGCTTCTTCGTTGGTGACTTTCTTCGTACACACATGGCACACCTGCGAACGAATGACCTTACATCCGCAAAGATTTCTGGCCAATAATACCTTAGCTTGACCTTGGCCATGGTTTTGCCCACTCCAAAATGGCCACTGAGTTTGCCACCGTGCAACTCACTCAAAAGTTCCTCTCGAAATCCTTCGGGTAGGATTACCCGCCATCTGATGACCTTGCCATCATCAGATTCCCATCTTCCGACCAAAACTGCATTCTGGATCTCCAATTGATCCCATAGCGACCAATATGTTTTCCTGGTAGCTGAGGTATGAGAGATCTCGTCCCAGGCAGGACAATCGTTCCCTCTCTCTTTCGCCTTCAAGACCCAGCATATTGTCTTGTCTACAAGTTGTGCCTTGCGCTAGCTTCTCGAGATATACCCGGCTGAGCCACTACGCCTCTCACGACAGGTTCTGCCTTTTCCTCGTTAGCCGGTGTTCCCAACCCTGTATCACATATGTAGTCTCTTCTTGACCACATTGTCTGCATGGCCTTCTGGACAGACCGCGTTAGTGTGCTGTTTTCCCGGTCTATGATGGATGACTATGTCGTACTCGGAAATTACTTCCAACCACCTGGCGAGCTGACCCTAAGGTTTCTTGATTCGCAGCAACCACTTAAGAGCAGCATGGTCAGTTTGCACCGTGGCCCTTTGGCCATAAAGCTACTGTCTGAAGTATTTCAGGTAAGTAACCACTGCTAACAACTCACTCCTCGTTTCGCAGTAATCTCTCTCCACTTTGCTTAGCTTCCTACTTGCGTAAGGGATGACTTTTCCACCCCATCCTGCACCTGGGATAGCACAGCCCCTAACGCATCTCCACTTGCGACCACATCTAGGATGTAGTCTACATGCGGCATAGGATATGCCAAAATCGGTGCACTCTGAAGCATGCGCTTCAGTTCATCTAATGACTTCTCACATGCGTCACTCCACTCAAACTCTTTGGCCTTCCCGGTTAATTCATGCATCGGACCCGCAAGCTCCGCAAATCCACGAACGAACTTCCTATAATAGGAAGCCAAACCCAGGAAGCTTCTAAATTCCTTAACATTCCGGCCATTCAGCCACGGCTCGCACCTTCTCGGGATCTACTGCTACTCCGTCTGACGACACAACATGTCCTAAATATCTAACAGACCTATCACATCGTCCAGGTAGATCAAAATAATCTCCCATTGTAGTCCGCGGATAATCTTCTCCATTGGTCTCTCAAACGTGGCAGGGGCATTGCAGAGGCCGAATGGCATGCAATTCCACCTGTACAAACCATTGCGTACCACGAAAGCAGACTTTTCGCTGGCATCCTTATCCAAGGCTACCTGCAAAAAACCGGACGCCAAATCCAGTGTGGAAAACCATGTAGCACCGGCAAGAGCATCTAGCGTCTCGTCAGCCCTCGGTACGAGGTATGCGTCTTTTATCGTGACGGCCTTTAATATCCGATAATCAACACAAAACCTCTTTGTACCGTCTTTCTTCCTAACCAGCACGACATTTGCCGCCCAGGGACTGTCTGTCGGCTCAATAAGCCCTCTATTTTCGAGGTCTTTCACGAGGTCTTTTCTTTTTTTCTGCTTGACGGGCCTCGCATCTCCTGTGTTGATATGGTGTTTCACCATATCCGTCTGACAATTATCATAGTCGGCGCTGGAGAAAACATCCTGGAAGTCCATCAGGCACTTCAGGATTGCTCCATGGTACTCTGCATCCATATTTGACTTGCTCTGTTTGTACAATTCATGCAGAAGGCTCGGGAGGGTTACCTCAACCCTCTTTCCGTCAACCTCTTGTTGAACCTCATCAACCTCAGCAGATGCTATTCTGCCAACCGTTGTTCCTTTCCGGACAACTCTTTTTTCCCGCGTTGGATTGAAGATCCGCACGGGAAGAGTGTCCCTTGATGCCTGCAGCAATGTCCTGGCTATCACTAAACCTCCCTCGGCAATTCTCCTCCTACCTCTCCAGTTGCAATTACTGCCGTCCCATCCTCCAAAGCGCATAGTGGAACTGTGGTTGTTTCTACCACAACTACTCGGCCAACAAACTGCTGACCTGCACTACTCGTGCACTGTATCACCTCAGAATTCAGCCTCAACTCTAAGGCTTAGAAATCTAGGTTTCCATTTGTAGGCAACAGACAATCCATGCCTAATATTCCGCTGCATTCCATATCAGCAAACACAACTTTTACGGTTGCTGTTGTTCTTCCGACTTGCAATTCTACCCCAGCTGATCCTAGCACTGCCAACGGAGTGCCATCAATCTGTCGTACATCCAAACCCACTGTTTTGAGAACATGTCATTGTTCCTTGGCGATACGGTAGTACACCAAACTGTTGAGTAACGAGTCCGACGACCCTGTGTCAACCAAGAGCAGACACCTAGTCCCCCAAACAATTCCCTCAACATACAAACCAACACACGGTTTGGAGATCGGAGTCTTGACCGTCACTGTTTGGTCTCCTCCCTCATACATTCGTCTTTTTTTCGACCCTGGTGAACCTCCAGCCTGCCCGCGGGTCCTACGGTGGGCTGGTTGGCGTTTCCCTGTTTCTGGCCACCCCTCTTGCGAGGTTGCGTACAATTTCTCGCAAAATGACCTGCTTATCCACAGTTGTAGCACTTAAGCTCACTTCCATCATTCTTCTTAGACTTTAGGAAACCCTGGGAAGACTTTTGGCCTTGAACATTTTTTCCCTGACCCGTCTTGATTAGCTTTACCAGCATCTCGACTACTGTATTCAGCTTTTCTGCCTGAATATTAGCTTTCGCTTCTAACTCTTAGAACCTCTGCTCAGTTCTGCTGTCTACCGCCCTTGCCAATTTATTTGGCAGGCTTACGATCATACCTTCTCTGTTGCTCAATCTTGTAAAAACTTTCCGTTTCTAACTCAGCTGTTATAGCTTCATCCAGCCTAGTCAGACGTGCTCGGTAGATACCCTCTCGTACGGTCTGACTTTCTTCGGCATCTACGAAGTGGTTTTTCGTGAGCCTGTCTCTAGCGTCTTCCGGTATCACTGGATTGGCCTTCGCAGCTTACTTGCGAATCGCTTGTCCCAGCTCTTGTAGAGTCTTCTTCTGCCCTAGGCGATGATGTCTTAACTCTACATGGTAGTTCTCGGCC
The DNA here is from genome assembly GCA_029964075.1 of Patiria pectinifera. Classification (NCBI taxonomy): domain Eukaryota; kingdom Metazoa; phylum Echinodermata; class Asteroidea; order Valvatida; family Asterinidae; genus Patiria; species Patiria pectinifera. The sequence continues at coordinate 24,685,875 of CM057148.1, forward strand.
TGTCTGGCAGGCCTAAACCTCCTTGCTAACAACCCTACAAGCTCTTTATGTGGGTGCTTGTGACCTCCGGTGTATGATCCCCTATCGAGCTCAACGCAATACCTTGCAGGCTAGCAGCCAGGTATTTGGCAGCCTGCTCGTCAGTCCATCCGTTGACCGCTCGGCAAGACTCAAAATGCTGGAAATACTCATTCCACAAGATCTTGTCACTGTACCTATCTGGTACAAGATTCGGGCGACGAGTGGTCCCACATTGAGGATTACCATAACACTCAAGGCCTATCAACCTCGGCTCTCTCTTCAGAGACCACAGTCCGGGCGACTTTGCGTCAACCTCAAGCAATGAATCCTTGCTTGTCTCCACATGAGGTTTGGTGAAAAACTCTAAACCTTACTATGAACTCTCCTTGCTTCATCAAGCAATGGCTGTCCCTCAAATGGGTTGTTGCTAAGTAAATCTCTCTCGCCTAGTTCTCAGCGTTTCGCTGGATCAGACCCGGTCAACCTCGGCTTGTCATGCACCTTTTCGGTATGCCTCTTTACACTCTGTGTAGAAACTACCGGTGTAGAAACCGCAAATGCCCCCCCATGTCCTGTGGACCCTGGAAAGAAAATCTTCCCTTTCTTGGAATATGCTCTTCTTGTCGCAGAATCCGTCGACTCAACTACTCTCGACAAAGGCCGCTCCCCTTATGAAACATACCCAGATGTCTGCATGGGTAGCCTAAACTCGATGTCGGAGTCAAACATGCTTCCCTTTTTTGGGCATGCACCGGTCATCCTCACCTGAGTAAACCTCGGTAGCCCGCTGCTGTGACTCTTTCACAACAGCCTCCAGCTCTGCAATCCTCCTGTTTTCCATCTTGGAACTATTCAATTCCTTGCGCAGCAACTTTCCGTCAACGTGACCTAGTGACTTTACTATCTCATTGCTCACTCATGGTGTTCAACAGCACCTCAACTGAGGGCTTACAAGTAAACCTCTGATAATTTCCTTACGTACTACTTAGAAGGAACCTTCAGAAAATTTTCGCAACCAACAAAAGTGTACCCAAAATTTTACTGAACATGAAATTTACAACTACTCTGCCTAATACACGGTACACATTGTGTAAATAAATGTGGAACACACAACCGAGTTAGAAACAACAACTCACAACAGGTTTATTTCTGGTGCTCAAATATGATCAGTATATGGGTACACCAACATGGGTTGTTCAAATAATAAGTTTGCTATTAGACACACCAATAAACAACTGATCTCCTACATGCGGTTTGTACCAAGACTGAGGGTTACTTAATGCAAATAAGTAAACCTTAATGCAAATAAGTAAATCTCTTTCAGTTATTCCAGAAAGTAAACCTCACAGTAGAGGGTTATTTTTCTACCAAACCTCTCAAATGTAAACTTTTATACTCAGCTCACGTCTGCTACAGTGAAAACCAGCTTAGTTTATTCCCAATTACCTTAACCAACTTATGGACCGATAAGGTCCGGGAAACCTCGGTAGACCTTTAGGGTCAAAGACAATAAATCACACAGACCAAACCTCGACACAACGTTACCGAAACAGCAACAGTATCTCCAAATCTGCGTACTGATCTTTCAACCTTATCTAACCCAACCACTACACAAGATCCACTCTACCCAAACACTACACAAGCCCTTGCAATTTAATGTTTCACAGCTCTGCCAGTCCCCTTATCAAATATGCTCCGCTATAACTTTCTTACCCTTGGTAAGTAATACTGCTGACGGCGGCTGGCAACACGCAAAGCACTTCACCGCTACAGAAGGAACAGGTTAGCCTCTGCTCTGCTAGCTTCACTGCACTCACAACCTCTCGTCCCGGGCTGAGGTTGTGCGGTTTAGGAGTATAAACCTCTCGATTAAACCACGATGCTCTAACTCACATTCGATGTTTACTCATCGATTGCTGGATGGCAACTGACGAAAACTTACAGTTCGTGCGTGTTTGAGGACGGACTTTGCCTCTTTACAAATAAAAAAATTAGGTTCGCCACCCAGTCGTAACACTGACGGCACGTTCCGTTACATATGCACTATGAACTGAACAAGCCACGTAATGAAAATGTATCTCATTAATGGTAACTGCATGGCAGTATGATATCCTGACTTCGACAGTTACCTCTGTATTGCCCAATTTTGTCCATACCTCTTTTCAGTTACTTCATTCAAAGAAGCCAAAAGGTTTAAGCAATTCCATTACTTCAAAATTAAGGTTACCTACTCGTGTTGCTTCACGGCCTTTTACTTGTCTCCGAAGTTTGTGACTTTTCTCAAGTTAGATGATGTGTCAAGTACCCTGTTTCCCTGTATTGGTGTTTCTTGTTTGCATTCTTAACTGTATCATGGAATGCTAGACGAATTCTGGGTGCAGCCTATACCAACAGTGAAGGTGAGCCTCCACCATTGATATCATACAGTCGTGAATTCATGTTGAGTCGCCGTGCTTTTTCGACACAGCCAAATCACATAATGTGGGAGTAATGGTGGTGTGAGGAACAGACTTAAAAAAATCGAGATTTAGAACTCCACTTCCAACAATTATCCACGGCAATGTTCAGAGCATACGAAACAGAACTGATGAACTCAGAGCCTGCCAACAGTTCCGCTCAGAATACCGTGATTCCAGTTTGATATGTTTGACTGAAACGTGGCTAACTGAGAATGACTCAGACATCTTGGTTGACTTGGATGGATACACGCTGTGGAGGATGGACAGAAATAAGGATTCGGGAAAAACTAAAGGTGGAGGGGTTTGTGTATTATTAATGAAAAATACTGCTCGTCAGCACACATCACCGTCAAGCAAAGTATTTGCACGAAGGATATTGAAGTCCTTAGTATTTATCTCCGGCCATTTTATCTGCCACGGGAAATAAATCAAGTTATGCTGTCTGTGGTGTACATTCTCCCCTCGGCAGACTCCAAGATAGCAGCCAATACAATTCAAGACCTTGTTTCTAAAGCTGAGACGGTCTCACCTGATGCTGCCAAAACTATTATCGGCGACTTCAATTCATGCAGTTTAGCGGAATGTATGCCCACATTCCATGAGCATGTAAACTGTCCCCCCGTAATGACGCCTGTTTGAACCTATGCTACAGCAACATTCCCGGGTCATACCGAGCAAGATCATTACTCGGTCTGGGAAACTCTGACTACAACATGATTTAGCTAATTCCTGTGTATCGACCCCGAGTACAGAGGGAACCTGTGAAGAAAGTCCAAGTCAAGTCCTGGACAAGTCAAGCTGTGGACACGCTGCGAGGGCGTTTTGCCTGTACAGACTGAAACGTGTTAATTGATGTTCCAGAGGATCTAGATGAAGCTGTCGATGTCATATCTGAATACGTACGTTTTCGTGAAGACTTGCTGATTCCCCAAAAGACGGTGAACATTTTCTTACACAATAAGACATGGGTCACGGTGGAGCTCAAAGGATTGTTAAATGAAAAAAAGATCGTGTTTCATTCTGGAACCAGAGAGGAACAGAAAGAGGTTCAGAAAAGACTGAAACAAGAAATCAAAAACCGTAAACTGGCTTATAAGAACATAATTGAAGGTTACTTTCAAACAAATGACACCAGGAAGACTTGGCAGGGTTTGCAAACCACTACAGGGTATAAACCAAAGAAAAACAGAATCACTGTAAATGATGGAGTTGATTATGCCCACAATCTGAATTGTTTTTACAGTAGCTTTGATAAATATGATTTCAGTGTTGAAAAGGATGAAGTCATCGATCAAGTGCGAAGCTCCTCCGATGAAAATATCCATATTAGAGTTGATGAAGTAAAATCCCCCTTTTATGAAACTGAACCCACGTAAAGCAAATGGGCCTGATTTAGTCTCATGTAAGGTGCTGAAGTTATGTGCTGACCAGTTAGCAATCCCATGTCAAACATTGTTTCAAAAAACGTTAAGTCATGTGTCAGTTCCGACTTTGTGGAATAGGTCAGTTATTGTACCCGTTCCAAAAAAATCTCACCCAAAAGAAATGAACGACCTGCGTCCCGTGACCCTTACCTCGGCACCTATGAAGTGTCTCGAATAAATAATAATGAAGAGAATATTGCCACAGATTAATGAGTCCATGGATGACCACCAGTTTGCCTACCGATCTCATAGAGGTGTAGAGGATGCAGTGCTTACATTGTTGAATGGTATTTATGAGCACCTGGAGGAAGCAGGAGCCTATGTACGAATACTTTTTGTAGACTTTTCGAGTGCCTTTAATACCATTCAACCGCATCTTCTGGCCCAGAAACTAACTAGTCTCAATGGCAACCCTAGACTTATCTTATGGATTTAAGATTTGTTTGTCAAACAGAGGACTAAAGGTAAAACTGAACTCCACTACTTCATCTCTCCAGTACGCTAATACTGGTGCTCCACAGGGGTGTGTTCTCCCACCCATGTTGTACACCTTGTACACAAATGAGTGTAAATCACACCACCCATCGCATGAGCAGATTAAGTATGCCGATGATACTGCTTTAGTTGGATTCTTAGATGGAGGTCGTGAATCAGTAAATGGTTACATGGAGAAAGTTTCACAGTTCACTCAGTGGAGTGACGAAAACTACTTGGAAGTTAATGCCAAAAAACCCCAAAGACAAAGAAATGGTGATCGATTTTAGAAAAAAAAGAAAACGCACACCCCATCACTCTTCATCAAAGGTGAACGAATTGAAACAATATCTGCTTACAAATACCCATGGGCGTCGCCAGGATTTTTTCTAGAGGGGGGCAAAAAAAAATTTGCCAAAAAATGCTTGTATTTCTCAACACATTCTCGATTTATCAGTTTTAGAGGGGGGCAGGGACATTTTGCCCCCCCCCCCAACTCATTAAATTTACACCACTTTGTCTTCGCGCCTCTTTTTTTTTTTCTTTTCCGGGGGCAAGTGCCCCCTTGCCCCCTCGCGACGCCCATGCAAATACCTGGGGATTGAAATCGACAATCAGCTTAAATTTGACACCTGTGCTAAAGCAAAATACTGTAAATTACGACAACGCCTGTTTTTTCTTTGGAAGCTTAACACTTGTAATGTTGATCGCACAATTTTGCAAATGTTTTACAAATCAGTTTTACAGAGTATCCTTACTTTTTGTCTTATTTGTGTGTTTGGAAATATGAGGACCCAGGATCACATTATGTTGGATAAAATAGTTAAACAAGCTAGCAGGATTATTGGCCGTCAAAAAGAACCACTAATTGACTTATTCAAGTCTAACATGTGCAATAAGTTACAATTAATTATGTCTGACAGGTGCCATCCGCTGCATACAAAGTGTGTCCATAACTCCCGAAGTAACCGTCTTCTACAACGGAGGATAAGAACTACGCGATATGGCAGCTCATTTGTTCTAGCAGCTATCAGGTGGTACAATGAGCGGTTGGAACGCTGAGCTGCTGTGTTGCAACCCTTATCCTCCGTTGACGAAGTTCGTCTTCTTTTGTAAAAATACAATAGAATAACACATTACATGTACTGGGATGGGATGGGTTTGCGGTGGCACCGAGTGAATGGGTCTCTTATGTGAGTGTGTGTGGTTCTGGTGGGGGGGGGGGGGGGGCTCAGCGTTTCGAGCCGTGTGTTCTGCCCGTCGTCGGGAGAATGAACATTTTCCTGACGACGGGCGGAGCATGCTGTTCGGGGCGTTGGGGCCCTCCGGTTCTTTTTCGGAGCCACACGTGCTTTCGGGGGAGATTTGTTCACGTGGTGCTACCACGGACTTATCTTGTCTTAGTGTCTTTCCAACATGCAAACCTTCTAATCTCAAAGTACAGGTACACAGTAAATTGACATATCTTACCTGCCTACGGACAAATGTTATACGTTAATTTTGTTTCTTTTATTTATTGTATTGATATATATTTTTGTATTTGTGTGGTTTTTACATTCGTGTTTTTATGTGTTTTAAACCAAATAACGTGTAAAAGGGTCATGGAATTTCCCGCAATAGGATAATAACGTTTTATTGTATTGTATTGTTTTGTATTGTACCTTCATTACGGTCAATAGTTATTAGGTACAGTTAATATTTATAATGTTTCATTGTTTTGCTAGATTAGTTGAGCAACATCGTCTGACGTTCAACTTCAATCACAAAGATGCAGGAAGGCAGCACTGGCCAGCGGGGTAGAGCTAGGGTTACGGCCGAGGAGTACAACCACTCACTCAGCAAACTCGTCAGCACGAAGAGGAGGGTTAAGCCAAGTCGTAAGGCGGCATTCATGGCCGCCTTTCCAGTCAAAGCCTCGCCTAGACTCCATTCTAATGAAGAGGTAGCATCCGTCCTGCCACTGAAAGAGGCGTCAATAACTGACCCTGAACACAACACAACTCCGAATACAGATGAAACCACCTGTGAAGCTGAAGTGAACAGGTACTAACAGGGGAAAATGCTCTAAAAATCTCAATCGACTAAATTTTCACAAAATCCCCATAAATGTATTAGGCCTATAGGGTGGTAAGGCCAAAAAAAAAAGTCTCCGGTTTCTGGTATGCGCGCGCGTCGCCGTAGCCATGCGCGTCGGCAAAACGAAAAAGTTTTTTTTTCAATACAAGATGATGTTTCAAAACCGCCAAACTCACTGGTTTGACTGGAATTCTGCTGCTGCACAATTTTAACGTGTTTTTAGATGGGGTTATGATCGAGAATAAGATTTATGTGGCCTCTCTGGACTCCCATATATTTGCACTAAGTTTAGTCGGGCACCATTTGCAGTCATCAGCCGACATTTGAAGCCAAAAAAAAAAAAAAACAGGTAAAAAAAAAAAAAAAAGCCGCGTCGCCGCACCACTTTTGGGGCAAGCTCCATACCAGAAACCGGAGACTTTTTTTTTTTGGCCTAATTTTGGAATAGTGGTTTTCAGCTTTATAGAACATAAACATTCTTGCCTGCAGTGTTCATGAATTATTTTTTAATAAAATATCATTCGCACCTTCATATAATATATTTCACAATTTGTTGGTTGATTAATTCCAAGCAGCTTTCGATCTGTATCTGAAACCAATTGCATATTTCAATGCACAAAATACGATATGTTTTGATCAGGTCATTTATTTTCGGAATTCTTGTGAATAAATCCCCATCAAATTGAGGTGTTAAAGCAGCCTTTGTAATAAGAGGTGCATGTCTGACACACAAAAAATGGAAGGAAAAATGTAATAAAAACCCAACAAAAGTTAGCTAAATAAAACAAACCAACGATTCTCAGAGCTTTGTTGCTTCATTTCATTAATGATATATTAATGTATTTTCAACTTGCAGTCCCGTGGAAAAGAAATTGCAGGTTTTTGTCCAAAGTCTTTTCTTACAAAAGACGCTTTGCCTTCAACTCGATCCGGAGACATCGGTATCAGATTTAAAGGCACTGATTCTAGCTGAGTGTGGCATCAAGCAACAAGAGCAACACCTTTACATCGGAAGAAACTTTCAGGTGCTAATATTATCATGAAAAGAAAAATAAATAATCCATTTTACCTTTTCAAAACCATTATTCTGAGCAATTAACGCCAATTCAAATATAACTTTTTCACCTTTTTTTAGCAGACTTCCTTTAGTTGTAAAACTGTTGGTAGAATGTGCGATGAAAATGTACTTGATTTTTATTAGCTTGATACTTTATTACACAATTGAAAGGGAGTTTGTAAAAATAGTTTGTTAAAACAATATTGGTAAATTTTATAACATGTATCAAAAATCGGTTTGTAGCTTTGTGACCTACTCTCCATTCGCGACCATGGAATACAGCAAGACCAGAACATCAAGCTCCGCATTGGTGGCTTGCTGGGCGGTGGACCATTAGGTAACTATATCCGAGCATGATGTGGTTTCAAAAATTTATCAGTTAAATTAAGTGTTTAACCAAAATTCATTTTACAACAAGGAGGGTAAAATTTATTTACCCAATTTTAGCATCATCTTTTCAAAGTTTCAAGTTGCAATATGTTAAGGAAACGTCAAAAACTTGGAAATGGCTAAGTGTGCTTTATTTTATCTGATAAATTATTATGAGCATAAATGAGAGTGAATAACTACCTATGTGGTTATTGGCATGGGCGTCGCGAGGGGGGGGGGCAAGGGGGGGCACTTGCCCCCCCTGGAAAAGCAAAAAAAAAAAAAAAAAAAAAAGGAAGAAAAAAAGGGGAAAAAAGAAAAGAAAAAGAGGCGCGAAGACAAAGTGGTCTAAATTTAATGAGTTGGGGGGGGGGGGCAAAATGTCCCTGCCCCCCTCTAAAACTGATAAATCGAGAATGTGTTGAGAAATACAAGCATTTTTTGGCAAAAATTGTTTTTGCCCCCCTCTAAAAAAAATCCTGGCGACGCCCATGGTTATTGGCTAAAAGCGTCATAATGTTTGATCAGTCAGTGCAATGGGCTTCTCTAACCTTGTTTAACCTCACCCTTGAGTTAAGAAGAGTTCACAGCATATGCAGCCCCTAAAACTGCGCTGATATATTTGATGTAAACTCTATATATTTGTGTGCATTCCAGATGAAGAACCATCTAGACGCATTTGCTTCTCAGAATTGTCAGACGAGCTTGGACGAAGCTGGAAGAGGCTCGCCAGATATTTGGGATTCAAGGAAGGACAACTCGACCAATTCGAAGAAAACTACAGGGGAAACTTACACGAACAAATTTTCCAGATGTTAGATGCCTGGTGGAAGAAGCAAAACAACCCCGCAGACGCTCCTGAGAAGCTGAGAGACGCTCTGAAAGATGTGGGCCGAGCTGACTTAGCATCACAAGTACACGGTATGACCTAATAAGCCTAATTATACCTCTTTTGTGATTGCAATTTTAATTCGACATAACTGAATTTTCTTGATGACTGTTGTGCGTAAGCTGCAACTGCTAACAAAGCAAAATACCCGCGAAATCCAATCACCTGACCAATGTGTCAAACTACCATTATCACTATAAGTAATATCATTTACTTATAAATTATAATTTTTTTCTCCCAACGAACTTTTGACTTCCCCAGTTCGCCAGAAACAATGCGCTTATGTGTCCTGAAAAGGACGAACATGCATTCCCTCTCACTCTAAAGGAAATTAATTAATTTGCTTATGTTCTAACAATCCTTTCACACCCAAAGATCAACTGTATTGGGCCCCAAAAACATATAATTAATTCCCAACCCAACCCTGTAAATGCTTACAGATGGAGGTTAACTAATATGGGGACTTTCAGACCCAAATTTATGGATATTGAAAGACCGTATCTGAATGGGATTAATCACTATTTTCGTTATCCCTGTTAGATGCCGGGCAGAAGAAACAAGAAAACCCTGCAGACGCTCCTGAGAAGCTGGTCGATGCTCCGGCAGATGTGGACAGTTCTGACTTCGCATCACAAGTACAAGGTAAATGCTAAAACCAAGAAGGTCAATACAAGGAACAAGGTTAGCTTATTATACATCGCTGTGTTACTTTTGACGTCAGTTATAATTTAATACAGTGAAGCATAATCTTTCAAAACGTTTGATAGGCTACTTAAAGGTTATACCTATTTTGTGATTGCAGTTTCAACTCAACGAAATGGAAAAGGAACATTAGCATCAGCATAAAAACTAAAAAAATCCACCAAAATACTCTTGGAAATGCCACATGTCAATGTAAACAAGTTAAATGTGACGGAAAAGACCAATTAAAAAAAATCACATGACTCCAATATGTCAAAGAATAACATACTGTGTGTTAGCAATCTTCTTCGCCGTTCGTATGCAAAGGTGCTTACAAGGAAAATTCAGTGCTTGATTTCGTGGCGCTGCTTAACAGTCAGCCGGAAAAAAGCGCTACATATAGTAAATTGTACCAACCTTGTGGAATTATTTCACGGCGTGAATATAACTACGGTGGCGCGCACACTGAGTGGAGCCTCAGTGAAACTTTATGAAGGCTGTCTTTATCATGTGCTTTAAGCAGCGCCATGAAGATGGGTACGTATATATTAAACTTAAAGATCGACGTCTTTAGACTTGCTAATGGTTATCTTGAAAGCTATTTGAAGCACCATTGTTCCCTAAATGACTTGTTCTGCACATACACTACAGGACCTTGTTTTGACGTTGCACAGTGTATAAGGGAATTGGCAGTGCATTATCGAGGGACGATGAAAGTGACGACACATCCTCAAGAAGAACACATGGCTAGAGAGATGGATGACATTTACGTCACCCCACAGCTACTACAAGAGACGAACATACCAACTCCTGTCTCCTCACCGGAGGCAAAGATGCAAGCAGAACCAGACAGCCAACTGGAGCGTTCGAAAAATTCCAAACAGGGTACCCCTGATCAGCCAAAATTACAACCAGATAAGGACAAAGGGTTTCATGTTGAGAAAATTCCCCTCGACTCATATAATGGCATGCTTGAGCTCGAATCAAATCGATTATTAATCAGAGCTGATGCGGGCTACGGGAAAACCACACTCCTTAAAAGGATTGCATACGATTGGGCGGATCTGAAACTCAAAGGAGATCAAACTAACAACCAACAACAATCTGAACTTACATCGGTTCTGGAAAAATACGAGCTTGTCTTTGTGGTAGAGGTCAATCGAATGGGTAAAAAATTCGATATTTTTGATGCCATTTTCTCTCAGATACTCACAGACAGCAAACTGAAGAAGAACGACTTACAACAGTACATCCATGATAACCCAGAGCGCGTATTAATTCTTTTAGATGGTGCTGACGAGATTTCTTTGCAAAGAGTAAAAGATGCACAATGCGAGCACGGAATTAACTTGAACGGTGTACTATCGTTCAAATCACTGAAGTCGTGCAAGGTAATAGTTACGAGCCGACAGACGACGGCAAATGAACTGCTGAATATGCATGCACACTACACAAAAATTAACATTGTAGGCTTTGGCAAAAAAGACAGAGAAAAATACGTGAGGAAATACTTGGAAAAGTTTGGATCAGAAAATCAAAACAGCTTCCTTGAAAAGGTGAGTGGATCTGAAATGCTTCGTAGTTTAGCAGAGATACCGTTATTTCTGCGGCTGTTGTGCGACACATGGGCAGATAATAGGGAACTGCCTGATCAAATAACTAAGCTTTTGCGGGATAACATTCAGCTGCTTTTCCAGCATGAGGCAAGTAAAGCAACAGACAAGAAAGTTTCTGAAGCCAAGACACAATGGCAAGTTTCTCAACTTGGTCGGGTAGCTCTTGAAGGTTTGTTAGACCCAAATGGGGAGAAACTTTATTTCATGAAAGATAAAATCGATCCAAAGGACCTGCAGATTTTCGAGCTGGGCAATGCTGTCGGCTTGTTGTCCTTTCAACAACATAAGACAGGATCTCACTTTTCGTTCCTGCACAAGACATTCCAGGAATACTGCGCGGCGGATTATCTGGTTGATTTGTCAAGGACTGACATTGAAGCCTTTGATCGATACTTATCTCGTATATTTCATGGTGATGTAGAAAGCTTGGAATACGTCCTGCGATTCTGCTGTGGGCTGAACACAGATGCCGCCGAGGTGATTTTGAGGCGCATTGGAGATCTCTTGAAGCAAAATAAACTTCACAAGTCCATGCATAGAGTCTCGATGTTGCTCCTATTTGATGCTCAGTCAGAACCCCTCATTAAAGAATATCTTGAGATCGGGAAGGTTGAGCTTCCATATCAACTCCAAGGTGAAATTCTCGTGGCTGCGCATTATTTCTTTCAAGTCGGCTCTAAATATACAACTCTGCACAAAGTACACATACAAGACATTAGTGCTACTTGTCGAGGTTTTGCTGACTTCAGACTTTTAGAGGATATAATGACACGCATGCAATGTAAGCCGTCGCTGAACCTTGTACTTCATGGAATCAGCTGGGATAGCTTTGTGGATAACTCCACAGAGATATTGAAATATCTGAGGTCTTTGGACGTATACAACTGTGATTGGAACCTTGCAAAACTTTTCCAAGTGTTATCAAAAACAAGCACACAAAGAGTTTATTTAACTGGTATCAATTTGCATGATACACTGTCTGAACAAAACATTAAACCAGTTCCATCTTTGAAAAAATGTTTTCTTTCGATGTGTGGACTGACAAGCAGTGATATTGAGCCTCTTTTCTCTCTTTTTTCTTCAGCAGGCAGCATAACAAAAGTTAGTCTAAAAGGAAACAATTTGCACGGTTTGCAGCCAGTCACGATCGCTAGGGTCTCTTCCCTTGAAGAATTGCATCTACTTGAAAGTGGTCTGACATACAGCGATATCGAGCCACTCTTTACTCTGCTTTCGTCAACAGGCAGTATAAAGAAAGTTGCTCTGAAAGGGAACAATTTGCACGGATTGCAGCCTGTCGCGTTCGATAAAGTTCCTACCCTTGAAGAATTATACCTATATGAAAGTGGCCTAGAAAAAAACGATGTTGAGCCACTTTTCTCTCTTCTTTCATCAGCAGGCAGCATAAAGAAATGTGTTCTGAAAGGAAACAATTTGCACTGTTTGCAGCCTGACAGAATAGCGCCTGTCGATTCCCTAGAAGAATTCCAACTTCTTGAAAGTGGTCTGACAAACAGTGATATTAAGCCACTTTTTTCTCTTCTTTCATCAGCAGGCAGCATAAAGACATTTGTTCTTAAAGGAAACAATTTGCACGATTTGAAACCTGACGGGATTGCTAGTGTCCCTTCCCTTGAGGCATTGTACATTACTGAAAGTGGTCTCACAAACAACGATATTAAGCCACTTTTTTCCCTTCTGAAATCAGCAGGCAACATAGAGACAGTTGTTCTTAAAGGAAACAATTTACACGATTTGCAGCCGGTCACGATCACCAGTGTTTCTTCCCTTAGAGAATTGTACCTACATGAAAGTGGTCTGACAAACAGCGATATAGAGCCACTTTTCGCTCTTCTTTCATCAGCAGGCAAAATAAAGAAATTAGTTCTGAAAGGAAACAATTTGCACGATTTGCAACCTGATAGGATCGCTTGTGTCTCTTCCCTTGAGGAATTGTACCTATGTGAAAGTGGCCTGACAAACAGCGATATCGAGGCACTTTTCTCCCTTATTCAATCATCAGGCAGCATAAAGAAATGTGTTCTTAGAGGAAACAATTTGCACGATTTGCAGCCTGACAGGATCGTGCGTGTCCCTTCCCTTAAAGAATTCCAATTACTTGAAAGTGGTCTGAACAACAGTGATGTTGGACCACTTTTCTCTCTTCTTTCATCAGCAGGCAGCGTAAAGAGAGTAATTCTGATAGGAAACAATTTGCACGGGTTGCAACCTGTCGTAATCCCCAGTGTCTCTTCATTTGAAGAACTGCTCCTATATGAAAGCGGTCTGACAGAGAGTGACATTGGGCCACTTTTCTCTCTTCTCTCATCCGCAGGTAGCATAAAGAGACTTTTTCTTCAAGGAAACAATTTGCAAGGATTGCAGCCCGGTAATTACGGTAGTGTCCCTTCCCTTGAAGAATTGCAACTACTTGAAAGTGGTCTTAGTAGCAGTGATATTGTGTCACTTTTCGCTCTTCTTTCATCAGCATGCAGCATAAAGAGACTTTTTCTTCAAGGGAACAATTTGCAAGGATTGCAGCCCGTCATTGACGGTAGTGTCTCTTCCCTTGAAGAATTGTACCTATTTGATAGTGGTCTGACAGCCAGTGATATTGAGCCACTTTTCTCTCTTCTTTCTTCAGCAGGCAGTATCAGAACAGTTGCTCTAAAAGGAAACAACTTGCACAATCTTCAGCATGTCTCGATCGCCAGTGTCCCTTCTCTTGAAGAATTGTACCTATTTGAAAGTGGTCTAACAAACATTGATATTGATCCACTTTTCTTTCTTCTTTCAACAGCAGGCAGTATAAAGAAAGTTGCTCTGAAAGGGAACAATTTGCACGGATTGCAGCCTGTCGCGATCGATAAAGTTCCTACCCTTGAAGAATTGCACCTATATGAAAGTGGCCTAGAAAAAAACGATGTTGAGCCACTTTTCTCTCTTCTTTTATCAGCAGGCAACATAAAGACAGTTGTTTTAAAGGGAAACAATTTGCACAGATTTCAGCCTGTCACGATCGCTAATGTCCCTTCCCTTCAAGAATTGTGCCTAATTGAAAGTGGTCTGACACACCGTGATATTGAACCACTTTTCTCTCTTCTTTCATCAGCAGGCAGCATCAAGAGTTTTTTTCTCCAAGGAAACAATTTCCAACGTTTGCAACATGTCACGATCGTGGGTGTCTCTTCTCTTGAATATTTGGATCTGCGTGACAGTGGTCTGACAAAGAGTGACATTGAACCACTTTTCACTCTTCTTTCATCAGTAGGCAGTATCAAGACAGTTGTTCTGGAAGGAAACAATTTGCACGGTTTATCACGAGTCAACGTCAATCCTCTGCCTTCCCTGGACACACTTTATTTATCTGAGTGTGGTATTCAAAACAGCGATATCGATGCAATCATCAATTTACTGTCATCTCTTGGTCATGTGACTGAAGTCAAGTTAAGCGGCAACAATCTGCAGTGTAACGTGGCGGAGGCATTGTCTGCCGTTTCTTCGTTAAAACGGTTTACTCTTGGTACTGAATGGTTGTCAATATCAAACATTCCACATAAAACGAACAACAAAAATCGCAAAAAGAGGTGTTGTGTGATAATATAATCTGCAGCCTGGAGATGTCGAAGTGTTTATCATGACTGATGAAATCAGTTAGCATCTTTCTGATTGCAATAGTTGGCCGGGTCTTTTCAATTGCCACCAATTCCAGAATGTTACAACTGTCTCTTGGCAGGAGTTGATCTAGGTTTGGCCCACGGGAAGTGGGGACGAGTTGCTCAAGGACGGGTGTTCATGACAGGCAGGTGCTTTTTTGTTTCCCCTTTTTTCTTTTTGTAGCTGCCAAAGAGAGTTTTGTTTTAACCCTCACCCCGCCCAGTCAGAAAGTAATGTTACAGATTCAAAACTGTTCGTTTTGTTTTTAATAAAAAAAATCGGTCCAAGGTACAATAATTTAGACGATTCATTTCACTGTCTTAAACACATTAAAAAAACATTCAATTTCAATCAGTTACACCTGTCCTTTTTCAGCTTGCACTTCACCTATGTATACTAAAACGTCAATAGTTATCAGGTCGCTAATTTTTGGTTCAGCAAAATTTCATTGCATTCTTCATTGTCTATGAATTCCATTAACACAATTCTCTCTATTGACCCTGCGATCCAAGTCACTCTATTTAAATTTTGGACCACTTCGACTGCACCAACTTGGTCGCGAAGGCCGTCACTCAGGTCCCTTCATTTAACTATCCTCTTTGCCACCATGAATGTCTGTAGTTTTACCGGGACAATCATAAATACTTCATATAACTTCAAGTTTTTGGTGAGTCAAAGAAAGTGACCGTGGTTCTTACCGGATTGCAGATTCATGTCATTATCGTGCTTACAATCACCTGCCCCGAAGTCTCACACTTTCTTAAAAACATTCTGCAAATGTTACTTAAAATAAAAATATTCTGTACATTCCCGCAGGGTTTGTGCACGAAAACCTTTTGAGGACCTGAGCTCACGTCTTCGAGATTTTTGTTATCTCACGTAACCCATTACTCCATGTCCTCAGACATAAAGGACCATTTCCAATTACAAATACTGGACTGTGGACTTACATTTTCGTCTCAAGCTCATGCACATACAGGCGCCAATACAACTCTCAACGTAGAGGTAAAACGGTATTTTTTGACTTCATCCACAAACAATCTCTGCACACAAACTTGTGATGGAAAGAACAGCAACAAGCAGAAAAATAGGAAAAGAGATATTCAGAGTTGATGAAAATGGGCACCGGTTGAGTCACGTGTGTGAGATGTGTAACTTATCCGTTGCAATTTAATGCAAAATAAAGAAACGTAACAGAAATTAAGGAATATACGTTATCCACACCTCTTTACATAATTATATGCATTAAGAATAGCCAGCCGCCTGCATTAGAAAGCAGGAATTCGTTGGTTCGAATCCCACTTGCGCAGCGAATGTTCATGTTTCTAGCAAATATCAGACAGCACTGATTATGCGGCACCTATAACATTACACCAGTGAAGGGGACAACCTAGAACTAAAACTTGAAGAAAAAAACTTGATTTGTGTCACACAATACACACGCCATTTATACACACCATACAGCTGACGTCACATCTAAGGGCAGGTCTTTGTTGCTCTGTAACTCGCATGAGTAGACGCATTATATTGCAACTGCAATACATTTAATGACAAAACCTGTTCACAGTGAGGGCACACTGTTCAAGGGGTCTGATGTAGAGATTATAAGGATATTTTTAGTTTGCACAAGTTTTAGAGCATTACTACTGGTGATGGGGATTAATCTGGTATATGAAATTCACCGAGAATGTAAGTGTGCAAAATTGTTTTCAAGTGAGCATTTGAAAACTCAAGGCGGGACGATGTTACATTCGCAAAAAACTGTACAAAAATGTATGGACAATTATTTAAGAATCATTTCGTGTAAATACTTCATATTAGTGTCCACGCTCAAAAATCGATTTTTTTTTTTTTTACCGATATTCTGCCCATTGCCATAGTAACGGGCCATTGAAACACTTCTGAAAAATCCCCTTTATATTATTTTTAGGCCCTATAATACAGCATGTTTTTACAACTAGCAAAATTGAACTTTTTGCCTCATTTTTATCCCTCCAAAATGGCACTTGCCAGGGCACTCGGAATAATTTCCCTTCGGCTGTGGTTAGTTCAGACATTGGTCTTTTCATATCTGGTGAGAAAATCTTGGGTTATTGTATATCCTTTGTGCAGTAGCGCTCCAAAAATGGTAAATTTTACAAAAACCTTAAAAAGTGTATTTTCAGTGTTTTCCTTTGTTTTGAGTAATAACTTAATTATAATAAAAATAATTACAATTGGTATTGTTCATGAATCTAGCACATTTTCACAAACAGAATCAGACTTTATCATTTTTAGACCAGTGGATGAATAGTATGTTCGTGTAGTCCCCCCCCACACACACACACCCCTTGCTAGGCCCCGCCCACTCCCCCTTGGCCACCGAATTTAGAACTTGTATGTTGCATAACGAAACAAATGAAAATAAATAATATGCAAGTGAACACTTTACAAATAACATAGACTTCCTTTTCACAGACTTCCCTTTCCCCACCCCGGAGGCTTTGCTTGGGGTTGAGGGTGGGGTGTGACCACCCACCAATAACTTGGCTTTGTCGGTAAAATCATTGTCACATGGTCAAAACTTATGGGTTTGCAAGCCGCAATGAATAATAATGTCCATATCCATTGTCCTCTGATTGAAGTGCATTCATTAGTTAAAATAATGATGTCTAGTCCTCCCCTCCCAGCTAGGCCCGCCCCTTCCCTTGCAACAAAATTCAGATTTTGATTTTTGCATGTATTTGCCTAAAATGAATTGTAAATACTAGATATCAAATTGCAAGTGAACCTTTTACAATCTACACCAACAGCCGTCTCACAACTAGCCCCTTCACCTGCCACCCCCACTCCCAAAGTTTAAAAGAGAACTACCACCCCCAACAAGTCGTGATATAGTTACTTTTGTGACATTACTTCACAGTTTGGCTTGATGACCTTTGAAAATAACGCAAAAAGTGAATTTTTGCAGCCTCAAAATTGCCCAAAAATGGCTAAAATACATAATGGCCCGCAACCATGGCAACGGGCATTTTTTTTTAATGGGGACACTTACATGAAGTTTTTACACGAAATGACTCTTAAAGCATAAAAAGTTATAACTGACATTGGAAATAAAGATGTATATTTTCCCCTCTTATATATTACATATATGGGAACCATTCTTTAAAAAGCCTATCATTTGCTGAATTAAGTACTTAATGTGCAGTGGCACCTGAAATAAGGTCTTCTATAACATACGTTTATTATGTTAATTTGGCCAACGTTTTACTGCCAAATAATTTCGCAGGTGTTTGTTCTGATTGTTTTGTTCTAATTGTTTATGGAAAAAAGGTGTTTATATCCAAAGAAGAAAACGTTAAAAAGTTTCTCAAACAAAATATCTGGTGGTTTATCAATTTGATTAAGATCCATCGAACAGTTGAACAAGGGAGTAGTAGATTTTGGCATCTGTAAAAGACTTCTCTCATCGACTTTTGATCACAATGGCAATTAAATTTGTAGCAACCAAATTGCAATGTTTATGTCGATATCGCGTTACTGATACAATACAAGACACTAAGTATTAGTGTATATATAAGTTTCATGTACGAATTTCTATAAATGTTGACGCAGAGGATCAGGACCGTGTAAGGGTGTTAAGAAAAATGTAATAATTAAATACAATTTTTGCTAGGGAAACAAAGTTTAATCGAGCATTATCCAAAGCTTCCCAGTTATTTTCCGTATATCTCTTCCCCATCCGCATTACTGCCCTGCCAAAGTGTTTTAGAAAGACGTATGGCGTCACCTGGAAACAGTACGACCCAAAAAATGAACTGCAATACATTTTTGCTCACTGCCATTTCGTGTTTGACACTCGACTGAACACCCCACGCCCTGGATACATAATGGCTTAATTTTAAAGAGTTCGCTAAGCATCACCATGTATTGTACTCCGTTGATCCGTGTGCAGCAATGCAGATAGCCAGACATTCAGATAAATCAATATTCGGGATTTTTCAATTATGTAACACGGGTCAGTTTTGGGGAAGGGGGGGGGGGAAATTTATGACCGCCTATCCAAAATACGGACAGAAGCAGCTTAGAGGCAGGGGGTATTTATAGACCATTCTGTTATCTAGTGTTAATAATCGTCGTATTTTAACAGCGCCCCCTATTGAAATATAGTCCCCCAGTCTTTGATTTTACAGAGGCCGTCTCCGGTGAAAAAAAAAACTTACTACATTTTATATTTTTTGCTTATGAAAACCCCCTGCAAACATTCCTGGATCCGCCCATGCACCTGTCCCCTCCTCCCGCCAAGCGTAACCGTCACCAAATGAAAAATTCAAGCATATTAAAACAAGTTCACTCTTCAATGCGTATCATTACTTCAAAGCCTACGATGGGCTATAATTATTGAAATTAAATTGAGAAATTTCAGAAGACAAACGTAACGTGCTGTATTGCTGTTCATAAACAATTCTTAATTTCGTTACAAACACAGAGAAGTGTACAAACAAAACGCTCATGCCTGCGATATCCACAGATACGATATCTACAGTTAAGGACTCCGTGGCCAAGGTCATGAGTTGACCATGACATTTTTGGATATAAAACACAATCTTAAAGTCAGTGGTCAGCCACAAACATGTGTCAAATACAGTAGCTAAGAATCACAGCCTTATATAATGCTGTCGAAGAATTTCATAAAATAGTAACTGTATGTATGAACTGGTAGGAGGAAAAGAGAACTCCTGGGCAATATTCTGATGACAATGAATTTGATATATCCACAGCATACAAGTGTTCAACGTAAATGTCAAATACGGCTAATGACCAAAGCAGACATGCACACTGAAAGCTTATTATAAGAGCAAAATGCCCATGGTAAAAAGCACAATACAAATTCTCATAAGAGCACAATATAAAAGGGGCGCAAATTAAGTACCGACAATGCAGTACTGTAATATGGCAAGATGTTACAAACCATGAAAGCCACCAGGATACCTGATGGGAAAAGCCCAAAAAGCTCACCATGGAGCAAAAGACAAACCAAAATCAGTCAAAAAGTGTGCGTAAAAGCTCCACCGGAGCACACAGTCACAACGGGCGGTAATGGTAAGGAGTTTCGCATATCAACCTGGAACCGGTTTATAAAAAACTGTAAGGGCTCCCCGGGCTCCGCAGTGTGTGTTGTTTTTGTTTGAGAAACCAACGCACATTATGATTTAGCTGGTGAATATATTGCGGAGTGACCAGAAAAGGTTTATTGCTTTACTCCTACAAATGAAAGAACTGAAAAGGAGCCTCACTGTAGGCCTCAAATGAATAAACATAAAAGAACGCTGAACAAGTTGCTGTGAAAAACCTGACCACATAAATGTGGAACCGCACCTCTCGCCATTATTTACAGTCGAACCAAGCGACAGGCCCAGGAGTCTCATTTGTGAAATATTTGTGAATGCAGTGCAAAAGCGTAGGCATTTAGTTGTTGCCCTTCATGTACAAAATTACAACCATGCATGTCAAGTGTGATTCGGAGTAGGCTGCTAGGCTACTCAGTCGGCATATTCGATTGTTTTGAATGTGGTTTTGTACAGGCTAGGCCTACTTGCCTACCGCCTTTGAATGAATGATAAATAAAACACTGGACATAGACCATTAATGATATTAGGCCCATAACTGTATAAGAGCAATGTTTAAAAGGCCTACAGCCATGGACAGAGTTTCATGTCAGCACGTACATGTAGTTCAAAACGAGTCTTGTGCCGTGCCACGTTTCAACTAGACAATTGGTCGGCGGCCCGGCCGAAGCAAACGTTAATTCAATACTGAAACAGCACATTGGCATTGAACAAAAAATTGCCCCCCAAAACGGGCTGTTATTGGAAATTTCTCACCTCGAATTCCACCAATCTTGGCGCTATCCAAGCCACGATGAACCACAGGGGAGAAAAACATCACAGAATACAGCAGGACGGTTGTAGACTTGTGTAAAAACACCTTAGGTTTCCAGGGCAAAACAGTTGCCTTTTCTCCGGTCAGAGGTGGAATCGAGAATGATGCGATGCCAAACTATTGCGTGCTATTTACATGTGCACGGAAGAACTTTCCACCAATTACCGCCAGTTATTCACGCGTTCAGCGTGTGACGTAATCGTAAACAACCACATAAGGGATCTTCTCAAAAAATCTCGAGGTGTCCGCGCGTCCATAAACCTGATTAAACTGCGCTTAATCATCATTTAAATACACGGAGAAACAAAATGGGGCTAATAAACAAACCTCAGTTTATTTATTTGTATTACGCTACAGCTGCTGCGTTTGATGTACACATTGTAAGCTATTCATTGTTTTACCATCTGGTTAGAAAAATGACGGTAAGATCCCTCTCTAAATCCAGCGAAATTTTGTAAAACGGGGTTGCTGTGGAATACGTTGAGGCATCCTTTTGCCCCTTATCTTGGTCTGCCTCACCTTGGAAAGACTGGTCGGGACTAGAAATAAAATGACTGGAGCGTGTTTGAACCTGCGACCTAAGGATATCGTCCAGGCGCTCTACAGAATGAGCTATTCTACCCCGCTATGTTTAGCTTTAGATCAAGTTCTCTTGAGTTCCCTTAACCTCTCACTTAGACATCATCAAGGAGTTCTGAAGAAAAACAAAAACCAAGTACCAAATACCAAGTATCAACTACCAAGTGCCAAGTTTCTTTCCTGAAATCACAAATGCTGATCACTATGTTCTACATCGGTCGCAGATTATGAACATGATCGGTCACGTGGTTCAGAAATTATTACTAAACTCATTTGTAAGTTGATGCCTACATGGTTAACCCTAAAGGGGCCGGGTTATTTGGACCATCTCTCAGCCGGGGAGGGGGGGGGGGGCGGCGAATCCGCCCCCCCCTAAGATCTCGGCCATCGAGTGACGAAATTTTTTTTAACTCAGCACATGCATAAGCCACTCTTCCTTAACATACCCAAGAAATTTCATGACTATAGGTCAAAGGGTTTTGAAATTATGGCTAATTAATTATTCATATGTACGAATGGCAATTCTGCTCTGTGTACACGACGTATATGCGAAAA
Organism: Patiria pectinifera; assembly: GCA_029964075.1. Lineage (NCBI taxonomy): Eukaryota > Metazoa > Echinodermata > Asteroidea > Valvatida > Asterinidae > Patiria > Patiria pectinifera. The sequence continues at coordinate 24,707,654 of CM057148.1, forward strand.
TTCAGTATTCACGGGGGGGGGGGGCGGCCCCTTTAGGGTTAATATAAAAAAAGGAAATCCAAATGTAAAAATGAATTATAACAAATATAATAAACATTTTCATGTAAGTTAATGTCTCCTTTTTCCAATGATACCTTGATTGTGTGTTTGTGGTCAAGAATGACTGCGAAACCATTGTTTGTTTGTTTGTCAAGGGCCAAAACCTGTGCTGGGCCACGTTTGTGCAAAAGGGTAACTCGTGCGGAACAGCTAAATTTAAAGAAAGCAGACATTATTTTCTGTAAAACTATTTATTCAATTTTGACACAGCGATTTGACCACTCTTATTGTTGAAGCTCACCCATCTTATGGCCCTATGCGTTCAACCTGGCCACCACCTCTTTGCACGCAAAGCTGTGCACAACGTCGCATATCGTCGACCGCCCGATTTGCCATACCAGTAGGTTGTTCTGTTTTTGCTCAAACTTGGCCCAGTGCAGGTTTTTACGGAGCTTTTAAAGGGACATAGGTGAAAAAAAAAATTAAAAACATCTTCGTTGGAAAGAAAAAAATCTGCGTTCGAACGAAAACAATCTGCGTTCGAACGAAAAAAATCTGCGTTCGAACGAAAAAAATCTGCGTTCGAACGAAAAAAATCTGCGTTCGAACGAAAAAAATCTGCGTTCGAACGAAAAAAATCTGCGTACTTGGGCTGCCGGCCGGAGACACAGACGCCATTGTGACGACGTGGTTAATTTAAAAGTTAATTCTAAGAATTGGTTATATTTTACACCAGGCTTAGGGTGTCGTCATATATAAATAACGGGGAAAAATCAAGATTAACACCGTTTGTGTCATATTTAACACTCCAGGTTTGGCAGTGTGGAATGTACATACAGAATGTAGTATTTGGTTTGGTGCTTGATTGAAATGAAAGAAACAAATATGGGATAAGATAAAAAAAAAAAATTGGTTCTCATTAGGGTTGAAACCCAGGACTCTTTGCAAGGGCCGTCACAGCCTGCACTATGAAATTAGAGAAGGAAAAAAATCTGGTGGTAGTCCCCCTGGTCAATGTTTCAACTGTGACAGAACTGATTGAGTGCCCCCCCCCCCCCCCCAGAAAAACAGGCCCCCAAGTGCCCCCTGCAAATTATACCCCAATTATGAACCTGGTCTTGGTTTGGAATCCCGATGATGAACAGGTGCTTTTCTCTCCCATGTTTAGTTCGATAGTGATTTGGCACCACAATATTTCTGGCCTTTCCTGCAAAGCAGGGTCCTGAAAGGGTCCTGTTATTACACAAGTGTTAAAACCTTTAGCCAAACCACGAGTACTTTAAAGTAAACAGCAATGTCAATTTGCAAAAGCTTTAGGCTTTAAAATAAATACCAATTACAAACTCACAAAAAAGTCACCGAAAACCAATGATTTAATTTCATGTTTATAAGACCGCTTTTCTTTATTTGCGAGTCTGTAAGGCTCATGCATAAAGACAGCCCAAACAAACACGGCTTAAGCCATTAGTAGATATACTTAATTCGAACGCAGATTTTTTTCGTTCGAACGCAGATTTATTTTCGTTCGAACGAAGATTTTTTTCGTTCGAACGCAGATTTTTTTCGTTCGACGGCAGATTTTTTTTCGTTCGAACGCAGATTTTTTTCGTTCGAACGCAGATTTTTTTCGTTCGAACGCAGATTTTTTTTCGTTCGAACGCAGATTTTTTTCGTTCGAACGCAGATTTTTTTCGTTCGAACGCAGATTTTTTTCGTTCGAACGCAGATTTTTTTCGTTCGAACGCAGATTTTTTTCGTTCGAACGCAGATTTTTTTCGTTCGAACGAAGATTTTTTTCGTTCGAACGCAGATTTTTTTCGTTCGAACGCAGATTTTTTTCGTTCGAACGCAGATTTTTTCGTTCGAACGCAGATTTTTTTCGTTCGAACGCAGATTTTGTTCTTTCTTACGAAGATGTTTTCAATTTTTTTTTTTTCATCTATGTCCCTTTAAAAGCTCCGTAGGTTTTGGCCCTTGACAGAAAAAAAAAACAATGATTGCTCAGTCATCCGTAGCCACAGACACACAATCAAGGTACCATTGGAAAGAGGACACATTGGTCTTTTAAATGATTTTTAACTTATTTGAAAATATTATTATTTTTTTTCTTCTATTATTTACATTTACATCTGGGTTTCCTTTTTTGATACACCCTGAAGTGAATGTCAATGTTAAAATGACAGAAATAATGACATTCGGATACAATGTACACAACTTAAAAAATTAAAGCATTATATCACTTGGCCAAAGAAGGGGAAAATCTTTCTTCGACACGCATATTTATTTGTATGAATATCAAAGGCGTCTGGTGCTCACAAGAAGACGCCAAGAGCTAATTTGTGTATATTCTGAAAATAGATTGTAAACACACTTTTTGAACTTGTAAAAAGTAATCAAAGTACTGTTTGCTCACGGGTCCATAGTTGATAGTTTCTTCACTTACAATAGTCGCTACCCTGGTGACTTAGACGGCCACGTAAGCAAATTAGATAAACAATGATAACAAAAATCACAGTCAAAGCGTCAGGGGCTGATTTTAAAGGATTTATTAACAAGGTATCAGGCTAAAACGGAGAAAATAAGTGTTCAAGTGTTTGTAATATGTCAGTTATCTTTACCAAAGATCAAACAGCGCGTCAGAGATACGTCAGAGATCAAACAGCGCGTCAGAGATCTTTGACCTCCGGCAAACGGTCCTTTTTGCAACGGGTTTTTGCAACTTGTTGCCCGATTTCATGCTGTAATCGGGGAGAGTGGAATTTATTAGTTTTAAAATGGGGCACTCTCCTTATGTCCGAGTGGTTCCACTAAAAAATGATTTGGGTGGAGCGAAGTTTCTGTTTGTCTCAAAAATATGAAATGTTTTATTTATAGTACAAATAGAGACAATATATATACAAAGGATCAGGTACAGTATTTACAAAAAGAATTATATTAGGAACTGTGGTGAGTATATAAAAACAGAACTTTGTTGGGTCTATAAAAACAGAACTTTGTTAAGTATATAAAAACGACAGTCAAATAGGAAAATATGCTAATGAAGTCGCTCCAAGGATGGTATCTGAAAATTAGTGAAATGCATAAAAACAATAAATGACTAATGAATTATGGGAATAACTTCCAGATCCAAATACATTAACGATATTTAATTCAAAGAGATTTGGAAAAAAACTGGTTTCCTTCTTTGTAAATCAAAGAAAACTTTTTTATAAATACATCAGTCAGTGAACAGAATGTTGCATAAAAATGACTGTTGCATAAAAAGATTCAGGCATAAAAAGTGAAATATCAGACAAGGGATTCACTCACCACTCGGGATGGTCTACGTTCATGCCTACTCCGTGTCCGATGTTAAAATCGAAGTAGAAGCAGCAAAAATATTGCAAAATACAATGCCGGCAACGCCGGATATATAATTATTTTGCTGCTATCGGGGAGCCGCACCCAAAACTTGCAGAAAAAGTGGAGTGGTACAATGCTCGCTGTAAATGCTGGTTGCAAAGCAGGAGCAGAACCAGGCAGATAGATGTCAACCCAAAGCAGAGTTGGAACGGAATCAACAATATTTTGGACCGAGCCCTACAAGAAAACCATACGAAACGCCCGGAATGCCATCTATCTAATTTGAACAAAGCGCGTGGAATGTTAAACTCGCCTACTCGCTACGCCCATTGCATAGTTGAAAAAGTAGCGGGCAAAATTCTAGGTGGCGCGCGCTGTGCAAAAAAAAAGTTTAGTTGGCCGCGAGAGGGCGCTAGGCAAAAAGCATGATCGCAATGGCTGCTCACATGTAAAATGACACAAACACGAAGTTACAAAAGTTATGAAATGAATGCTGGAGTAAGGAACCAGTCGGGTAAAAGTAAGTATTGAAACCCGACCTGGTTACACTGCCCTTAGGAGAAAATGCTATTGATAGTCAAATTATGCAAAACTGTTGTTAGACAGCCAATGAAATCACTCCATCGAGCGCGTCGGGGAGAGGCCTGTGATGCATTATGTTGAGGCTCTGGGCCTTTGCGAGAAATATCACGTCACTTGTGCACGAGTATAACTTATAAGACCTCGCAAAGGCAGTAGCGAGTCACATTGGAGATTAACCCCCGACGAAAGCGTATCATGAATGCATGGGCATCGCAAAACCCACCGGGTGGTTTTAAATTTCAAAGGAGAGGAGAGACATAGACGTTTGTTTCGGGATAAAGTCACCGCTGGTTGAGACCAGTCTCGGAAGGATTCGGGACTCGTTTGGGAGGGCTGACAACCTGCCGATTCAAGGACAGGAGAGACATAGACGTTTGTTTCCGGATAAGTCACCGCTGGTTGAGACCTGTCTCTGAAGGATTCGGGACTCGTTGGGGAGGGCTGACAACCTACCAATACAAGGACAGGAGACACATATAAATTTGTTTCTGGATAAGTCACCGCTGGTTGAGACCAGTCTCTGAAGGATTCAGGACTCGTTTGAGAGGGCTGACAACGCGTCAATACAAGGTACGTAGCACATTACATTCCAAACATGCCGAATAAAAGAAATATTACTCTTATTTGTTTCAAACTTCCTCTTACCAAGTGTAATTCCATGTCTACATGTATGTTCATGTATCTATCTAAATCCGAGGCTATCGAGACTCCAGATATCTTAGCCCAGACATCTGCATATGTAACGAGGCTAATTTTGCAACTTCGAGTGATTTGAAGAATATCTTGTATTTTACCAGTACCATTTCTATCAACGAACCACTTATAATACGAAGATGTTAATTTCGTATCAATATTTGGTTCCAACACTGTATATTTATGTGGGCAATTGTTTATCAGTATTTTCTTAGCACGTATAATACATTATACTAGGAAAGCCGCGTAGTCAGGGTTTTTCGTCAAGTTGACTAAAATTATTTTTTGCCGTTCCGATTTGGCTTCTATAGGCGCCCCAATTTTAATTTCGGCCACTCCCCCGGCTTCGAACGCCACTGCTTGCTTGTTTGTATTAAGATGATTTTGTTTTTGTCAATGACATAATTTCATAATTCATCCCCAACATTTCATAATTGTATGAATGGTGAGGGCAAGTAACCAGACTAGGGATAAATGTTTCGCTTTCATATTTTTAAAATGACGCAAAATAGCAGATTTTTGTTTATATCTGATTAAAAAAATGCTTAAAACCGTACCCTTTTCAAGTTTTCAGCCCCATTTGTTATGGTCAGGGAACTGCTCCCGAAATATATGAGTACGTAGCTGCAATCTAGAATAAGTTAGTCAATTTGGTTGAAGTCTAGTGCAGAGATCCTGACACGTCCAAAACACACGGCTTGTTAAATCAGTCATCATAGAAAACATGTAACTTGTGTGTGAAAGATTTCCAAGTGAATTTGTGCGTTCAGTACAGCATTGCCAGGTTCCAATCAGACCTAGGCCTATACTATAAAGCATACTTTAAATATACTTCATATTATTTTAAAGCGTATGATCTTGTTTATAGTTGGCGCGAATACAAAAAAAACCTATCGATGTAAACCAAAGATATCGTTGATTTTGTACGGCTATACTATTTTCCTCCTGCACAATTAGAATCCTGTAGTTAAGCCTAGGCCGATACATTCCAGCTGTCAAAGAAGAACGCATGTTCATTGTCCTTTCAAAATCGTTGTCAAAGTTTAAACACCTGATATTATTAGGCATTCTAAGTGGTATTAGATTTGATTATATAATAATATGTATCCAAAATGTTATCTGTGAACACCCTATCCGAATACAACATAAAGGCCATGCAATATTTCAAGCACTGCGTAACACATAATAACCCAATAATTGGTCTGTACAAGCAAATACTGAGTGTGGACATTTCATTGTGCACGTCGAAAAATACATAGCTTTACCAAATCAAGTACATTTCTGGTTTGCATTGTTGGATTTTCTCGATTTTTGTCACCAATTATAAACAAGACCATAGGCTTGAAAATGCTATAAAATTTGATAAGCTAGTCTGACCAACTTTGAGAAAATCAGCGATTTCTTCATGCACAATGTTTATTGGTACACGCTGTTGTGCAGGTTTATGGTCAACTCGCCCTAGACTTCCCCCCCCCTTGACAACCCCCCCCCCCCTCGACAACTGGCCCCTGATTAATTGTCGCCTACCCAACTGGTCACAGCCCCTATGTAACTCGTCCCCTATGCCAACTCGCCCCTGACTTTTTCAACTGGTAGGATTATATGAAGTTGTAAGAATGGTTCGATGACGTTACCGAGAGCAACATTATCTTTCCATGTCATTAGGGACTACCCTTCCATTAATTCAGCAGTTTATTACCTTTTTGCGGATGAAATTTCACTTCCGAATAGATTGCAACTTCGTAGTCTCTGTTCTTAAACTTACGTCTTGAAATTTTGAATGAGTGGTGGAAATACTAGAAAATTATATTTTCCCTCTATACCATAATGACGAATAACCCAAAAGTTGACTTTTTGACAGAAGAAAAAAACAACCATATTGCAAAGCAATTATATTTTCCCCAGGAAAACGCAGTTACTCGTGTATAATATATATTTCAACAGGGTAGCCTGTTCAGTTATTTCAACTGCTATTCTTAAGGGCCCTTATTACATTAAAATAAGTTATCGAATGAAACCAATAAACACATTAAACAAAACCAAAATTCTTAAATAATAAAATGACAATATTAAACGAGTTTTTAAAAATAAATAAAAATATTTAAAAATAAAAAAAATAACGTATGTAACAGGACCAAATCTATAAGATCAAAGAAAAGAAAATTGTTATAATTTAACCTGAGTACATTTTAAGAAAGTGTAGCTTACGTCATGAAATGCCACGAGAAAGTAGAAGGTATGGTTAAGTTATGGTGGGGATAGGTATATAATTGAGGTGGACTGGTTTGGTGTCAGCAGAACACTGAATGTAATTGTGTGTCAAGGGGCGGAGGCTTTAAATATAAATAATGGGCCAAATGGGGACATTTTAGGAGAAAAATTGTGTTGCCCCAATCCCACTCCCTACTCAGACTTTGGCAAGTGGGGTGGGAGTGGTAAATATTAGCTTTTTATTGTTAACAAATGCGTTGAGTGCAAAAACCCCCCCCCCCCCAAACAACAATGCCCCGGAAGAACGACGCTTATCTAAACCATTATGCATTGAAGTTCACAGTTATACGTAACTCCTGGTTTCACGTCATGACATTTTGCTTTCTGTCATGAAGTTTATAAGATTATTGAATATAAAAGCGCTGTTGAGCATTAAAATAATAAAGGTGCTATCGTGGATCATTGGGCTCTCCTATACATTGCAATATCAGGGCTGATGACGTTATCAATGTTCAGCTTTCGTTTCCCCCTAAAATGATACTTAGTTTTCAGGTTTCAGGTTATTTCTAAACTATAAGGTAATGAAGTTGAATACTGTATCTAAGTTTTCAAAGAATGCCGAGGTTGTAAGATATAAGGTTAAGGACTTTCTGACAAGGATTTCTCCACGTTAACTCATCATCAATAATGACACCCAAACATTCACAGGAATCAACCTTTTCAATCTGATAATTGTGTAGACACAATGTGCAACATGATGGACATTTGAAACTGATGTTTTTCCTATAAAAACAGATTCGCATATAAAGGCCGCCCTTTTAGGTGATGACGTCTTCAAGCGTCACCCATTTCCGTCGCATTGGCCTACCTCTCAACATTTGGTTAATAAATTGTGGTCACTTATTATTGCACTTTGGGTAACCCTGGAGGTGAAGGTCAGGCGGCAAAGTCTACGAATCCACAATATATGGCCACGACGTCCATTATGTTTAAACATGTTTGTGTTCATATTTTTTCTTCAAGTTACCACTACTTATTTATTTCTTTTAAATGCGATGACCACATAATTACGCCACAAATCTGAGCCCATTCAACAAGGTTTCATGATCATGCCGGCAGCAGGTTTCATGCTCATTGCGTAAAGCGTTTGAAAGAAATTGATTCTTTTCATTTAGGGGCTATTTTCTATATAAAATTTTGTTTCAAATTTTCTATATAAAATTTTGTTTCAAGTATATTTTCTCTAAGTCTGACGATGTAAAGATTCTATAATCTCCCAAAGGTTATTTGAGGTCTTTTGAAACTTGATATTAGCAATTACGTGAATTACAACAACAAAAGATATTTCTTACAGGTTTAGTTTATCAGTTTCTCAAAATAATAAAGTTTCTCTTCGCATCCTGCTTCATTGATAAACTGCCCTCGTTTTTTACATTTTTTTTTTATACGGACTGCGGGGTTTCGGATTTTCTTGGTGATGGCTGGCCGGCCAGCGAGTTTTCTTTTCCCAAACTAAGTCCACATACGTGGTTGTTTAGCGCCATCTACAATAGTGCTGTGATTTTGCAACGCAATGTTATGGGTTCGAGTCACCGTTTTGCACCCAAATTTGGTTTCTTTTATAACCTGAGGATTTTTAAAGGGAAATAAAGTGTAATTTTCATTAATCAATTCAACCCCTGTGTTTCGTGAACAATCGCAAAGTATCCTTAGCGATTTTTTAAAATGATTTTTACATTTGCAGATATCGAATTTTCTTAAAATGATTAATGTTTTTTTCATTTCCTCAGAAAATCCCTCCGGGCGTAAAATGTCCTAAAATTTCCTGAAAACAAGGATTCAGTTTCCGCGAAATTTGAAAAATGTAACCCTAAAGTGCCCAAATTCGAGCGTTTTTGTTAATTGTTCAAAATTCTTTACAAAACTTTAAATAAGTTGTACTCACTAATTTTTTGTTGTTGCTCTCGGGTATATCCTTAGTATATTGGAAAGTAGTCGCATACGTAGTGATACAACTTGAAACATTGTCGTGTACACAGGGAAATTCCGCACTTTTTTGCAGAAAAAAACGAGTGTGAGTGCTGTGCCCTCTTGCAAGAACTCGAATGTAACAAATAAATAAAGGTCGGAACTGAATAAAAAATGATATCATTAGAAAGAGCGTGAGCGCCCCCTTGTAATAACATGCTTACTCTACCTCGTACATGTACGAGGTTTGGCTTTTTCGAACTAACAAATATACCCTGTACATGTACGACTTTGGTACTGAAATAGTGGAAGCACAGCATTTTTTCTTTACGCCGCGGAGATGGGATATACTGCACATTGCAGCACCGTGTACGTTCCTATGGGAACATGGTTTATCTCTTAACTATTTATGTGTACTTCGGGTACTCGGCCTCAAACGAGCCAAATACAGTAGAAAAAACAACAACAATAAATGCATAAATTATGAGGAAAACATGTACATGTGCCTACTTCGAAACCGGCGGATGTTTTTTGTTGAACAAAATACATTTGAATCGTAATTAAGTATATCCAGATAGTGAGTTTCGTTCGGTTTTGGGAAATACATTCCGGTGGTAAAAGTACTCGTTTGATGTTTCAAAAGTCGTTCAATTTTAAAATACCTTTGATTTTTAATAGTTGGCGATCGATTCGTAAAAATACATTCCGTTCATCAAAACACACGTTAGATCTTGAAACAAACATATTCGATTTTCAAAAATATATCCTCTTGTCCAATGTTCAAATAATTTTTACTGTAATTCTTCTTCGTACCGTTGGAAAGTCAGATATGTTTATCAATGTATGACCTTTTGGTTCATGAAATAAAGGGATACTGACAAATTGTGCATCTTGTCAGCCATAATTTGATCCGTCATCAGTGTTTATTCACATAACTAACTACTGAGGATGGATTCTATTTTTTTTATTTTGTGTGTGGAAGCCCCTTAAGCTAGAAAAGCTTTACCTCCTCTCTACGTTAGGCTGGTCTGGTTTACACCTTCAGGATTTATTGTGGTTGTTGGTTTGTTTGTTTGCTTCGTGTACGCACAATTTGATGATCCTCCAATAGACAAATTGAGCAATGAGATAATTATTTAAAAGGAAAATTTGTGAGCGAGCGAGTTGGTCCGGGAGCAAGTTGGCGATAACTCGATGATCCTCCAATTGACGAGTTGGTGATAACTTGATGATCCTCCAATTGACGAGTTGGTGATAACTTGATGATCCTCCAATTGACGAGTTGGTATAACTTGATGATCCTCCAATTGACGAGTTGGTGATAACTTGATGATCCTCCAATTGACGAGTTGGTGATAACTTGATGATCCTCCAATTGACGAGTTGGTGATAACTTGATGATCCTCCAATTGACGAGTTGGTGATAACTTGATGATCCTCCAATTGACGAGTTGGCGATAATCTGATGATCCTCCAATAGACGAATTGAGCAATGAGATAATTATTCAACGGGAGAATTTGTGAGCAGCCGAGTTGGTCCGGGAGCAAGTTGGCTAGGAGCGACATTGCTTGGGGGAAAGTTGACGAGGAGATTGAGTTGGTCAGGGTGAGAAGGAAGGAGAGGGGGCAAGTTACCGGTGGGAGTGAATATGCACTATGCAGTGAAAAAGCCACGTAATGAAAATGTATCCCATTAATGGTACCTCCATGGCAGTATAACATCCTGTCTTTAATAGTTATCTCTTTATCGCCCAATTATGCCCATCGCTCTTTTCAGTAACTTCATTCAGAGAAGCCGGAATGTTTAAGGAAATTCAAGTATTTCAAAATTATCGTTACCTACATTACGGGTTAATAATAGTTATGGGGTCCAGTTAATATATATATGAAATGTTTCATTGTTTTGCTAGATTGGTTGAGTCTCATCGTCTGACGTCTGACTTCAATCACAAAGATGCAGCAAGACAGACTTGGTCGGCGGGGTAGAGCTAGAATCACGGCCGAGGAGTACAACCACTCACTCGGCAAACTCGTCAGCACAAAGAGGAGGGTAAAGCCAAGTCGCAAGGCGGCATTCATGGCCGCCTTTCCAGTCAAAGACTCGCCAAGACTCCATTCTGATGAAGAGGGACCATCCACCCTGCCACTGAGACAGGCGTCAGTAACTCATCCTGAGCACAGCAAAACTCAGAATAGGCCTACAGACGAAACAACCATCAATCGTGACGTGAAAAGGTATAATGGGGAAATTGCTCTCAAAATCTCAATCGACTTAACTTTCACTCAATCCCCTTCATGCATTAGGCCTGTATGTAGCATGGTAGTTTTCTCATTTCTTGTCGTACCAGGAAAAGTGGTTTTCAGCTTTATAGAGCAAAAACCAGCGAGACATTTTTGCCTGCAAGGTTCGTTAATTCATTTTTAATAAAATACCATTCGCACTTTGATGTATAACCTCATTTCACAATTTGTAAGTTTTCCAGTTCCAAGCAGCTTTCAATTTCAAAACCAACTGCAAATTTCAATACACAAAATACAATATGCTTTAATCAGGTTATTTTTTTCTCGGACTTCTTTTGAATTGACCGTTATTTCCCCATAAAATTCATCGACTATTGTAAAGCAGCCTTGTAATCAGAGATGAATAACTGACACTGTTGGCTTTTACACACCAATTGGGAAAAACCCAACAAAAGTTTGAAGAAGAAACAATGATACTCAGAGCTTTGTTGCTGCATAATCATCCAGGAAATTTTATTGTATTTCCAATTTGCAGTCCCGTTGAAGTGAAAAAGAAATTGCAGGTTTTTGTCCGAGGTCTCCTTTTACCAAAGACACTGTGCCTTCAGCTCGATCCGGATACATCGGTATCAGATTTAAAGGCACTTATACAAGCTGAGAGTGGCATCCAGCCTCAAGATCAACACCTTCACATCGGGAGAAACTTCCAGGTGCTCATAAAAATAAAAAAAATAAAAAATCTGTTTACCTTTTAATATGCATTTTATCTGAGCGTATTACGCCACTTCAATTATAATCATAATTTTATCCACTTTTTTTACTGCCTTCATTTTGTTTGAAAAACCGTTGGTGGAATACGTGACGAAAATGTTATCGATTTTTATAATGTTATACTATGAAGGGCCTAATTGAAACGTAGTTCGTTAAAAAACATTGTTTATAAAAAAAACAATAGTAAACTATTTCGCAATACCGTGTGAATCAAAAAGGTAAGCAGATAGCCTTATTTTTTTTTTTCATCCAGAAATCTCATTTAATGTCATTAAAATTGGTTTGCAGCTTTGTGACCTACTCTCCATTCGGGACCATGGGATACAACAAGACCACAACATCGAGCTTCGCACTGGCGGCTTGTTAGGCGGTGGACCATTAGGTATTTGGTTAATTGGCTCTTATAAGAATCTGTTAAAGTGGGTGTTTAAGAAATTTCTCCCTAATTTCGACATCGTCCCTTTCAAAATGTCACATTACACCACGTTAAGAAAACTGCAGAAACGGCAATTTTAACAATAAAATCGTGTCCTGTACAACGTCTTTAATCAGTCAGTACGATGGGCTTCTGGTCTGCATTTACAGGAATTCTCTTCTTTTTTTGAGCTCGTAATGCTGCACTAAGCTGATTGATGTAAACTGTTGTATATGATTTTCCATTCCAGAAGAAGAGCAGTTGATTAACAGACTCTTCTTAAACTTGTCAAGCAATCTTGGACGACAATGGAAGCCACTGGCCCACTATTTGGGATTCTCGGTCAGTGAACTTGAAACATTCGAAAGAAATGACGAGGGAAATCAAGAACAACAGAGCTTCAAGATGTTAGATGCCTGGAGGAAGAAACAGGACAACCCCGCAGACGCCCCTGAGAAGCTGAGAGACGCCCTGAAAGCAATAGGACGTGTAGACTTAGCACTGCAAGTACCAGGTATGAGAGCTAACCGAAACAGGTCATGCACTCTTTCTTGGTCAAGTTTAGCTTACTTTACATCACTGTGTTACTTGTTAAGTATTTTGTTTTATAATAATACAGTTATGGGTAACCTTTCAAAAGCTTTGTTAGGCTAATTAGATTACACAGTGAAATCTCGATATGTCAAACCTCAAGGGAACAGGTTCAACATTCGACTGAAGCAGAGTTTTGAGTTAAGCAGGGTTGTATATCATTGTTATACTACTGAAGGGAATGGTCTCTTTGTTTAAATTACCAGTTGTTTTGAGCTATCAGTGTTTTACTTATCGAGATTATCACTGTTTCTCTTTTGTGATTGCAATTTGAAATCATCGAAACTTAATTCTATAGATAATAACTGCTATTCATAACTTCTCATAAAGTTGCAACTGCCGACAGACGAAGCAAAACTTGAGGGGCTCATGCCGTGAATTTGTACTGGACTAACAAAATCGAATCAGCCAAATCATGGGCGTTCAATTACCATGAATACTATTATTACCATCTGCTGGAGTACTCCTAATCACACCCAACGGTCACACACCAAAGGAAATGAAGCAATTTCCAAATGACCAAACAATCCTGAACACCTAATTAAACAAACTAAATTGGACACCCCCCCCCCAAAAAAAAGTATAATTTATGTCCCAACAAAGCCCTGTAAAACTTGACAGACTGGGAATTAACCAATACAGAAACATTCAAACCCGTATACCTATTAGAAATGTTAGTCTATAAGAGCTTCTCTGAATGGGATTCAGCCACTTTCCCTATCCCTGTTAGATGCTTGGTGGAAAAAACAAGGCAACCCTGCAGACACACCTGAGAAGATGAGAGACGCTCTAAGAGATGTCGACCTTGCTGACTTGGCACCGCAAGTACAAGGTAAAAGCTAAATAACCGAAACGGTCAATGAACTCTTTCTTGGTCAAGTATATTTACTATACAACACTATTCCACTTTCGAAGTCAATCTCAAGTAATACAGCAATGGATAACCTATCAAAAGCTTTGTTAGACTACTTATAGTTCATATACTCTATTGTGAAACAAAACTCAACGAAACTGCGTTATCAGGATAATGACTGCTGTGCAGAAATTCTCTTCATCAAGTTGCAACTGCTGACAGCATGTTCAGGGTCAATGCCATGAATTTTTACCAAGGAACATATTTTGTGTAACATTCTACTGTTCCTAAATATATTAAAATATTAGACATCCCTTTTGGGGTCAAACTTGGATTTTTTTCCTGTGAAGTCGTTTTTGAAAAGCTTGCTCATTTGTTTACTTTTATTTACTGGAACAACAACGAATCACCAAAAAGGCGAGAAAAGAAAAACAAACGAAGACTATTCATGGCGTTTGGTGCTGAAACAGCTGTAACATTGAGGTTTCTGCCGGAAATATCATCACAGTTTGCTCATGAATACAAACATTTACATTAGACCCCCTCCCCCCAAAAAAGAAGTCACCCTTAAATGGGATACAAATGAGCCTTTTCAAGTATAGCATTTAAACATTTGTACATGAGCCCTTTAAGGCGAATTATAACGCATACCGTATGTTACAACCGTTTACTTTTCGTAGGCCAATGTGCCTACAACAAAAATTTAGGGGTTGATTTGGTGCGTTACCAAATTAGTTAGCCGGAAAAGTCGCTAAAGTTGTAAGCGCATTTGTGCGATTCCGAAGTAATGTTCATGACGTAAATTTGCCAACGATTTCAAGCACATGGAATTTCGCATTTTTGTAACGTCACTGATGTAAGCATTTTTTATTCGGAAGTAAGCATGCCTTTTTCGCTGTGATTCCTGCTTACGGTCTGTGGTGATGATGAAGGCTGTCATCAGCCTGTGCTTTGCAGCGCCAAGAAATAGAGCAGGTGTTTTAAAACATACAGACCAACGTCTTTAGATATATACTGATAGTTTACTTGTTTGTTCCCTCCAAAATGAATTTTTTTTTCTGCACAGGCACTGCAAAACCTCGTTTTGATGTAGAACAGTGTGCAAGAGAATTGGCAGCACATTACCGAGGGACAATGAAAGTGACGACACTTCCTAAAGAGAAGCACATGGCTAGAGAGATGGATGACATCTGCATCAACCTGCAGCTACTGCAAGAGACGAATGTACCATCTCCTGTCTCCTCATCGGAGGCAAAGATGCAGGCAGAAACTGGCAGAACAGCGGAGCATTCGAAAGCTTCGAAAAGGGGTACTCCTGTTCCACCCAGTTCACAACCTGATAGGGACAAAGGGTTTCATGTTCAGAAAATGTCTCTTGAATCATATAAAGACATGCTTGTGCTTAAATCAAATCGATTATTAATCAGAGCTGAGGCTGGTTACGGCAAAACCACACTCCTTAAAAGGATTGCATACGATTGGGCAGATCTGAAAATCAAGGACGATGATCAAACTGAAAACCAACAACCTGAGCACACATCAGTTCTGGGAAGGTACGAGCTTGTCTTTGTGATCGAGGTTAATCGAATGGGTAAGAATTTTGACATTGTTGACGCCATTTTCTCTCAGATACTCACAGACAGCGAACTGAAGAAGAAAGACGTAGAACAATACATCCATGAGAATCAAGAGCGCGTATTGATTCTGTTTGATGGCGCTGATGAGGTTTCTTTGCAAAGAGTAAAGGATGCACAGCGCGAAAAAGTAATAGACTTGAACGGTGTATTATCTTTCAAATTACTCAAGTCGTGCAAGGTCATAGTTACGAGCCGACAGAAGACTGCGAATGAGCTGCTAGATATGCACGCAGACTACACAAAAATTAACATGATGGGCTTTGACGAGAACGACAGGCGAAAATACGTTAGGAAATACTTGGCAAATTTTGAACCTGATAATCAAAACAACTTCCTTGAGAAGGTTAATGGATGCGAACCGCTTCGTAGTTTAGCTGAAATACCGTTATTTCTGTGGCTGATGTGCCACACATGGGCAGAAAAAGGGAAACTGCCGGATCAAATAACAAGCCTTTTCCGTGACAACGTTCAGCTGCTTATCCAGCATAAGGCCAGTAAGGAAACAGATGAGCTTGTTTCTGATTTTAAGAAACATGTTTCACAACTCGGTCAGATAGCTCTTAAAGGTTTGTTAGATTCAAATGGGGAAAAGCTTCATTTCAAGGAAGATGAGATCGATTCAAAGGATCTTGAGATTTTGGACAAGGGATCTGATGTTGGCTTGTTGACAAAAAGAAAAGATGTTCAAGGTCTCAAAACGGTTGCTCACTTTTCGTTTCTGCACAAGACTTTCCAAGAATATAGTGCGGCGGCATATCTGGCAGATTTGTTAAGGACTGACAGAGAAGCCTTTGACCAATACCTGTCTCATATATTTCTTGGAGATGTGGAAAGCTTGGAATACGTCCTGCGATTCTGCTGTGGACTGAACCCAGATGCGGCAGAGGTGATTTTGAGGCGAATGTCAGATCTTTTGAAGCAAAATGACTTGAACAAGCCCTTGCATAGAATTTCGATATTGCTCCTATCTGAAGCTCAGTCAGAGTCTATTGTTAAAGAATTTCTTGAGACTGTGAAGATTGAGTTTCCATATAAACTCCAAGGGGAGGTGCTCGTGGCTGCGAATTATCTCTTTCAAGTCGGGTCCAATCATACAATTCTGCACAAAGTAGACAAACACGAAATAAATGCTACGTGTCGAGGTTTAGCTGACTTGAAACTGTTAGAGGATGTGATGACTCATATACAATGTCAGCCATCGCTGAACATTGTACTTTATGGTATCGGCTGGGATACGTTTGTTGATAACGCCTCGGTGATACTGAAATATCTTAACTCTCTAGAACTACATAATTGCGATTGGAACCTTAAAAAACTTTTCCAAGTGTTGTCAAAAACCAACACGCAAAGAGTTGAAATTGGTGGAATGAATATGCATGATACATTATCTGAACAAAACATTAAACAAGTACCATCTCTAACAGAATGTAGTCTTATCGAGTGTGGTCTGACAAACAGTGATATTCAGCCACTTTTCTCTCTTCTTTCATCAGCAGGCAGCATAAAGAAAATTCATCTCAGAGGAAACAATTTGCACGATTTGCAGCCTGTCACGATTGCTAGATTCCCTTCCCTTGAAGAACTGCAACTGCTTGAAAGTCGTCTGACAAATAGGGATATCGAAGCACTTTTTTGTCTTCTTTCATCATTAGGCAGCATTAAGAACTGCGCTCTGCGCGGAAACAATTTGCACGGTTTGCAGCCTGTCCCGATCGCTAGTGTCCCATCCCTTGAAGAATTGCACCTATATGAAAGTAGTCTGACAAGCAGTGACATCGAGCCTCTTTTCTCTCTTCTTTCATCAGCAGGCAGCTTAAAGACTGTTGTTCTGCAAGGAAACAATTTGCACGGTTTGCAGCCCGTCACAATCGCTAGTGTCCCATCCCTTGAAGAATTGCACCTATATGAAAGTAGTCTGACAAGCAGTGACATCGAGCCTCTTTTCTCTCTTCTGTCATCATTAGGCAGCTTAAAGACAGTTCTTCTGCAAGGAAACAATTTGCGCGGTTTGCAGCCTGTCCCGATCGCTAGTCTCCCATCCCTTGAAGAATTGTACCTTTATGAAAGTAGTCTGACAAACAGTGACATCGAGCATCTTTTCCATCTTCTTTCATCAGCAGGCAGCTTAAAGACAGTTATTCTGCAAGGAAACAATTTGCACGGTTTGCAGCCTGTCCCGATCGCTAGTGTCCCATCCCTTGAAGAATTGCACCTATATGAAAGTAGTCTGACAAAAAGTGACATCGAGCCTCTTTTCTCTCTTTTGTCATCAGCAGGCAGTATAAAGACAGTTGTTCTGCGAGGAAACAATTTACACGGTCTGCAGCCTGTCACAATGGCTAGTGTCCCATCCCTTGAAGAATTGCACCTAAATGAAAGTAGTCTGACAAACAGTGACATCGAGCCTCTTTTCTCTCTTCTGTCATCAGCAGGCAGTATAAAGACAGTTGTTCTGCAAGAAAACAATTTGCACGGTTTGCAGCCTGTCACGATCCCTAGTGTCCCATCTCTTGAAGAATTGCACCTATATGAAAGTAGTCTGACAAAAAGTGACATCGAGCCTCTTTTCCATCTTCTTTCATCAGCAGGCAGTATAAAGACAGTTGTTCTGCAAGGAAACAATTTGCACGGTTTGCAGCCTGTCACGATCGCTAGTGTCCCATCCCTTGAAGAATTGCACCTATATGAAAGTAGTCTGACAAACAGTGACATCGAGCCTCTTTTCTCTCTTCTTTCATCAGCAGGCAGCATAAAGACAGTTGTTCTGCGAGGAAACAATTTGCACGGTTTGCAGCCTGTCACGATCGCTAGTGTCCCATCCCTTGAAGAATTGCACCTATATGAAAGTAGTCTGACAAGCAGTGACATCGAGCCTCTTTTCTCTCTTCTTTCATCAGCAGGCAGCTTAAAGACAGTTATTCTGCAAGGAAACAATTTGCACGGTTTGCAGCCTGTCCCGATCGCTAGTGTCCCATCCCTTGAAAAATTGGACCTATATGAAAGTGGTCTGACAAACAGTGACATCGAGCCTCTTTTCCATCTTCTGTCATCAGCAGGCAGTATAAAGACAGTTGTTCTGCAAGGAAACAATTTGCACGGTTTGCAGCCTGTCACGATCGCTAGTGTCCCATCCCTTGAAAAATTGGACCTATATGAAAGTAGTCTGACAAACAGTGACACAGAAGCACTTTTTTGTCTTCTTTCATCATTAGGCAGCATTAAGACCTTTGCTCTGCGAGGAAACAATTTACACGGTCTGCAGCCTGTCACAATGGCTAGTGTCCCATCCCTTGAAGAATTGAAACTATTTGAAAGTAGTCTGACAAACAGTGACATCGAGTCTCTTTTCTCTCTTCTTTCATCAGCAGGTAGAATAAAGACAGTTGTTCTGCAAGGAAACAATTTGCACGGTTTGCAGCCTGTCACGATCGCTAGTGTCCCATCCCTTGAAGAATTGCACCTATATGAAAGTAGTCTGACAAACAGTGACATCGAGCCTCTTTTCTCTCTTCTTTCATCAGCAGGCAGTATAAAGATAGTTCATCTGCATGGAAACAATTTGCACGGTTTGCAGCCTGTCACGATCGCTAGTGTCCCATCCCTTGAAGAATTGCAACTACTTGAAAGTAGTCTGACAAACAGTGACATCGAGCCTCTTTTCTATCTTCTTTCATCAGCAGGCAGCATAAAGACAGTTGTTCTGCGAGGAAACAATTTGCACGGTTTGCAGCCTGTTTGGATCGCTAGTGTCCCATCCCTTGAAGAATTGCACCTATATGAAAGTAGTCTGACAAGCAGTGACATCGAGCCTCTTTTCTCTCTTCTTTCATCAGCAGGCAGCTTAAAGACAGTTATTCTGCAAGGAAACAATTTGCACGGTTTGCAGCCTGTCCCGATCGCTAGTGTCCCATCCCTTGAAAAATTGGACCTATATGAAAGTAGTCTGACAAGCAGTGACACAGAAGCACTTTTTTGTCTTCTTTCATCATTAGGCAGCATTAAGACCTTCGCTCTGCGAGGAAACAATTTACACGGTCTGCAGCCTGTCACAATGGCTAGTGTCCCATCCCTTGAAGAATTGAAACTATTTGAAAGTAGTCTGACAAACAGTGACATCGAGTCTCTTTTCTCTCTTCTTTCATCAGCAGGCAGAATAAAGACAGTTGTTCTGCGAGGAAACAATTTGCACGGTTTGCAGCCTGTCCCGATCGCTAGTGTCCCATTCCTTGAAGAATTGCACCTATATGAAAGTAGTCTGACAAACAGTGACATCGAGCCTCTTTTCCATCTTCTTTCATCAGCAGGCAGTATAAAGACAGTTAATCTGCAAGGAAACAATTTGCACGGTTTGCAGCCTGTCACGATCGCTAGTGTCCCATCCCTTGAAGAATTGCACCTATATGAAAGTGGTCTGACAAACAGTGACATCGAGCCTCTTTTCCATCTTCTGTCATCAGCAGGCAGTATAAAGACAGTTGTTCTACAAGAAAACAATTTGCACGGTTTGCAGCCTGTCACGATCGCTAGTGTCCCATCCCTTGAAGAATTGCACCTATATGAAAGTGGTCTGACAAACAGTGACATCGAGCCTCTTTTCTCTCTTCTGTCATCAGCAGGCAGTATAAAGACAGTTGTTCTGCAAGAAAACAATTTGCACGGTTTGCAGCCTGTCCCGATCGCTAGTGTCCCATCCCTTGAAAAATTGGACCTATATGAAAGTAGTCTGACAAACAGTGACACAGAAGCACTTTTTTGTCTTCTTTCATCATTAGGCAGCATTAAGAACTTTGCTCTGCGAGGAAACAATTTACACGGTCTGCAGCCTGTCACAATGGCTAGTGTCCCATCCCTTGAAGAATTGAAACTATTTGAAAGTAGTCTGACAAACAGTGACATCGAGTCTCTTTTCCATCTTCTTTCATCAGCAGGCAGTATAAAGACAGTTAATCTGCAAGGAAACAATTTGCACGGTTTGCAGCCTGTCACGATCGCTAGTGTCCCATCCCTTGAAGAATTGCACCTATATGAAAGTGGTCTGACAAACAGTGACATCGAGCCTCTTTTCCATCTGCTGTCATCAGCAGGCAGTATAAAGACAGTTGTTCTACAAGAAAACAATTTGCACGGTTTGCAGCCTGTCACGATCGCTAATGTCCCATCCCTTGAAGAATTGCACCTATATGAAAGTGGTCTGACAAACAGTGACATCGAGCCTCTTTTCCATCTTCTGTCATCAGCAGGCAGTATAAAGACAGTTGTTCTGCAAGGAAACAATTTGCACGGTTTGCAGCCTGTCACGATCGATAATGTCCCATCCCTTGAAGAATTGCACCTACATGAAAGTAGTCTGACAAACAGTGACATCGAGCCTCTTTTCTCTCTTCTTTCATCAGCAGGCAGTATAAAGACAGTTCATCTGCATGGAAACAATTTGCACGGTTTGCAGCCTGTCCCGATCGCTAGTGTCCCATCCCTTGAAGAATTGCACCTATATGAAAGTAGTCTGACAAAAAGTGACATCGAGCCTCTTTTCTCTCTTCTTTCATCAGCAGGCAGTATAAAGACAGTTGTTCTGCAAGGAAACAATTTGCACGGTTTGCAGCCTGTCACGATCGATAATGTCCCATCCCTTGAAGAATTGCACCTATATGAAAGTAGTCTGACAAACAGTGACATCGAGCCTCTTTTCTCTCTTCTTTCATCAGCAGGCAGTATAAAGACAGTTCATCTGCATGGAAACAATTTGCACGGTTTGCAGCCTGTCCTGATCGCTAGTGTCCCATCCCTTGAAGAATTGCACCTATATGAAAGTAGTCTGACAAGCAGTGACATCGAGCCTCTTTTCTATCTTCTTTCATCAGCAGGCAGCTTAAAGACAGTTATTCTGCAAGGAAACAATTTGCACGGTTTGCAGCCTGTCCGGATCGCTAGTGTCCCATCCCTTGAAATATTGGACCTATATGAAAGTAGTCTGACAAACAGTGACATCGAAGCACTTTTTTGTCTTCTTTCATCATTAGGCAGCATTAAGACCTTCACTCTGCGAGGAAACAATTTACACGGTCTGCAGCCTGTCACAATGGCTAGTGTCCCATCCCTTGAAGAATTGAAACTATTTGAAAGTAGTCTGACAAACAGTGACATCGAGTCTCTTTTCTCTCTTCTTTCATCAGCAGGCAGAATAAAGACTGTTGTTCTGCGAGGAAACAATTTGAACGGTTTGCAGCCTGTCACGATCGCTAGTGTCCCATTCCTTGAAGAATTGCACCTATATGAAAGTAGTCTGACAAACAGCGACATCGAGCCTCTTTTCCATCTTCTGTCATCAGCAGGCAGTATAAAGACAGTTGTTCTACAAGAAAACAATTTGCACGGTTTGCAGCCTGTCACGATCGCTAGTGTCCCATCCCTTGAAGAATTGCACCTATATGAAAGTAGTCTGACAAACAGTGTCATCGAGCCTCTTTTCTCTCTTCTTTCATCAGCAGGCAGTATAAAGACAGTTGTTCTGCAAGGAAACAATTTGCACGGTTTGCAGCCTGTCTCGATCGCTAGTGTCCCATCCCTTGAAGAATTGCACCTATATGAAAGCAGTCTGACAAAAAGTGACATCGAGCCTCTTTTCCATCTTCTTTCATCAGCAGGCAGTATAAAGACAGTTGTTCTGCAAGGAAACAATTTGCACGGTTTGCAGCCTGTCACGATCGCTAGTGTCCCATCCCTTGAAGAATTGCACCTATATGAAAGTAGTCTGACAAACAGTGACATCGAGCCTCTTTTCTCTCTTCTTTCATCAGCAGGCAGTATAAAGACAGTTCATCTGCATGGAAACAATTTGCACGGTTTGCAGCCTGTCACGATCGCTAGTGTCCCATCCCTTGAAGAATTGCACCTATATGAAAGTAGTCTGACAAACAGTGACATCGAGCCTCTTTTCTCTCTTCTTTCATCAGCAGGCAGTATAAAGACAGTTCATCTGCAAGGAAACAATTTGCACGGTTTGCAGCCTGTCACAATCGCTAGTGTCCCATCCCTTGAAGAATTGCAACTACTTGAAAGCAGTCTGACAAACAGTGACATCGAGCCTCTGTTCTCTCTTCTTTCATTATCAGGCAGAATAAAGACAGTTGTTTTGCGAGGAAACAATTTGCACGGTTTGCAGCCTGTCACAATCGCTAGTGTTCCATCCCTTGAAGAATTGCAACTACTTGAAAGTAGTCTGACAAACAGTGACATCGAGCCTCTTTTCTATCTTCTTTCATCAGCAGGCAGCATAAAGACAGTTGTTCTGCGAGGAAACAATTTGCACGGTTTGCAGCCTGTTTGGATCGCTAGTGTCCCATCCCTTGAAGAATTGCACCTATATAAAAGTAGTCTGACAAACAGTGACATCGAGCCTCTTTTCTCTCTTCTTTCATCAGCAGGCAGCATAAATACAGTTGTTCTGCGAGGAAACAATTTGCATGGTTTGCACCCTGTTTGGATCGCTAGTACCCCTTCCCTTAAACAGATTGAGCTATATGAAATTGGTCTGACAAAAAGTGACATTGAGTCACTTTTCTCTATTCTTTCATTAGCAGGCGGCATAGAGGCAGTGTTCCTGAATGGCATCAATTTGCACGGTTTATCACGTGTCCCCATTGATCATTTCCCTTTCCTTCACTTCGTAAATTTATCTGAGTGTGGTCTGCAGAACAGCGATATTTGGGCAATTATCCATTTACTGTCATCTCTTGGTCGTGTAACTAGAGTCCAGTTAAGAGGCAACAATTTGCATGGTAACGTGGCGTTGGCATTGGCTGCCGTTCCCTCGTTGCAAACGTTCACTCTCGGTACTCAGTGGTTACCGATACCAAACATTCACATAAAAACAGACAAAAAACGTCGCAAAAAAATGACGTGTATGATAATGTAATTCACAGCTCGAAGATATTGCGCTGTTCATCATCTTTTCCCCACATTTAATATCAGTTAACATCTTTTTGATGACAACAGGTGCCCGATGCTTTTCAATGCAAGATACAATCAACTGTCTCTAAAGCTTAGTGGATCCATGTTTGGCTAAAGGAAAGGTGTTGATGGGCAGTTTTTCCCCCGTTTTTTCCCGTTTGTTGTTGCACTAGTAGGTTTTGTTTAAACCATCTATCCTCTTAGTGAAGAATTATTGTACAGTGTCCATTTTTTTTTAAAATTACAAACTCGCATTCCCATTCACTTCGTTCGAACGTGGACTTGAAATATTCACCAGCTGGGTAAATGCACGTGAAGTGTCAAATTTGAGCTACAAAGCAGTCAGAACCAAACCACAGAATAATCTGCGGGTTATGACAGCACGGTCTGTGCGGTGACACACAGTAACACCCATTCACACCCTTTTCCCCCACCCATTCACAACGTCTAGTTTTGCTATTTTACTGACGACCCTTACTGTTGGCCCCTTTTTGTTCCTTCTGGGATTTTTTTCTCACACGGTTTGTACACGCAAACCTTCTGATGACCTGGCCTCGGGTCCTCGGGACTATTGCTGTACAAATAATTCATTACCCCATGTCCCCAGACAGATATAAAGGAACATTTCTAATCACTGCTGACTCTTTCCTCTCCTTTCGTGGACAGTGCACTGACATTTTGGTCTTTTAGTCATTACCTCACAGGTCAAGGTACGACTCTAAATGTAAGAAAAAACCGAATTGTGATATTCTCGACTTCATCTGCAGATGTTCTTGGCAAACAACATTGTAATGGAAAAAAATATAATAGAAAATAGGCTCTGCTGCTATAAAATATTAACAAAGAATGTCAAAGTAGAAAATAATGAGCACTGATTGTGTCACGTGTGTCGGGAGTCAAACTCATCAGTTGCCATTAATACAAAATAGAGAAATGTCACAGAAACTAAGGCAAATACGCTATCCATACCTCTTTACATATTTAAATGATGAAAAGTAGCTTGTATTTTCAATTTCTCGCAAATCTCAGACAGCATTGAGTATGCCGTACCTGTGACATTACTGTGGAGGGGAATTAAACTGAAGCAAACATATCTGATCTGTGTCACGCAATGCACAAGCCGACTATACCCCCTCCCCCCTTATGGTGACGTCACACCTGAGGGCAGGTCTTTGTTGCTTTGTAACGAGCATGAGTAGACGCATTGTATTGTAATTGTCATGAATTTAAATGACAAAACCTTCCATCACTCAGGGCGCACAGTGCAAGGGCTCTGCTGTAGAGATTCTAATGATATGATATTTGACACAGGTTTTAGAGCATTACTGCTAGTGATGGGAGTCAATCTGGTAAATGCCATTCACCGAGAATGTGGGTGTGCCAAAGTGTTGTTTTCATGTGAGAATTTGATAAATCAAGGCGAGACGATGAAACAATGGCAAAATAGAAAATTATTGAAAGCATAAAAAAGGTTAACCGACATTGAAAATATAGATGAATACTTGCCCTCTGTTCATGCTTAAGACGTGTATAAACAATTGGGTTTGTATAAAGTTGTACAAACAAATGAAGACATATATGAGACACATTCTATAAAAGGGCTGTACTTTGCTGAATTGTATTGTGTTTAATGTGCAGTAGCACCTGAAATATGGTCTTCCTTAACAAACGCTTATGCCCTTTTATGTTAAAATTGCCTACATTTTACTGCATAATCCTTTAACAGGTGTTCGTTTCTATTTGTATGTAAATATATGTATGAAAGAGCTGTTTTAATCCATAGAACAAAATACTGCTTTGTGGAAAATGACTTTTAAAAATTTCAGGATTTACACGAAGACATCAAATGACGCTCATTTGCAAATCAAGTTTTGTTGTCTATTCCTGTAATGTTTTCTGGATATACTTGTCATATTAAAGTGAATATCTTACTTTAAATGCTCAAATAGTCCATAGGCGATATTTTTGAGTGAATGGGAGCACTAATACGACGCCATTTTTGAGGCGGTTTGTAGGATTTACACAAAGACATTGAATAATGCTCTTTTGCAAACCAAGTTTTGTTGTCTATGACTGTCATGTTTTCTGGATAAACTAGTCATAATTTATAAACTATTCATAACTAGTCATATTAAAGTGAATGTCTTACATTAAATGTTCAAACATTCTATAGGCGATATTTTTGAGTGAATGAGAGCACTGATTCGACGCCATTTTGAGGCCAATAAAAGAACTGTAATTTCTTGTGAACTAAAGCAAAGATTTATATGTGACTATTGCTTCAAGACGAACGTTTATAAATGCAAAACTATAACTTTGAAAAATGAACCTTTTTAAGTACATCTCTTTGTACCAAACTGGATGTATAACACACAGTCTACCATTCACTCGAGTATGGCTCACTGAGATTTTTATTTAAGTTTATTAATCAGTGGAGTTATGCTTTCAGTAACAGAAAGATAAAAACAAGAGTATTTATAGCCGAAATAGGCCACATGTTTATAGTGTCACGATATAAAAAAATCAGGTCGGAATATAAAAGGGGTTATCGTCATATTGAAGGGTGCTTTATATTTCACATTATTCGTTCCCTACATTACTTTGCAGTTTGATTGACGATAATCATAAATTATCTGGGAATTATATGTCATGTGGATATTTTTATTTCTAAAAGCCGGAAAAACAAGTACGATAAAAAAAATTGTCCAATTATATCTGGTGGTTTATCAATTTTATTAAGTTCCGCTGAAAAGTTTAATAAGAGAAGAGCAGATGTTGACATTTGCAACAGACGTGTCTCGTCGACAACCTTTCAGAATTGCGACGAATTTTAAAATGTTGTTAAGAAACAACTTGTTTGTTTTTTATATAAAATATCATTATATAAGACATATAATCCAAATTAATCATTGTTGTGGGCAAAGGCAGTAAAATGTTTGAGCAACCAAACTACAATTTTTTGTCAATGTAACTGTTACTGATGTATACATTATAATACTGAGTATAACAGCTGTATCATGGACGAATTATTTCTGAATAAAACAGTCGACGCACAGAGTTATGTAACGATGTTTAGTACAATTTGATAATTGAATACAATTCTGCTGGGGAAACAAAATTGTATCGAGCATTGTGCAAAGCTACCCAGAATTTTATATTTCCGTATACTCCCTCCCCATCCGCATTACTGGCCCTCCAAAGTTCTTTGAAGGACATATGACGTCGCCTGGAAACAGTGGTGACCCACCAATGCAACTGCAATACGGCTATTTCATGTTTGACACTCGAAAGGACACCCCATCCTCTGGATACAGAATAGCTTATTTTTAAAGAGTGGGCTAATAGTCACTACCTGTTGTACTCCATTGCTCCATGTGCATCAATGCAGGGGCGGATCTAATATTTTCTAAAGGGTATGACTGGGATTTCGATGTCCAAGACATTTCAAAGGAGGGGGGGGGGGGAGAGAAGTTGTAATCGGAGCCTAAAGGGGAATGGAATAAAACGTCCAATAGTGGTTACATACACTCATATCAATTCATATTTAGGATATTCCAATCATATTAGTATTGAACACGGCTCAGTTGTGGGGGGGGGGGGGTTTAACCACTCCATCAATACACCCCACACCCCCTGCCACCGATGAGGTATATCCCTTGCAGGGTGAATTGCACGAAGTTTCAGCCTTCGAATAAGTAATAGCGCCCTCTTTCAGAATCCCATCTCCTCCATAAGAATAGTTACCGCCCTGTCTGCATGTAGACCAAACTGAAGCACCTTTTTTTCTTTATTTGCTCACATGTCCCCTCCTCTCGTCCAATTAACTGTCAGCCAATGAATTCAAATTTCTTTTGGTGCATTGTAATACTACGTTGTCCAAAAACCTTTTTTTCTGCAGGCGCAGTTCCAGAGCCATTATTTTTTTTTAAAGGGGGGGGGGGGGCTAGTAGGGTGAATCCAGAATTTTTTTCAGGGAGCCGTGCTGAAATGTAGACCCGTTATTTTCTCCGGACACTTAGGCCTCCGAAATCAATTGTGGGAGGGGTTCGTGCCATATTTTCAATATTGAGCACTGATAAAATCCTACAATCAGGCACACTGTATTAACCAAAAGTGTAAAAATGTACCCTTCTCACGAATATTTATTTAGGGGGAGACCATTCGAATGTATGCCACATTTTCACATTTTGCTAAAGGCATTTTTTGGAGGGAATTTCTTTTTTGGGGGGGGGGGTAGCCCCGCATACAGCCGCCACTAGTTTTCTGATGAATGAACATTTTATGTACCCAGACTCAAATTCAGTAAACGCCCTCTTGTGATATGGATCTTGAGGCCCTCGTCAAGCTGGAGTCGTTACAAGAATCCTTTCAAGTCAACTCCACGTTGTTTTTTTAAAGCCTGGCAATGAGATGTTTGTGAAGATGAGATCATAAAAGCTTAAATCGCAATGAAGTCTCGAAATTCAAAAACACGTTTGTTGCATTAAGTCATTATAACAAATTATTGAGCAAATGTAGAAGACTGATACTTCATCGTCTTGTTTCAAAACTGGATTTGTAATTTTTTCCCCTATTTCAGCCGGTCCCTGGCGGCGAGATCAAACTAACGGCGGTAGAGGTCGCATCATCGCGATGAATCAAGTCCAGTCCGATCGGAGAACAAAATTGTAACGTCATAATATTACCCATTCAGCATTTTGGTATTATGATAATAAGCAAACTGGATAAGGGAGAGTAGTTTGTATTGTAGGAAGAATTCCAAGCAGCGTAAATTTAAAAGCACGTAATACACGATGGAAATAACATCACAGAGAACACGGCATAAGTCTTTCCCTAGGAATCGCGGGATCGAATCAGAATAAAGGAAGTCATCACCCCGGGGATTGTATCGCAATCAAGTTGAAAAAAACACTATGGGAACGAGATTGCAAAAGTGAAAGACCATGTTCGTGATGACTTTGTAATATATGAGGAAAAAAAACCCTAAAATGGAAAGCCACATTTTGTTTGTTTAATTAATGATTATACTAAGCGAACTCACTAGATATCATAATTTGGTCCTAAACATATCCATGAGTTGTCCACATAAATTCTCTGGAATAAGTTAACCCAACTCTTACCCGAGTATTTATTCGTCCCTTGTCAAACGCCCGAGGAATCGTCCAGTAGTCGTAAGGATTGCCTCCCTCTGGCTAGGTAGTACACGTGTACGGCGAAAAATAGAATACACCACACCTGACACTATGACAAAGCACGAGGAGTAACACATTTACACAGGAAGCACAATTATAACATTCACGCAAAATCAGTGAACACCGACAATTATAAACTTGCCAAATATAATTTGTTTACTTGTAAATAATAAGGACTTGGTTCACAAATAGCATATTTGAGATTTGGCAGACACAATATGAGGGCGCTGTTTGATTAGGGTTAAGTCTTTTTTATTTACAAAAACCAAATAGCGCCCTCCTAATATTTTCACCACAACTCAACTAGGCTAATACTGGAGACTCAATAGCCATCCGAAATGTGGCAGTCAACAACTATTTTTGTCGAGAGACAAGAGACCAGGCAACAAAACAACCCGCCATGCTTGCAAGAAGCCTTCGTTTAGTAAAGTAATCCACTTCACAAAGATTTTAAAGGTGCAGGGGCGGATCCAGGAATTTTTGCAGGGGGGGGTATTCATCAGCCCAAAAATCTGAAAATGTACAAAGTTTTTTCCCCGGACACTTGGGCTCCTTAAAATAAAAAAAGGGGGGGGGGTACCAATTTCAATAGGGGGCGCTGTTCAAAGTTGACGATTATTAACACTCATTACAGGATGGTGTACCGTATTTTGAACAGGCGGACATTAGACCAGTAAAGGAGTCTAAAATGATTTATAGAAGATACTGCAGATGTATCGCAAGAAGAATATTTTGCATTCATTCTACGTTTAATGAACTAATAAAAAAACTCTGTTTCTGGAGACGATAGCTCAAGGATCACATGCATTGCATTGCATTGAATTGAAATTTCGTCCAATAATTGGTGGTGATATTTTGACATAAAAGCTTATTAAGAGGGCGCCCTACACAACCACTGGTCAGCACGCGGCCACAATCTGCCCATTAAACAAAAATACAACACTTTTTGTGGAGACGATAACTGAAGAACAACATATCGCATGGGATTGAAATTGCTAAGGATTATTTACCATAACATTTGACACAACCTGTTTGAAAATTGGCGTGAACTGTGGAAGAATACATTTAATATGATTTAAAGAAAATAGGCCTCAGCGGTTAAATCACAAAAATTTCATTCCGAATTTTAGTCCTTTTTGACACACTTTGTGGAGACGATAACTCAAGAACAACATAATGCATTGGATTGAAATTGCATCCGATTATTAGCCATAAAATATGACACAACCCGTTTGAAAAAAGACGTGACGTATTCAATTGAATTCTGGCCAGATTATTTATCATTAAAAATAGACAAAAGGACGGAAGAAGATTTAGAAAAAATATTGTTGATCTCTTCCTCAACAGTGTCTTGTGCAAAAATCGGGGGATAGGCTGCAGTTGCAGTCCAAACAGATCATTTGCCTCACTTTTGCACAGAAACGATAGTCCTGGACCACAAAATATCTCCAAAATTCAGTGACGCATTAAATCGAATTCTGGTCCGATAATTAATCATTAAAAATAGACAAAAAAGACAGAACATTTAGACAAAATATTGTTATTCTCTTCCTCAACAGTGTCTTGTGCAAAACCGAGAAAAATTGGGGGATAGGCTGCAGTTGCAGCCCAAACAGATCATTTGCCTCACTTTTGCACAGAAACGATAGTCCTGGACGACAAAATATCTCCAAAATTCAGTGACACATTAAATCGAATTCTGGTCCGATAATTAATCATTAAAAATAGTAGGTATTTATGGAGGATTCCAGACTTTGCCATGGGTCTGGGGGTAGTACAGGGTCAAGGGGAAGGCGGATACCAGACTTTATCCCGCCCCCTTTGATCTCTGCCCCCGCCCCTCTCCCTTGATATCTGCCCTCGCCCCTCCCTTGCCCCTCTCCTCTCCATGATCTCCCAATATCTCAGTCTCAGCCCCCGGCCAAAACCGGGCTCAATATCTCTAGTCTTGAAGATCTCTCTCTGTCTAGCCGGTGAGTCTGATTGCTTATAAATCTAAAAGTCTGACCTCTTAAAAAAATTTAAAAAAATTATATTGATATATATAAATGATGGATATGATTAGGCCAATCGTTAAGGGATTTTCTAGATGGAATAAAGCCACGCTGCGCGATTACGTCCAGCGATATAATGTACCGTACAATCAAAATGTTGCTCTTACGCGTAAAGTCTACATCAACGGGATAAAAAAATACGAAGCTCAATTTAAAAACTTGAGGAAAAAGAAGCTGCATGAGCTCAAACAGATTGTAGACGATTATGATCTAGAATATAACCCGTCGGGTTATAAAGGTCGAGTTTTGAAAAAAGATTTACTCTCGGCGATTCAAAACTCTAGGCAACCCGAGGGTTTTCAAGAGGCTGAGTTCAGAGCGACGAGAAGATTTAGAAACAACTTTAGAAACTGGGAACTGATTCCTAGACTTTTTAACGACGATTTAGTCAGATTTTTTGATACGCACAAAGATCAAATAGTAAATAAAATCAAGTCAGAATTGAGAGAGCTGAGAGGTTTAAAAATGGAGCTCACAATCAAAATAAAATACGAAAAAACCAAAACGGATGGTACAATCGAAACGATCGAAGCTATACATTATACCGATCAGAGAGTCGTTTTAAATCAAAGTCAAATAAAACAGGTTTTAAAAGAAGACATCGACCAGCTATTTAAAAAGGATGAAAGGTATACGAATCAAGGATCGGGTTGGGTTTTAAAAAAGATAATGGCGTTGTATATCAACATCAACAGGTTTAACCCCGTGAGGGGTAGTTCTTATATTGACCTACCAAAATATATCAAACAGAAAACGGCGATGATAAACATTAAAAACAAAGACAACGAGTGTTTGAGATGGTGTTTGAGAGCTGCTCTTGGCTTGTATACGGATAAAGTAAAAAATAACATACAAAAAGATCCTAAATATAAAATTCATAAAGAAGAACCTGTTGTATACACCAAAGACGACGGACTCAAATTTAAAGGCGTAGACTTTCCAACACCGATCGACCAGATACCAAAGATAGAAAGTCAAAACAATTTAACGATAAACGTATACGGTTATGAGGGGGAAATATATCCCTTATACGTGTCTAAAAACTATAAACCAGAGTCACGCCCTATCGATCTGTTTTTGTTTTCTGAGGGCGACAAGCATCACTACTGCTGGATAAATAATTTTTCGAGATTGATTTACAACGTTACAAAACATAAAAGTAAGAAATATTTTTGTCGAAGGTGTCTGTGTCATTATAGAACGCAAGTAAAATTAGATCGACACATGACCGATTGTAACGGTATAGATGCACATCCGTCAAAGATTGTATTTCCTACCGCTAAGCGAAAATATGTAAATAACGAGTGGATAGTCGACGAAAACGATGTGCCAATATTAGAATTTAAAAACTACAGGTTTAAACAAAAAGCACCGTTTGTGGTTTACGCCGACTTTGAATCGATATTAGAAAAAAACTCGGATGATAAAAAGGACAACACGCAAAAGACAAACATTCACAAAGCAAGCGGTTACTCGCTAGTTGTCGTCCGATGCGACGGCACCAATGTGTATCAAGAGACTTATAGAGGTAAAGATGCCGCATCAAAGTTTGTCAATAAAATGTTAAAAATACAAAGCGACATAAATTGCATATTTAAAAAACCCAAACCCATGAAATTTAACGAGCGAGCTAAAGAACATCATGATAAAACAAGCACGTGTTGGATTTGCGAGAAACCAATTTATCCCAATTACTCAAGCAACTGTCAGTGCCAGAAACCCAAAAAACCAAAAACAGAAAAACAAATGAAAGAACATCAGTACGAAAACAAAAATGGATTTACCGAGTCTAAATGTCTCGAATGCAAAAAGAAAATCAACAAATTTAGAAAGGTGAGAGATCACTGCCACGTCACGGGTAGATATAGAGGTGCCGCGCACGCCTACTGCAATCTAAAATTACAAGTTAAACCAGGTTTGACCCCCATACCGGTCGTCTTTCACAATCTGCAAAATTACGACGCTCACTTGATCATGCAGAGTATTTCAGAGTACGATGACGAAAAGGAAATACAAGTTATCGCTAGAAATTCGGAAAAGTATATTTCGTTTTCGATCGGAAATATGCGATTTATAGACTCGTTTAATTTTATGGCGTCTTCGTTGGATAGATTATCTAAAGCTTGTCCGAGAGAGTCGTTTAAACTACTCAGAGAACATTTTAATCGTCAAAACATCGACTCGTTGTTACAAAAAGGAGTTTATCCATATGAATACATGGACTCGTTTGACAGATTTCAAGAAACAAGCCTACCCCCCATCGAACAATTTTACAGCAGTCTAAAAGACGAAAATATATCGCGAGAGGACTACGACAGAGCTAAACTGACGTGGAACGAGTTTAAAGTTAAAAACATGGGGGAATATCACGATTTGTACGTCACTACCGATACGTTATTACTGGCTTGCGTATTTGAAAACTTTAGGCAAACGTGTATTACAAACTACGCGTTAGATCCTGCTAATTACTACACAGCACCAGGATTGTCGTGGGATGCCTTGTTAAAACACTCGGAAGTTAAACTCGAACTATTGCAAGACGTAGACAAACATTTATTTTTTGAAAAGGCAAAAAGAGGTGGTATCTCGAGCGTGGGTGGTATGAGATACCACAAAGCCAACAACAAATACCTACCCAACCATAATCCAAACGAGCCGTCGAGTTACATCACCTACCTCGATGCAAACAATCTGTACGGCTGGGCCATGAGTCAATACCTGCCGTACAAAGACTTTAAATGGGCGTCTACAAAAACGTTTACCGAGTCCAAGATATTATCTCTCAGGAAAACGTCAAACACCGGTTACTGCTTCGAAGTAGACCTCGATTACCCGGACAATCTCCACGACCTGCACAACGATTACCCCCTAGCGCCAGAAAACATCGTCATACCAAAAGAATGGATGTCTGATTATCAAAACGAGTTATTAGATACCGAACCTAATAGCAACGTGCAAAAACTAACGTGTACCCTTAATCCTAAACAAAAATATGTTTTGCACTACGTCACGTTGCAGTTGTATCTCAAACTCGGCTTGAAACTTAAAAAGGTGCATCGAGTGCTGCAATTTAAACAAGCACCTTGGATGGCATCTTACATCGACAAAAACACGCAACTCCGAACAAAAGCGACCTCTGATTTTGAGAAAGACTTTTTTAAACTGATGAATAACAGCGTGTTTGGTAAGACGATGGAAAACGTCAGAAACCGGATTGACGGTTACCTACTCAGAGACAGTAACGATGACGATCGAGATAAATACCAAAAAATTATACAGAAACCGAGCTACAAAACGACGACATCATTTTCAGAATGCAAATTGTCATTTGTCGAAAAGTACAAGACTAAAACCGTGTTAAACAAACCAATCTATTGCGGTGTGAGTATCTTAGATCTATCTAAGACGCTGATGTACGATTTTTATTACAACCATTTGAAAGACAAGTACAAAGAGAAAATCAGGTTGATGTACACAGATACAGACAGTTTGGTACTCGTAGTGCACACTGACGACGTATACAAAGATATGCAGCAAAACGGGCAACAATACGACCTTTCAAATTATCCGACGGATCATCCTTTGTACGATCCAACCAATAAGAAAGTGATCGGTAAATTTAAAGACGAGTTTGGAGGTAAAATAATCAAAGAAGTTGTTTGCATAAGACCTAAAATGTACTCGATTTTAACCGCTGACATCAACTTGAAAAAAGCCAAGGGAGTCACAAAATCGGTCACCTCTAAGAAATTAAAACACCGACACTATTACGACTGCATCTTAAACAAGAAATCTCATTACGAAACCATGACTCACATTAGATCGGAAAATCACATCCTTTACACCGTATCTCAAAATAAACTATCGTTGAGTCCGTTGGACACAAAGAGGTACATTTTACCGGATGGAATACACACGCTCGCTTATGGTCACCGTAATCTAGATATTAATTAGGCGGTAATTTCGTGTCCTCGGGTACGACTTGAAGCTCTTGTCTCACAAAACTCCTTTTTGGGCCGTCTTGCAGGTAATAAAGAGTAGGACCCGTCGTGACTTTTTTACCTTCAATCATTTTACATTGACTCGTTCTTTTTTTCACGTTGAAGATGTCTACGCTCCAAATGGGATCCGTGGCTCTTCTAGAAGTTCCACCCTCTTGCTCACCCGGGTAATATAAATATCTAACCATAGCGTCTTGCGGTAATTGTTGCTCTTTTGTTTTAACGGGGTTAGCCGGCGATTGCCGGACCTGTTTTAGTTTAACCGCCTCTGACGGCGCTTTAGCTATTAATCTTGTCGTTTCATCGTTTATAGCTTTGATCACGCTGGGTAATCGCTCGACCCATTGCGTGTTTCTACTCTCGGGATTTAACATTTCTTGAGCGTATTGATGACCAAACAGTCTCTCGGCTAGCGTTCGATTAAATCTTTCTACGATACCCTGCGATCGGTGGTTTCCGGGTTCGCCTACGATAATCTCGACGTTTTTTGAGGTCATCCATTTTTTAAATGCTCCTTTAAATTCGGTACCGGCGTCTACTCTCAACGTTTTAGGGTAACTCAAAGGCGACCTCGCGTAAATCTTGACGATAGCATCTCGCGTGGAATCTGCCGTTTTAGAAACCAAAGGTTCTGCTTCGTGGTATCGACTCGCAACATCGACAACCGTCAAAGCGTATTTATAAGTCTTGCGTTTTACTTTATCCCAGGGTAGGTATAGCACATCCATTTGGTGAAAGTCGTTTGGTGTTTCAAACTCTCGCGATGTACTCGTAGGCCTGGGTACATACGCAGGACCCGGTAGATAAATTTGCCATATCGCTTGTTTTTAAGCCAATCTCTGATTACCTTTTTATCGATTTTTGTTTTATCGTGTAAATGGTCGACGGCACTTTCACCTCTCCAATAACCGCTCGGGCTATAATACAGTTTAGATAATGTTTGCATATTATTTAATATAAAAGACGTTTATAATAATAATATGGCTAGCGTTGCTATGATGTTAGGAGGCGCGATCGTCAACGCCTTAGCTTTTACTGGTTCAAACTTTTTATTTTCAAATCTGAAACAGAGTGACGAGGAGCGTAAGAGACACGATTTAGCGATAGAACAACTCTCAGCCGCCAAAGATAAGTGGCAACGAGAACGAACGAAATATCTAGATTTTCTAAACGATCGTATCAGAAAACAAAATGCTTCAAAGAAACATTTTCTAACGTAGACCGAGCGTTGCGTTACTATAACGAGGTGAGTGGTCAATCTACCGAACTACCCGTAGGACTGCAACGCGAACCCAAACTCGAAGATTTTTACGAACCTAGCGACCAACAAATAGAAAGAGAACTGGCGTTTATCGCGGGAGGAACGCTATTGGTGGGCTTCTTGGCTTACAAATACCTTTAAATTTAAAACTCGTATAAATAAAATGAATGCGTATGGAAAAAAGCTCAATCCCAGCAGACTATTAAAAATACCCAGATCTATCAAGGGTGAGAGAAAAGAGGTGGTCATTACCCACAATCCCAGTAGTATATCGGCGGGGCAAACGCTGAGGGTCAAGTTTCCTCAATTGGGTGTAGACGACGTGATCGTACCCGGCACTTGTAAACTAGCTTTTAATTTAGAACTCGAAGGTGGAAGCGACAACAATAGAACCATTTTTGGTAATTTAGCCAGAAATTTAGTCAGCGAAATCAGCGTCAGGCTTCAAGGTCACGAAATTGTGAGTTATCGTCACGCCGACGTGTATCACAACTTTAAAGACAATTGGATCAACAGCTCGACGACTCGAAACATGGCGTACTCGGGCATAGAAAAAGAAAACGTGTCTAAACTAAGAACTGGGGCTGAAGATGCTAACGCGGGCGCCAACAACGGTAAGGATCAAGCTATCGCGGATGCCTATGGTAACAGATATTGTATTCCCCTAGACATTGACATACTGACTTCGCATCACCCTTTTACCCCAGCGGTTTAAAACAACCTCTGACGTACGAGATAAAGTTTAACGATCACGAAAAAGTAGTCAACAGTTCAGATACGGCGGCGATGTATTCTATCTCAGACTTGTCTCTCGAATACGAAGTGGTGACCAACAGAGACCTAGCTATCACCATCAGGAATAAACACAAGGGGTTAATGCAATATCTGTTTGATAAAATCCACTCGCTAGAAGTTAGATCCGTCAACAAATCGGACACGCTTTGGAACGTCAGCGTTAATCAACCCATCAGGAGTCTCAAGGGTATTTTGTTTTTGTTTAAAGATCCCGCGGTCAAGAATCCGCAGCGATTTTACAATCCAAAAATAACCAAAACATCGGTGACCGTAGAAGGTAAACCCAATCAACTCTACAGTCAAGGCATGTTTCAGTATCAACACTGGAATGAAATCAACAAGTTCTTTGGAGACAGCGATACCGAAAGCGGGCGCGGAGTAGCTAAAGACTTAAATTTGACGGGTTTTGACCTCGGAGACTACCTAAAAGACAAGTACGGTCTGTGGCTCGATTTTAGAAGTAACGACGACAATTCCGCTCACGGATCCGGTAGGAAACTCGGAGACGGAGGAGGCATCAACATTCAATTTAACAGAGAAGCCGAAGGTCAAGGTGACCTCACGATGTACGTATTTTTAGTCATGGATGCTCAATTGAACTTGGAAGACGGGAATTTTAAATCTCTGTTAAGTTAAAATGACACAACCGCATTGCGCTTTAGTCGTCGGCAAAACAAATTCGGGCAAAACCAAATGGATTTTGGATCTGTTAGAGTCAGACTATAAAAACACATTTGAGGCGATAGTCATCATTTGCCCTACCATATTTAAAAACAAAACGTACATCGAAAGAAAGTGGATTCAAGCAGATCCCGAGGTATACCTCTGCGATCCGGAATTGTACAAGATGACGCTCAACGAAGCGATCGATTTTACAGGAAAATATTTGAAGGTGTTGCCACGTTGTTTATCGTGGACGATTGCTCTTCGGATCAAGAGATTAAATATCGTAAAAAGACGTGCGCTTTAAGCAAGATGGCATTTAGCGGAAGACACGTAAATCACAGCTGTTGGTTACTGACCCAAAAGTACAACAGCGTTTTAAAAGATTATAGAGAAAACACGGCTTGGTTGGCATTATTTTACTGCAAAGATAAAACATCGTTTGATCAAGCGTTAGACGAAAACGACGTCGTACCCATTGAACAACGAGATTATATAAAACGACGTTTGAGAGATGTGAAATATAGTAAATTGGTCGTATACACCGAACCTCCAGTTAGTTACAAGCTACTTGAGTAGCTAGTTGAGTAACAATTAATAGCTAGGTGAGTAACAATTAATAGCTAGGTGCTCAAGTTAAATTACCTAGGTGAGTAACAATTAATAGCTAGTTCAGTAGCAACCTATTCAACAAACTACACATGTATTACAATTTGTTAATCAACAAACGTCAACAAAATGTATTTTGTTGTTAGTAAATGATAGCAATATTCGAGTATATGCAGTTTTTGGCTATTATCATCATATCGCTTAATTTATCGTTTTACACATACGAATACCTTCGCTTTTGTAACAAAGTTGCAACAGCTACAACAAAATTAAATTCGTTTCTAATTAAATGGAGGACCTAAAACTGACTTTAACGAACGAACAAGATCACAACGCAGAACATAAGGATCGTTTGTGCGGTGTCGTAGCAGCCGGAAACTCTAGAAAGTACTTGGGAAAGGAATACACCGTTAAACATATCGAAGCTCTTGACAGTAAAGAACTCGACAAGCTGTATCATCTGTACGAAACTAAATTTGGAAATGAAATTGTTCAAACCGTTGGTAAATACACTTTAAGTCTATTTTCGAGAGTGTTAGCTGTTGTTACACCCGTACAAGTTTTAGGATACAACGTCACTATAGATTCTGAAGAAGAACTCACCAACGACTTGAGTTCTGATCCTATTATAAGCGCGAGTATGGCTGGTATGTTGAGCGACGTTTGTTACAAGTACGGAACTTTTTTATCACCCCTAGTTGCTACGATTATCACAACAAAACATTTGAAATTTAATAAACCTAATATAATAAATGGAAGATCAGAAAGCAGCGACAGCAACGCCTGCAGCTCAACCAGCAGAGACAGAGACGTCCCAACCGATAAAAACAACACCGTCACCGACGGTAACGAGAGTGACCAAGACTAAAAATCCTAAACGAATTCAGCAGGGTAAAGCTTTAGCCGAGCACAATAGACAGATGAAATTAAAATTAGCAAAAATGGACGTAACATCGGTCGATAATACGAGCTCACCAGACTACAACTCTTGGGCGATGTGGGGGGCTATAGCGTCTATAATAGGGGTGGGGCTGCTGGTACTAAAAAGTAAGGCAACTGCGCCGGTAATACAGCCAGTGCCGGTAGTCACGCAACCCACTACACCCAGCGCCCCTAAAACGCTAGACATGGAATAAACCAGCAATTTAAAAATTGTTATATTAAAAACGATGAGTAACTTTGACACCAACGGAATAGCAAATACGATTTATCACGGAGCCGTCATATCGGGTCTTTCGATGGGATACGCCATGATAGGAGCTAAACTACTCAAAATGAAAGCGCCGGATTTAAACAAACTAAGCGTAGAAGATATGGGTAAATTGACGGGCATTATAAGTGGAGCTCTGGCCACGCAAAATTGGTTGGTGACCCAGGGTATACTACCGGGCAGTATAATGAAAACGGCATAATTTAAATAGGTTTATTAAATAAATGGCTGAGGGAGGATTTGACTTTGACCCCGTTGATGATTACGATTACGATGGCGATGATGATGTAGCAGAGACCAATTTGGACGACAACTTTGATACTCCTGTACCACCAATCCTCACTACCGACATAGATGACGTTTTAGATCAAGGAAGAAGCATGGTCACTAATGGTCGCGTTGATGAGTTTTACGATACTTATAACATATACAATAAACCAATCTCTCCGAGATACGAAAAATTTATTCTCAACACAGAAGGTTTATTTTATGACACTGGTAAAGGCTTACTAAGGTTAACGGATCAAAGAAAACCAGACAGATTCTTGACTCTGAGGACTATAGAGTTAAATGTAAGAAAGATGGGTTTAAACGGTAGAGATTTTATTAGAAAGGAATTAGGCTTTACGCATTACGAACGTAAGACACTCAGTGACGATCAAAGCCAACACCTGCAATCGATACAACCCGAGAGTATCCCCATGACAGAACTACCCAGAGTCACCGATGAGGTAATCGAGATTATAGACAATTTAGAACAAGACACCGGCGCTCAAACGGAAGGATTGAATTACAGAGAACTCCAGGGTTTAGACAAAACTCTTCAGACGTTGAGAGGTAACCTAGAACTTAATTTATCGCGTCTCACAGAACTAGACCGAGAGATTGCAGCCACGAGACAAGAACTCGACGAATCTCACAGCGAAGAGGGTCGACGAGAGTTAAACGATAAATTGAGCGACTTGAACGTTGAAAGATCTGCCAGATTAGAAGCCGCAAAAGCCAACGAACGAGGGCTCAAAAGTCAGATCGCTAGAATCAAAGAAACGATTAATAAAATATTAGGCGACGACACGACTCTGGCGGAAAAGATCAGAACTCTGTTTAGAGAACAAGGTGTGACCGTAGTGAGTATTTTAGCCGCTTTGAGTTTAGCCATCAGCACGATAGTGAGTAGCATCGTCGCTAGCGTGAGAGGTGCGGGTGCCCCACCCGCACCATCGCCAACACCAGCACCAAAAGGCGGTATCAAAGAGTGGATTTCAAAACAACTCGCTAATTTTGCATCTGCTCTTCAAAAACTGGGAGTGAGCGCGTTGGGTGCTCTGCCGGGTATCATAGGCAGCGTACTCAGTTGGATATTTAACGCGCTGAGTAAGTCCGTATCGTGGTTGGCCGAACACGTGTGGGCTTTG
The DNA here is from genome assembly GCA_029964075.1 of Patiria pectinifera. Classification (NCBI taxonomy): domain Eukaryota; kingdom Metazoa; phylum Echinodermata; class Asteroidea; order Valvatida; family Asterinidae; genus Patiria; species Patiria pectinifera. Next base: position 24,748,147 of record CM057148.1, read on the forward strand.
TTTTTGGGTGTGGGAGCCTTGGTGTTTGCGTACCTGCAAAAACGATGGTAGTAATAGTTCTAATCAAGTTTAAACACAAAAAAATAAAAGCCTTACCAGCGCAAAGTTGGTAAGGCTTATTTTTTTGTGTGATCAGAGTGTGACTTATCGCGTTGCCTCGTAAGCCAAAATACCCATACCAACGATAGCTAATATTCCTACCGTCAACGATAATTTTTCGTCTTGGTGAGTTTGTAGTTTAGTGGGCTCTTGGGTTAAAACTGTAGGTGTTGATGCTGGTGTTGGCGCTGGTGTTGGTGCTACAACATCGTTCGTCATAGGCTCTGGGGGTGTTGGTGGCGCGACGTCATCGGTCTCATCAAAAGAGTCGTCCGGTTGAGGTTGTGAGTTTAAATCTGGCACCAAACCAGTGTTCATACTCTGGGTAGCGATTTGAAGATTGTTGTTATAGCCGTCGTGCGTTCCAACCCTCAAGTTCATATCCGATGGAATTAAATACAACCCCGGTTTCACGACAAAATTTAAAGGCGTTCTGGCATACTGCAAAGAGTCTTGAAATTGATCGATACTCGTTTCCATGTCGTCTGCTGCATTGATGATATCTTCAACGATGACGTTAAATTGTCTCTGAGCGTCTAATCCGGTTCCCGGTGATAATACGCTCGTTTTTGTTTGAGCCTGCGCACCGAGTAAAGCGTACACGTAAGATCTGATCGATTCGTTTATCTTTATGATTCCTGCGGGGGTAAACGAACTTGTGTCGGGTATAAAATCTAACCAAGCCTTTTGTACCGATTCGTTTTGTTCGATGTAAATAACCGTCCAAGGAACGTAACTGCTTCCACTCTTTTTAGGACTGTCTAGACCGTGGTAGCCGCCGTAAAGAACGTTGGGTTTGTTGGGTAGTGTTTTATCATATTCACCAACCGCCACAAACTTGCCTTTATTAAAGATATATGAGGTACCTAAACCGTTAGATTTTGTGTCTCTCGTCTGTTTAAAAGACTTGTTTTGATCTATGCCAAACAACAAGCAGGTATCGGTAAATGCTCTGTGATTATAACTGTTGTCTAGAGTGTTAAATGCGTCATCTCCCGGTAAAGGAGCGGCAATGTCGTACAGGATCTTTCTAACCGTAAAATATAAATGAAAGTTAAAGATGGCCCAAACGTAACGGTTGCTCGAGTTTAAAAGATCAAATCCAACACCGCAGCCCGTAGTAGCGCAGTAGATCGCAAAATTTAACTGATTTTGATAAAACGACATGGGGTGTGATTTCCAACGATCTACATCCTCGTCCGTCTCAACGTGAGGCAATTTGTAGTCCGAGGTTAAGTCGGGAAACATGGTTAAAAACCCGTTGGTATTATTAACTATGACCTCCAATTCACTGGGTTTAGTGCTGTTTAAAAACTTTGCTTGGGGTGCAGCTTGATGTTTTAGCTCGTTTGCCTTGGGTACATTTTGATTTACTTGTCTCGTTATCTGACCGACTATCGATTGTATCTGCTTTTAACGACTTAAAATCACTCATTATTTTAGTTTCAGTTTTAATATAAAAAGACTTTAAAATAAATGCATTCGTTTCACTTGTTTCAAAATGAGCAGACGTTTAAATTAGAAGACGTCGTAGATAATTTAAACGGTCAAAAATCTATACGCGTAAAAAGGTGTTGTTTAACGCCGGATATTTTAATATTTCCAGCGCCACGGAGATTGATTTTTTTACGCAAATAGATGGGAGATCCGCGTTTACCACAGATAAACCTCCTCATACCCGCGGAGTTTCTTTCAGATGTACACATAACAACGCCGGATAGAGATTTTATAGAGCGATTGTTACCCGATATACCATACCACTATTTATTTAACGATGAAAATGTTTTACAAAAAACTATAAACGATCTTATAAAAGCGTACGAAGACGATAGACTAGAATCCGTTTTAGAATCAAACAAAAGAAAAAGAGCTATTATAGCTGAACGGCGAGGGTTGATTTTAGCCGCCATGAATTCAGAAATAACAAAAACTGAATTAGAACTAAATACGCTTCAATCTTTAGTAAGAATATTATTTGTTAGAGAAAGAAAAATCTTTGAAGGTGAGAATTGGCTTTAAAGTTTATTGAAGGAGAAATGGGTGCGAGTGAGTTGAGCGAGTTGAGAGATAGTAGAGAAGCAGGAGTGATTATCAGAGGAAGTCTTATCGTGACGGGTGATGATTTCGATTTTATTCCTCCGAGTCATTTAGAGCCGTTGCCACTAGGAAGTATCGGTTCGGTCATCATACCGCCGGGGTGGTACGACGTCGATTGGTTCGATTTCATTTTAAATTCTATACCCGGGGTAAGTTTTCGAGTATTTAGAGAATCTAAAAGGTGATGTTGGTGATAACCGACGTAAATCTCAAATTGCGCTTGAACAGAGAAGTATCTCGATTACTCAATTTACCCAAAGGAAGACTGGTACCCAAAGTGGTGTACACGGGGTATTACGACGTTAATCCGTTTAAATTTTTGTTTATTCGCTGCCCGCAATTAAGTACGAGTGAAAACTTTTTTAATGGTCGACCGTCTGACATCTTGAAAATCGTACCCGTGGCTACGCGCGAACCCCAGCCTGATAGAGTCGAGGATTTCAAAAAACTTAAAAACGGTATAATCGACAAACTGACATTTTCTATCAGCGGTGAAAAAGGACAGGTATTCAACAATAAGGGTGAGGGTATCATTATCGAGTTGGAGATCTTTTAATTTTAAAATCTTTTTATATTAAAAACATGAGTGTAGATGGTAAGGCGTTATACCCCGATATTTCTGGAGATGTACTCCGATTAAATAGTAACGAAGAAACAAAAGTGTACAGACTTAAAAAGATTGAAGAGATTCGATCTTTAATCTTGAAAGAGAGAGACCACCGTGAGCGCACTTATAAAAAAATAAAGAGAATGATCGACACTGTTCATTACGTAGAGATAGGATTAGAAGGATTGGGGGCTATAGCGGGGGCTGTCAGTATTCCCGCTCTCTTGGGTGTTATATCAGCCCCCGTTGGATTGGTGCTAGAAGGAACCTTTATAGGCGCTTTTGGTGTAGATATTCTGCTTAGAATCGCGTCTAGGCGATTATCCACCAAGCTGAAAAAGCACGACCAGATTAAAATATTAGCAGACTCCAAACTTAACACGATTGAAGAATACGTGTCTCAAGCCATCAACGACGGAGATATATCGCACGAAGAGTTCTTATTGATTACGAGAGAGCTCGCAAAATTTAACGAGCTTAAGCAAAAAATTAGAACAAAGACCAGCACAAAGCTTCAAAAAATTAAAAACGATAGAGACTTTGAAAAAGAAGTTAAAAAACGGGTAGACGAACGGCTGGCAAAAGAAAAAAAATCTCTTATCGAAAAACTTACAAGTTCAAATTCTCGGTAAATAAACATTATCAAAGCGATCCGCCGAGTTATACCTCTATTTCACCTCTTAGGGCAACACCCTCGGCCCCGCCTTTATTGTAGTGGTCATCGTATCTTTTTAGTGCCTTATTAAATTGATTTTGAGTCACTTTAAATACATCTCTAACTCGTTGTTTGTTCCATCCAACGACGTGATGATAACACGCTGCTATTAACGACCGTTTTACGCATCCGTTTCCCCTCAATGTTTTGTAATTAACGAGCTCGTTATATTTATTGATTGTTTCTTGGACATCTTCTGAGTCTTGCTCTGGACAAACAGAAAATATAAGTTTCTCCACAGTTTTTCTTTTGTTTCCTTTTAAAGTTGACCAATTGATACGATCTTCTTGCGCATTTTCTGCCGAAAAATCAAAGTAACGTGAGACTATTTCACCGCACGTTTCACAAATTAAAAAACCATTCTCGATGATTATATGATGATCGCACTTATCCCCAAGTTGCGGCGCCTCAAAGTATTCCATCTATTTAATAAACTTTAAATAAAAATGATTGCATTTTTAAATAAATAAAATATCACCCTCTCTTGTTTTTTATTGAACAGCACCTTTCTTTATATAATTGAAATCAGATCTCTTAGCGCTTATAAATAGCGCCCTCTGTTTTTTATCGATACATTAACCCCTTATCATAAAAATTAAATGCCGCCCTCTGTTTATAATCCCTCACCACCAATGAATAGCGCCCTCTGATGATTTCTTTTATTATAATTGCACTTGGACTCGATAAATCGATCATTCATACGTTCTCTTTATTTGATATTCATATATTATAATTTATACAGTAAAAAGCCACTCTGAGTGGCTTTTTTGTTGTCATTCAAATTAGCTCATTTAAATATCTTTTCATACATCTTAATATATACAGTAAAAAGCCACTCTGAGTGGCTTTTTTGTTGTCATTCAAATTAGCTCATTTAAATAGCTTTTCATACATCTTAATATATACAGTAAAAAGCCACTCAGAGTGGCTTTTTTGTTGTCATTCAAATTAGCTCATTTAAATAGCTTTTCATACATCTTAATATATACAGTAAAAAGCCACTCTGAGTGGCTTTTCGTTGTCATTCAAATTAGCTCATTTAAATAGCTTTTCATACATCTTAATATATACAGTAAAAAGCCACTCCGAGTGGCTTTTTCGTTGTCATTCAAATTAGCTCATTTAAATAGCTTTTCATACATCTTAATATATACAGTAAAAAGCCACTCCGAGTGGCTTTTTCGTTGTCATTCAAATTAGCTCATTTAAATAGCTTTTCATACATCTTAATATATACAGTAAAAGCCACTCCGAGTGGCTTTTTCGTTGTCATTCAAATTAGCTCATTTAAATAGCTTTTCATACATCTTAATATATACAGTAAAAAGCCACTCCGAGTGGCTTTTTCGTTGTCATTCAAATTAGCTCATTTAAATAGCTTTTCATACATCTTAATATATACAGTAAAAAACCACTCTGAGTGGCTTTTTCGTTGTCATTTGGTTTGTCATATATCAACAGGTTTTTACTCAAGGTCCACACTGGCCACAGTTGCAAAGCACAGCATGTGTCCATTTTGATCCTACTTCTAAATTACTTGTAAAATAGTTTACAATATGCTTTTATTTTTCTGAAGAACGTTAAGGGTAGGCAACAGTGCAGTAATTGCGGGTACTTCTTGGCGAGGTCGTAGAAGTCTCTGTGTGTTTTTGCCCAAGTTTTTTTTATCTTACAATTGTTTTTCACCCAAGTGTTGAAGTTTGCTGAAATTACCTTCCCTCTTTTCTTATCCCGCCGAAAGGTTTCAAATGATATTTCCAACCAGTGTCCCATATTAGCTGCATTTCTGAGAGTCCCATTTTCAGACATGTTATAAATTTTATTACATGACTTTACACACCCCTCCAAATCAGATAAACTCCTTTCCATATCAACTACGGTTACGCTAGGGACAACCCTGTCATTACCTCCCTGCTGCCTGTTATAATTTTCCTTAATTTCATGATAAATTTCTTTTGGATCAACAGTCTTTCTAATTACAGGAATGTCTGGCTGATCCACCTCCATCTCGTCAATCTCATCTTCGGCATCAATATACATTTTTAAAATAGGTAATGGAGGTGGATTGACTAAATCAGACGTTTGTGATAAAACCTGTTTAAGTTCATCAAGCCGTCCAGTGTCCAAAAGTGCCTTCGCATTCTTCAACTGCTGAGTCAGCTCTCCTATTTTAGCCATGATCCATTCACCCACAGTGTTGACCATGCTGTTTGCCAATGTGACGGAATCTTGCCCGTATGTGACATCTACAACACTAGATGGGAAGTTCATCTGAAAAAAAATAGGAGAATAGGTCTTAGTAAGTAAATTTCGTCACACACATAACATAACATAATAATGGCTGCTGGCCACATTGACCCATATTACCACGTAGCACAGCCTCAGATCAAAACTATTTGATTTTTGTAGAGAGAGAAAAATCAGAGGGCTCAGAGAAAAACCCTCGTGGCATAGGAGAGAACCAACTCACAACTCTACTCACATGCCTTTCGCGGCTAGGATTCGAACCGTGGTCACCTTGTGAGCGCTTTACGCACAAGCCACCCTATCATATTAGGTACCTGATGTATAAAAAAAATACACGTTATAAGCGTATTATAGTTACCTTTGAAAGTTGGTGTGATGTTTCCCTGGGATGCTGAGCAAAAGTTGGTAGTTTAGCTGTCCCGTGTTTGCAAACGAAGCTATACAGTGTGATATGCACAGTGCTGTGACGTGGCTGTTTTTATCGTCTTGGAGGCTTGATATGATCAGATCCCACTGAACTCCGCCTTATAAAGTCAATCCGACTGGCCGTCCGCTATGAGGGCATCTAGCTTATATAGGAACTAAAATTAGCAACCATTGTTTGCTTCTGACGTATGCCAACGTATGCACACCCTACATTCCTTTTATAGGATCTAAAATTAGTCAACCATTGTTTGCTTCTGACGTATGCGTTGGGTCATATACAGGCTGCCCCAACTAATAAAAACAATTCACGGCCCATTGAATTTCAATAGGTGTTTACCCAAACTGTAGAAGTAGAGTGTCAAGGTTGAAGAAGACTTGTATGAGTCGTATTTATACAGATTTATTTATTTAACACAAGATCAAAAATAAAAAATATAAATATAGAGGGCCTGGCCTTATTTCGAGACTGAGATATTGAGAGATCATGGAGAGGAGAGGGGCAAGGGAGGGGCGAGGGTAGATATCAAGGGAGAGGGGCGGGGGCAGAGATCAAAGGGGGCGGGATAAAGTCTGGTATCCGCCTCCCCCTTGACCCTGTACTACCCCCAGACCCATGGCAAAGTCTGGAATCCTCCATAAATACCTACTAAAATAGACAAAAAAGACAGAGCATTTAGACAAAATATTGTTATTCTCTTCCTCAACAGTGTCTTGTGCAAAAATCGAGAAAAATTGGGGGATAGGCTTGCACTCCAAACAGATATTGACGTTCGAATAGGGTTGGTAGTAATTCTAAGTAAATTAGTATATTTCATTTTATCACTGAAAGATAAAATACATTATTCTCCACAAACGCACAATTGAGTCCTACACTTTCTTTTTTCAGCTGATGGCTGCTATGGTGTAGGAAAAGTAAACATATCGATTGGCCTAATTGCAGTTTGCCGCCCCTTGATGGCATGAAGCCAAAAACGATGTTCTTGGCATAAGGATGGATGCTTTTTGCTAAGTTGGTACAAATGTATTAAGTTCACGTGCGCGCATTGACGCGCTAAGTGCATTTGGGGCAAGAAAGGCCAGTTCGGCGTAGCTTTTCATCAAAAATAAATTTCTCCCGTAATATTTCGTTTTTCGCTTATATTTCCATGGGTGCTTCGTTCAAATTGAACATCGTTTGGTGAATTGTCTCCGGGATGGTATAGGATTTTTGTTATACAACTGGCTGCAGTGATCTTGTGAGTTTTCGCAACTTTTCGTCATTTCGATGCTTCGCCCAGCCGTGGGCGTGATGCCGTACGCTGATCAGAGTGGACCCAACACCTGGTGACTGCAGTCTGCTAAATCATCGGACAGATCGTACTTAATTTACTTCATGTGCGTTTCTTCAGCTGACTTGAACTTTCAGTTATTTGTTCAACCTCTTGGTGGGGTTTTGGAGATCGTGATTAGTCCATCAGTGAAGCTTGTGTGCGTGAATCATGTTCTGTTGTTAGTCTACGAACACAAAAGTACGCAATGTTATGACCGGCGGAGTACTGTCGGTGAATCCCCCGCCTAGATTTCAGTCCATCCGGTACCGGCTGAGGTTCACGGCATGCTTGGCCGCGGAAACGCGGGAGTGCAGTGTGAAACCACGTCTATATGCAGGCCTGAACGCTGTTCATGACGTCCAGATCCCGGGATTTCTTCCTGCGTTTATACAGTATTGGACATCATACGCAAACATGCTATCATGGATGGAATTCGAGGTGAGAATTTTCCAATTATAGCCCTGGTTTCGGGCCAATTTTTGACAGTGTTGCTGTGTAGTTTCGTGTGAAGTTTTTGGGTGCGATTCAAAGAGGCTCGGCCTCACTGCCAACCATACCGTATGCGAGAATGAATCGATCGTGCTGCATTGATCTTTGAGTAGGGCCTAGATATTTGAATGGTACAAATTAAGATGGACCGACTATAATTGTTGTGAAGTTGAATGACAACTGCAATAAATGTCCGAAAAGATGATGTTTGAATTCAATGTCACTTATCAGTTTTATATCACTGTGTTGACAAATTTTGGCAGATCTGGTTGAAATTCAATCATTCGGAATATGAAGGAGATACTCAGATAAATTTTGATGGAGCCTCCTAATTTTTGCCTGCAGTGAGTTTGTTCCATTTTTCCATAGTGAACTATGGGAACCAAGCAAGTAATTTTCCGGGCGAGTGCTGGAATTTTATTAATTCTGAGTAGGGCTAGGCCTATAGCTGATTCTTTCTTCATCTATTTCTACAAAAATAAATAGGCCTAGGGCCTATAACCTGACCATTCTTCTCCCTTCATGGGTGCAATTGTAAAATCCCAATATAATCAAATACATTTATAAATTATAAATAGGGCCTAAATAAATAAACGCATGTTTAAAAAAAAAAAAATTATATGAAATGGATAGCTGCTGCTTTGAGTATTGTTTTTTACAGGATGCCGCGGCACAGCAGACACTGCAAATTGGTTGGGGACAGGAACTTTTACCATTGAATACTCGATCTGCGGGTTGTCTTCCAAGTTCGGAAGTCTATAGCAAGGTCGGTGGGTTACTGATGATCGCTCAGCAACTTGGTAACGTGCAGAATATCAACTGTTGCCGAATTAAATGCACTCATCAGGAAACTGCCTTAACACAGAAGGAGTCGCATACTTCTACTTTGCGAACATGGTCTGTTAATTTCTACAGACATCTGTTTGAATTTAATCGGCACAGGATGCAATAGATGTTTCCTGATGCATTCAGAATAAGCATGGAAAGTAATATTCCTGGTGGTCTTTAAGATACAAGTGTACGTTTTAACCACGCGTGTTACAGTGTAGCAAATACAGTGGCTGATTGACCCAGATCAGATCTTTAACATCATGCATGGTTTGAATTTTGGTCAGCATAGTAAATATCGACAAGGAATAGATAATTTTGGCTGGACACATTCTGGCACATGTATGTGTAATTTCCAAGGTATATGCACCGTGACACATTTTCAAGTTTGAATCCACCCCTGAGAATTTTGGTGTAGGTGGGCTTATATTAGAAATGGCTGCTTTTGTATGGTACAGGTTTCCAAAGGTAACCAGGAGAGTACTCAGCATATTGATTCAAAGTAGTGCATTGCGGTGGTGCATAGTTTTTTTTTTCAAGGTGTATTAGTACTTTGAATTTATAAGATTTGATGCCATGGAAGTAAGAAAGGGGATGCTGTCCAATCTACGTGTATCTCAAACTCTTCATATTAATACTTACAGTTTTGCTCCTAGAGTCCAAAAAGAAACTTGGTCGCCGATTCAGGGGCCGGAAAGGAATTTTTCCCAATTTTTCCCACAAAGATGTGTTTTTTATTGGGTTTTCGCCTTTCCTAGGAGCAATGATAGCTAAATGTCATGATTTCAAGGTGATCCTGATAAATTAAAGGTAATCACAATTGAAAGCGGATACTTTTGACATGTATACATACAACATTTTAATTATGTATTTGCCCCCATTTGCTTATTTTGTGGGCTAACATTTGCCAGTTTTATTGTTGGGGCATTAGGATTGCAAGCTTCTGAATTTATACATCGATTTATGGGATTTGTATGATGAACATATGGACCTAAATGGTTCTGCACTTAATTGCAAGCTAGATCAGGAGCGCAACCTTGATTTGGAGATATAGTTTTACTTCAATATTGATGACATCATGCTAGCCCTTGATTCCATATTTGAAGGCATCTGTTTAGCCATGTTCTGAGCAAGTTGACTAATGATTGCTACCCTAAATGGTTTATCGCATGCATTATCTGCAAGTTTACCTTGCATCTTACCTCCGTGTTTCCAAGTGATGGATTGTTTGTGTAAGCGTACCCATGATTTTCTGGCAAGCATGCTAAGGATTTCTGCAGTTATTAGCTCATTCTTTGAATGGTAAGACTAGCGTATGAATTTGTTGTAATAGTGATGTTCATCTTCCTCAATTTATCTCTGCGTGCTTAATTAACATTCGTACAACCGTGTTTCATGGGTTTTGTTCGGGCAAACATGCCCAAGTAGTAGTGACAAAACGTGTCAATTTATTTTCTGTAGGTTTACTTTGCATTTTATAATTTCCAAGTAATGAATGGTTTGGGCCAGCATGCCCAAGTTGATGGGGCAAGCGTGCCAAGGACATTTAAAATTTTCATTCAGTCTTTGAGTACAGTGGTTGCAGTTTGAACTTATTGCCATTATGCAGTGAGGGTGTACATTATTTCTCAATGTGTTATCTATATGTTTACTTTGCATTTTACAACGGTACATGTTACCAAGCAGTGGGTTGATTGGGCAAGAATGCCAAAGTTTTGGGGTAAGCGTGCAATGGCATGTTTCACATTTGAACTGACGCTTTGAAACCAATGGCCAGAGGCTGCGATGCTTGCATTGGTGACAGTTATTCTTACGTATCAATGTGTTCTATTGATTGTTTGGGCAAGCATGCCCAAGTTTCTGGGGCAGTTGTGCCTAGGACATTTCCAATGAAAACTGATTCTTTAAAACCAATGGTTAGGGTTTGCACTTAAACATTGCAACAATGGTATCCATTATTCTTCAAAATGTATTGCTGCATTTTTTTTATTAAACAACCATGTTTACAAGTAAGGGTTTGTTTGAGCAAGCATGACAAAGTGTTTGTGGCAAGTGTGCCAAGGATATTCGCAAGTTGCGCTCATTCTACAAAAAAAGCAGTTGGAGATTGCACTTTTTACAATAACTGGCCAGGGTTCTTTTTCCTGAAAGTTTTATCTGCATGCTAATACTTTGCATGCTACAAAGTCATTTCCAAGCAATGGGTGGTCTGTTTTTATCTTGTTGTGGTAATAATGGCAACTCATTACAACTACGATTTCAGGTAATTTCATTCCGTTGCTACACACTCCACTGTTTGTGTTTAATTCACTCGTCGGGGTTGGGCTCTATGTGTGCTGCCTCAGTCGTCCCAGTGGGGCGCGCGTTGCGCGTTTGGCAGTAAGGTCCTGGGAGCGACGGGCAGTGCCTCAATTCAAACTAAATAAACAACTTGGGTATTTAGTTCTGAAGTAAGACTTGGAATTTGGACGTTAAACATTTAACAGGTTGTGTTTACTCTTTGTAAAAAAGTACGCCAAGCACCCATTTGTACTGATGGGGCATGCCAACCGTAGCTACCAGCGGTGGACCAAATCGGGGTGCTTTTCCAATTTATTAAGTAATTTTTGCATATATTCAAGTCACGTGACAAAACTAAAAAACACTTTGGCTAGCACCCACTTGTTCTGGTGGGGCTAGTGAATGGTTGGCAAGCGTGCCAAGGTTTTGGGCCCAGTGATGCCAAGCATGGCAAGTAGGGGCAAGCCTGCCCCGTTTTATGGCAAGCGTGCCGAAATGTTTACGCAAATAACTTTAAGTAAATCGAAAGATAATTTTAATTGTTCCAGTATAGTTTATCAAGGTATTCACTGCCATTTAATCAAGTTAAACATTGACCGTGGAGAAATAAAATAGCGGCTCAAAAACTATGCCAAAAAGTCAAGTCATTGTTTCAATGCGTGGTTTTGTGCTAGTCTGAGAATAATTCATTTTATCACTGAAAGATAAAATACATTATTCTCCACAAACGCACAGTTGAGTCCTACACTTTCTTTTTTCAGCTGATGGTTGCTATGGTGTAGGAAAAGTAAACATATCGATTGGCCTAATTGCAGTTTGCCGCCCCTTGATGGCATGAAGCCAAAAACGATGTTCTTGGCATAAGGATGGATGCTTTTTGCTAAGTTGGTACAAATGTATTAAGTTCACGTGCGCGCATTGACGCACTAAGTGCATTTGGGGCAAGAAGGGCCAGTTCGGCGTAGCTTTTTGAGACCGCTACATCAAAAATAAACCCACCTCCTCCCCTTCATCCGCCATATTTTATGAATTTAAAAACGGCAGTAAGGTCCTGGGAGCGACGGGCAGTGCCTCAATTCAAATTAAATAAACAAATTGGGTATTTAGTTCTGAAGTAAGACTTGGAATTTGGACGTTAAACATTTAACAGGTTGTGTTTACTCTTTGTAAAAAAGTACGCCAAGCACCCATTTGTACTGATGGGGCATGCCAACCGTAGCTACCAGCGGTGGACCAAATCGGGGTGCTTTTCCAATTTATTAAGTAATTTTTGCATATATTCAAGTCACGTGACAAAACTAAAAAACACTTTGGCTAGCACCCACTTGTTCTGGTGGGGCTAGTGAATGGTTGGCAAGCGTGCCAAGGTTTTGGGCCCAGTGATGCCAAGCATGGCAAGTAGGGGCAAGCCTGCCCCGTTTTATGGCAAACGTGCCGAAATGTTTACGCAAATAACTTTAAGTAAATCGAAAGATAATTTTAATTGTTCCAGTATAGTTTATCAAGGTAATCACTGCCATTTAATCAAGTTAAACATTGACCATGGAGAAATAAAATAGCGGCTCAAAAACTATGCCAAAAAGTCAAGTCATTGTTTCAATGCGTGGTTTTGTGCGTAGTCTGAGAATAAGTGAAATGTCTCCTGTTATTAATTACTTTGTTATTTGACTGCTTTAAGTAAGAACTGTAGTATTTTTTTCTATTAAATTTGAAACCAAAAACACTGTTATTCATTTTGATTGCCTGTGAAATTCATATTGTTCGTGTACATATGTGTTAATGTAGAATAACAAAGCAAAACAATTGGTGTTTAAATCATGTCTAAAAGAAAACGTGAATTCAATCCCTACTTAAATAACAAAATGAATACAGTAATTTTGTAAATAAAAATTATAGAAGACCAGTATACATGTACATGTTTACTCGTAAAGAATGTCATAAAGTATAAATGCATGCACTTTCAACATTATGTTCACATTATGTTCTAACCAGACTCTTACTATAAATTTTAAATAAAGTCTATAAATTTTGACTCATTGTAACATACCGACTGCACAAAAATATTTTTGACCCTTTTTTAGGTGTTTGTTGAAAAAAATTGTGGGGAGGGGTGGATGCACGTACCACATTTTCAATGGGGAGCGTTGATAAAATCCTACAATCATGCACACTATAATACCTTATAGTGTACAAATGCCCCCTTCTCACGACTACTTTAGGGGGGTTTAGATATTTCGCAGGTTAACTTCTAAAATTGTTTACTGCAATTTTCTTCATGGATGCTTTGGGGGGGGGGGCCTTGACATTCAAAATGTATTAAAAATGTGTTCCACAATACCTTTTGAAAGGGAAGGCTTTCAACAGAAGATAAGTATTTTGCGTTAATACAAATGAAGATATGTTTTCAAAGTGGTTTTTTTTTTTTTTTTTGCAAATTGTGAATTACCTTTAAGTAATGGCCGACAAATGCCTTTTTTTAAAGAAAGTTTGCTTAAAGGTTAAATACTAACATTCAATGTAACACAAAAACTATTTTGTTTAATATTACCCGATCCTACAGCGACTAATCGTCAATTACAGGAAAGGTATGATGTCGCCAAATACATGTACTTAACTTGGGAGAGAGTTTAATTTGGTGACGTGGATTTCACACTGAATAGTTTGTATTTTAATTCATTTTCATTTAACCTGTCGTTGGTGTTTTTAGTATGGTTGTATGGTGTATTGTAATTGTTACATTGTGGGAAAACTATTTAATGTACTGAGCTTATTAAAGCCAGGGTAAACAAGAATAAAAACATGAAAAAATAGAATAGGCTGTGAAGGCAAATACACTCTCAGCATGCATAGTGTAAATTCGTGTTTAAGGTAGTTTGGTAAAATAACTGAGTGTGTAATTATTTAAACATTTATTGATACATGTGAAGGCAAATACACTGTTAAAACATCATAGTGTATTCCTGCTGAGTAAAGTGGTTGGGTAAATTAATGTTGTAATTATTTAAACAATTACTGATTAAAGCCCCGAGAGATATTAGGCATCGCTTGTGCAATAACAAAATACCTGTGATACCCATCCACAAGGTAATTTTTGCCTAATAATGCGTAGCCGTGAACCTAACTTCAAAAAGTGATAAATGCGTACGTTGTTGTTTAAGCCCCTGTCACACCTTTGCGTATTCTAATTCCTTATGAGTTCCTTATCAAAAATGTTCAATACGCAGCCGTACGCTCAATTAACGTCGAAATGTTTTGATCTCTTTGACTTAAGTACGACGTACATCTAGCGTACAAGTAACGAATTCAGCGCATCCATTGCGTATGAGATGCGTATGAGTTGCGTATGCAGTGCACAACATTATTTTTCAGGCTGCGAATAGGTCAGTATGCAGTGCGCATGCCGAGCGTATTCCGGACGCACCCGACTTATGCCGACTGCATGCTTGACGCACTTCTGAGCGTATTTCCGCCGCATTTCCGCCGCTCGCCGTTCAGCGTGCGTTGCATCTGCGCTGCAAGTACGCTATGTATACGTCCAATACAGGCGGCTCATATGCTGACGGCGTACGTCACGAACACATAGCGTACTCGTAACGCACTCGACCGATGCGGGACCGATGCGCTGCGTATTTATAACTTATGACCTGCGTAACAGCGTACGCAGCGTAGTTTTGTGCATGCCCAAAACTATCCTGCGTACTGGGCCGTACCATGCGTATATCTGCGTACATAAAACCTACACAAAACGATAGAGATGCATATGAGGTGCGTATTGTGCGTACGACTGGGTATGAAAAAAATGTCAATGCGCAAATCATAAGGAATTAGGATACGCAGAAGTGTGGCAGGGCCCTTAATCTGAGTTGGACAGAAATTTGCGTTATTGTGAGGTGTACATGAGGTAAACATGACATTGTAGGCGCTCGCACGTTGTGCAGATTGATACAGATGAAGAACGTACTCAAGCTTGGGGCGTGGGTATTGCATTGGCAGAACTCGTCCCCATTTTTGAAGAAAGTTTGAATGTTGAGAGTTTCCCTCGCGACATTTAGCATTCTTTATATCGTAGACTAGTTAGGTGTGGTATACATACGATCATCATGCATTCCCATGCTAATTACCCATGTTTACATGTTCATTGCTCTTGAGCCACAGTGTCAGTTACAGTGTTAGTTACAGTGTTAGTTAGCAAACATATTTCTGAGAAACACTTGAGCAAATAACCAATAATAGCTTTATTTACAGATGGTAGCCATGTTACCTGACAGATGATTTTCATCTTTATTCCACAAGGGTTTGGCAACATGAGTGGTACCAACATGAAGGGTAAACGAACATATTACTCAAAATATTACTTCTTTTGAGGTATTGCCCATTTTTTCTTTACGTGAAGATTATTGCAGTGCACATTCCAATGACGGTTTAAAAACTTCGAATGTGAAGAAATATACAATTATATTGTACACAATTTTATTATTTATAGGTAAACTATGGCGTTTATTGCATATCGAGCCTCAGAATATTGCTATCTTGGTTTCAGTCTGACTAAAAGTTGCCAAGTGGTGCTGACTACAGCCTAATACTCTGTAATTCAATTTCGCACTCATAACTTCGAAGCCGTCAAGTACACAAATATCTACACAAAAGCTCTAGCAGGGGTCACCGAGAGTGCAATTTGCTTGCGTTGTTACCTTAGGTGCTCGATGGAGTCTACCCGATTATTGTTGTGCTTCTGATGTCGAAACCTTGCGTGGAAGGTCCCTAATAAACATATTGGCCCTAGAAGGCCGGGAGAGAATTAGAATGAGGGCATGACCCAAGGTTTTGAGATTGCTTCGGATGACAACCGCCGGGATTAATTGCCATCAAATATTCACACTGGCATTTTACCATTGCATGTGTTAATGCTTTATATATTTCTTCGTTTACAAATAACACTTACACTTTTTGGCGCGACAGCCAAAACACTTTTAATAGGGTTGTAACCATTATCAACTTGTTATCACTGATAATCTATTAAAGATGTATTCACCAGTAACTATTGTGAGCAGAAGGAATAAAGGTAGTGCTAATTAGCCATCGAAAAAAAATGTGCAGGGTTGTGTTTTGTGCAGTAAAGCAACTAATAGAACAACAAATGGTGACAGTTGATCACTTAAACAAGCAAAATGATACATGTGTAATTTCAAGATAGTTTTACGCCTCATGATGTATTCAAGTGCTTGTCGTAATATGACAATGACATGCAAACATTGTTCGCTGCTAATCAATGTATTACTATAAAAAATAAATGAAATGTTCTTTAACAAAACACTTTCCTTTCCACGTTTCTCCAAATCAAGATGGCTAGGGCTATTTGATAGCACATGCAATGGTTGATTTCTGGAATTATCACACCAAACTCTGACTTCAGACATTCCTATGGTTTATAAAGGTAAGCTTGTTTTATTTTTTTAAATGGTCTTTCTTAATGAATTGTTTTTGGGAGAGGGACTGTGGTGATGTCTACCAAATGATAAAACAAAGGGCCATGTGCTGTGTTACCCAATTGCAAATATTGCCTAAATAAAACAGTTCAACTCTAAAAAACAAAAATCTGAATCTAAATCTGCTTAGTCCTTTTCCGGGTGAAAAAGTACAAATGTCCTAGTCTCAATAACCGAGAAAAGTGTATTTTTTCCCTCTCCAAATGAACTCCAAAAGGGGTCAAATTTGACGTGAAAAAGGACCGATCAGCATATTTGGATACAAATTGCGGGTCAGTCCGACCCTGGAGATTATAGAGTGTGGCTTTGACAAGCTATAGTGCTGTAGTTTTGAAATTGGAAGTTAGGCAAGGCCTCAAACCACAAGATGTGGGTGTTTAGCATATGTCATGTGTACATGACAAACATTAAATAGAGTGTAAATAATAAAACAAAATAATGCAGCAGATTTGCTAGAAAACTTCTGACATAATGTTTGTAATAAACTGAACCCCACATAAGGGTATTCCAAAAGTAAACCTAGTGTTGCTGGAACAAAACTCGTTAAAAGTTTTTGAGAGATGTAGTCCCGAACCGATAAAACAAAAGATACATTCCATTGTTCATTTTAAAGTTAAAGATATTGTACCCGGCGTAAGCGTAGTTATGTAGTTATCAAAATTTAATAATAAAGACCAAAACCATAGACTCATGAATATTCAAAAATATATTAAGCTGGCTTGAAAGACTTCGACACCAGATCGTGCGCATAGCCCTGCAAATCTGAAAGCCGGCGCATGCAGGGGTCTTTGTTGACAAGTTTCCATGGTATTTGCCACCAGTATCGGCCATTATCACTTCACTAATCTAACTAGGAGTTTGGCCTAATCGTTAATCCTTGTGTGTAGGATCTGTGGGCGATTCTTGGTCACTCGATGAAGCGCATTTTGTTTAGTTGTAATTGCACACATGTTTACCCTCTACATTTTTATATGCAGGAGTGGCCTGCCGTGACCTGCATGTGCAGCTGTGCCATCCTTCACAAAATATGTTAAAGCTACAGTCCATCATTTGCAGCTATCCAAAAAGTAACTGACGTATTTTATTATTGTTGAAAACATACTTGGTTGAAAGATAGTATGGGGACTAAACTCCTTTGAGAATCATTCTATCTGGTACGCTGTCATTTTGAAGAAATCAACGAAAGAAGGCTTTTTCAATATGGTACATCTAGATACATACCACACCGGGATCCTGGAATGGTGTTTTTTCTTGAAATAAACAGCTAAAGGTTGAGCTAAACCTTCATCAGGTTAGTTGTTCAGCACCCCTATTTAGATTAAGAGCACGTACGTTGCTTCAAACGAGCAAAATGCACATATTACAAATGACGGACCGTTCCTTTAAACGGACTAACCCACAAGCGGTGGGGATGAGCGAAGGGAGTAGGCCTAGACATTATTGGAGGCGCTGTTCACAGCTAGTAGGTTTTATCCAATGTTGGGACCACTCCATGAATAAACAGCTACGACGGTCCAATGGACGGTACCAACATTACCTTGGGCCGTTTTTCAAACACCAGGCGCCGGCTTGGTCTCAATCATGCAGTTTGACGATGAGGCTTGAGCCGAAGCCGAAGCTGGGGTTTGCAAAATGGCCGCAGTTAGGGCTGAACAACAAACCCTCGCTTCGCGCTCGGAGCCCGTAAGGTTGATTTCAGAAGTTAAAGAAATTGAAGTAGCTGCATTTTCTATTCATATATGATGTATGTTATGAGATGGCAATCTCCTCTCTCAGCCTGTAGTATTCAATCTTCATGGCCCTTTCACTGTTACGACATTCAAATTTATCAGCAAAGTCTTTAACGAACTTCACCACTTCTGAGTTGGGTATCTTGAGGATGCGTATGGCAGACGATATCGAACTTACAATATCTTCTGGAAGCTCGACGATGCTGAACAGAGAATTTGGGTTCTGCCTTTTCGTTGTGACCGTGGATTTCAGGATCGATAAGCCCGGTGTCTCTCTGCATCGCAACTGCAGGTGCTCCTCTTTGACCACAGTTTCCAATGTATAAACTGTCTCCAAGACATTTTTCAGATGTAAGGTAGCCATAACGTCTTGTAACACCACGGGTTTTGGATCAGTAAAAGGCTTCCCGGCAATGTAATAACGCGTAAGAGCTACCATAGCAAGTAGACACATAGACTTGGTAACACTTTCAAAAAACGCAACAACGAGAATGCACCCGCATAATAGTCCTGCGACAGCCCCCTGAAATGATTGGGAAAATTAAAAAGACACCGTTACCAACTTTGAACTGCATAAGCCACTATATTAAGAAAACTAAAAACGTTAGCAAAAAGACGCCACTTGAACTGTTACTACAGTTTCCCCTCCCTCACATCTGGCACAAAACAGGATGTGTATCAATTATACGCCTTTTTTTCAAGCCCACTTAATTTCACAATCTTGCCAGACATCCCGCTATATCTTTAAAACGGAAGACCGCACGAAATTGGGAGTCTGTTAAATGGAAACGTAGCCCCATTATGGTCTTATTATAAAAAGATAAGGAGGCCGTTATGCATTGACAAACATTGGTCTACTTATCTTTAAGTTTCTGCTTACATTCGTATGTGCAGTTGAATTCAGGCAGCCAAGAATGTCTCAATATCAATTATATTAATATTACTGGAACAATGAAATGAGAAACATACCGGTGCTAACCGAAGGCTTGACTGTCTTAGACCCGTCTTTTCCATAATAACGGGAGTGATCATTACACCAATGCACATAGAAACCTTTACCGAATCCTGTGAGAAATAAAGCGTACCAAAATAAAAAACGGTGCTGATAGTTACCTACCAGTTTAATATTGGAAGACGATTCAATGGGACATATTTTTTTTTTTTAGCTGATGCTGTAAAAACATATTTTAGCCTTTCTGGGATATGACGATCATGGATGGCGTTATACTGTGTTGGGTGAATTCTAGCTAACCATGGGTCATCCTCGTTCTAATATTCTTTTTTAAACTCGTGATGCAACCCTCGGATGGAACTTGCTTCCTGTATTCGGATTTGATCCACTAATAAGCCTCTGCAATAAACCTCTGTCCGGACAGGGTTCCAAAGAAAAGCGCAAAATGAACAAAGTGCGACGTTGTCAGTCATACACTTATCAAGTAATTGATTTGTATCGTGATTTGATTTCTACGCAGCCCAAATCACAATTTACACACCCTTAATGATACTGAACATTTTGTTGGATAAACTTGAGAGTTAGTGCATAGGCCGGAAGCCGTGAACAGGTCTGCAAGCTTGTAATTAATGTGTATGTGGATGAACTTGGGCCCTTAAATAATGCGCTCCTTTGCAATGGAGCGCAGACATTATATTTCAAAAAGCCGATGGAATTCAGGACCACTTTTAGGGCCCGGATCATCTTTGTTTGGAACTTGTTTTCCAAAATCATTGCGTAACCCCCCAAACAAATTGAAGAGAAAATGAAACGCGATAACATAAAATTTAATTTGATGTTTGTTCCAAACACCTTGGAGAATTGTGAGTATTTTTATACTGAGTTTATGAAATGGGTGTATTATCAATGGGGTCTATATGCAACTTTACTAAAGTCTTCAGCCTCATGTATATGCTCAAACTAATAGCGCCCTTTTGTGGCTGTATACCTAAAGCAACTATAAATTCTGACCAGTCATTGTGATCTTACCATAACTGACAAAGACAATGCCCAGAAGCCTCCCGTCGCCATTGTGACAACACCAAGCACAGCAGAACGTAAATAAAAGTGTGACAAACGCAAATCGAACATGCACAACGTCACTATCTGGGATACAACGCCGAAAATCACGGAGACAGCTACGACGGACGTTTCCTCGTGGTAAGATTCATCGCTTTGGTACAGCCATGACAACACCTCAATCAGGAAAAAACTAACCCACAAAACAGGAACGAGTGCTCTAATCACCTACAAATGCAAAAAAAAAAAATATTAAAAAAAATAAGAAAACAAAAGAGAAGCGCACAACTTGTACACAAATGGTCACTAATTAAAACCCTTCTATACTTGTAACTAATACACTTTCCAAACTATCAAAAACCTAACCCCTTCCTCTCTCGATAGGTTTTGTTCAGGCTGGTCACCAACTACCAGAAATCCCTATGGATTTCACAGTGTAACCGTCAAAGCCTGTCTAAGTGGTTTGATAGATAGGTTGCTAATTAATACCGGTACAGGTTTTGTAGCAGCCATTTTAATCTGTGAATTTTACCAATATGATACCAATTTACAGACATATGTTTAACATTCTAACCTGATAGATTTTGACCCATAGGGTCACTCACTACAGATTGTCACTGAGAGAGGGAGGGTTATGCTCATCAAATAAACACAGTCCTTAAAAGTTGTTTTAACAGAATAGTTATTCTCAATCTTTGTACTGTCATTTATGAGGGTGTTTGGCTGCCGTTTGGTTGTATGCTGAGGGGAATGTTCTCATTCAATGCAGAAACCTTTAGGGTAGCAGCTGCTTCAGCACTTAAGGTAGCCAAAAGTGGTTTTTTTATTGGCTGTAATTTTCTCTCTCCCTTAAGTTTTTAGTGATTAATTGTTGCTCGAATATATATCAATTAGACATGCTGTGCACAAAGTTTTTAATGAACACGTTTTGAGTTCACTCCCTATCAGAACAGTGTGTACTTTAAATGACATCACGTTAACAGCTCCCTCTTCAGTTGTCTGAAAAAGCACGGAACCGTTTAGTGTCCAAGAAGTGCACTGATCACATTATCTGAGATTGCAAAATTGCAAAACAAAGGTGTCAAACGGTATGTCATGGTTCCCAATTAAATAACTGAGAATGGACAACAATAGTTGCTTTCAAATGATACCGAAGAAGGGAAAAATTTCGAAGAAGGGAACAATTTAAATGAAATTAAGCTGTAACTTGGAAGAGTTTTTAGATACTTACCTTTGTCAGTTTTGCCCATGGATTTGCATAGTCCTGTGCCCAGGCAAGGAGAACTTTTAATGTTTTCTCCCGATGTCGAACGTATTTGGCTATTGCATTCTGCACTAAATCCAAACTGAGTCTCGAGTCAGGTTGGCTATGCATTTGCGCTGTGCAAAAGAATGCAGAAATTCAAAATAAGTGAAAATGACAGCAAAAAAATGTACCGAATACAGCAGTCGAGCTGGATTTCATGGGACCATTCAACGTAATTTGTTACACCTATGTTTGAAAAAGCACTGTTGTGTCCCATTTATTATCATTTTCTATTTTCTTTTTTTGCCATTCTGAAGGCTATTTTGCTGCATTTTTTGTTTTATGCTAATGCCAGTTTTCATATTTAAGAGCAAAGCTTTGATGGCATTCCGAACAGAAACCTCAATGTTACAGCTATTTCAGCAACAAAAACAAGTGCCAACAGTTTAGAGATTTTGCTGTTAGAAATTTTCTCTTCTTTGATAGTGCATGGTTACACGTACATGGTAGTATTAAGCCAATGAGCAAACTTTTCTCACCCAAAACATAATGTTTTCAATGGGCAAATGTTTGGTTCACAACTTGAACAGAAAATCACTAAACGAAACACTGTCTTCCTAAAATGACATCAAAACAACAGCGCCCTCAGTTGTCTGGTATGTAAAAAAGAAGTGCACTATTCAATAAAATTATCACAAAATTGATGTCAAATCGTGTTTTTATACATTTTAAGAGCAATAAAAAGTTGATGTGTTCCTCAGAAAAAATTCGTCGCATGAACCTTTTAAAAAATGGAATAAAAACAAGTTTAGCAAATTCCAAAAAGCAGATCCCTTTTAGCACTTTCAACAAAAGGGCGTTCATTACTAAAACATTTACCTTGTTTTTTCCCTCTTCCTGATCCTTCAAAGAATTCACAGCCTCTGGTGTAATCATCTGCCGACATCTCCACCTTTCCGATGGGCAAGTCTGCCTTCAGACGTTGCTGAAGCTCCCCGCTTGAGTACTTGGCCCAGAATCTCTGGAGGCCATCTTTACTTTTGAAACGAAAGGTGACTTTGACGCAACCCTTCTCGACGCCAACAGTCGCCGCATCGCACTCTCTGCAGATGTCTTCCAGTGACGTCATTCTCGGCTCCTTGGCTTCCACCAGGCCTCGAATTGTTTCCAGCAAATTTCGTGTTTGATCATCGTCTCTTGTCCCTTCTTTTGTTCCGTAAAGTTTAGCTGACATGTCTATACAACAATTGAAACACTGGTCAAAGGTAGAATAATCCCAAGTCGGTAAGTTGTGTTGGCATAATGAGACAAGCTTTACCCGAAAGTTCCAGTTTAAGTCAGAATGTCATACATTTATACCACTGTCCCAGTGACTCTGAGAGGCGGTCAGTCAATTACTCAGCAAATAACTCAGTCAGACCGTCAAAGGACAATACACTGGCCCCGCGGATTCAGCAAAATATAAAAACATACATGTACATGTAATTTAAACCGCCAGTATGGACGATTCCTAATACAATGCGCCACCAAGAGGTTGCGACGGAGAGTCATTTTCTGTTTAAGCAGTGCATTGTGGGAGGCCGTGGCAAATTCGCCATGGCGCGGGGCACTTAAACCGTACTTGTTGTCCTGCCAGTAATTTTGTAAGCGTTATGATTTGATTATCTTTTATTTGTATTGCCTTTAACAAGATGGTGTCTTTGTAAGACGGCGACATTCTTTCATGATGCCCCAATCTATCAAAAGATGTCTTAAAGTTTTTGGCTGACATCATTGAAATCGTGGCAAGTCGGCCATGTTTTTGTCGACCGAAAACCTAAAAAAAATGGACTATCCCCGACAACCTCTTGCCTGCGCGCTGTATTTGGAATCACCCGTTTCAAAAGCACAACTAATCAATGTGTTTTTGTTTTATTAGTATTTTTTTTATTTTATATCAAATCACCCTCAAAACTCTCCTTCCACACAGCCAGCTATTCTCACCGTAGTTAAATGCGTTTCCTGTGCTGTCACCGAAAGTCAAAGGGCTTTGGGTTAAGTAGAAGTTGTTGCACTTGTAGTGAATGATTGTTTCAGTATCTCGTGGCTCCTGTATCTCGGTCGACGTATCTCTCTCTGGACTCCTCAATCTGGATCGTTTCGAACTCCTCTTTCGCGCTCTACCCCTTGGTTCGGCCTGACGTTGGTTTGTGATGGCTTCTCTGCACTCGTTCCCTGCATTTCAATTCAAAAGTATGAAAAACATGACTTGAAAATAGATTTGCCAATATCAAAATTTCGTTGCGTATCAGCGTTATTTCATCTTAAGGTATGTATAGGCCTAAAGGAGTATAAATGGGTACCGGCATTAGCTGGAGAGTAACCTGCGATTGACTGGCATCCCATCCAGGGAAAATAGAAATATGTTCAGTCGTTCCATGCTACTGAACCTGGGGATAAACGCCGGCCCAATGGGCCACGTACACTGGCTCGAGACAGACTTTACTTTACTTTACTATGTGGCTACTGGTAAAGAGTGGGCGCTGAAAAGACGAATGTCAGGAAAAAGCTTATGAGACACAACTTCTTGGTAGAGAGAAACATGTACCATTGTACCTGACTGTTTTGGGGAACCAGATGAACTGCAACTCCTTTGGTCTTGTCCGGCAGGGGCATCGTGCTTTGTTTTCTTGTTGCAAGGCACCTGTAAATGAAAACACATTGAATGAAGAGTGAAATGGAAAGTCACTTACTGCAATTCCATTTTAATAAATTGTTTGCCTTCAAGCCATTCAAGAGGGTTACAGGCAGACATAGTTATTGTCCATTGTAACAAAAACACAAACCAAAGATAGCTGACGAAAGTAATCAATCAATTTATAGTCTTGCTCACTGGGTTGCAAACAGGCAAAACACACACCATATTTCGTATTTGCTTAAAGCTACAGCATCTCATGACAAACACATTCCACTAAATTGGTAAATTATGTGATTCAACATATCCCCATGGCTTACTATCCTTTCAACAGAATAGGTAGTGGTGTGAGCGTAGTGCTCGGCACCATGGATGCGAGTTTGAGTGTACTCTGACCTGAAGTTCAGTGTTGGTCGACTCAGAATGCACTTCTTGCTTATTTATACGTCCGGAGGAATCTGAATAACCATCCAGTCATGGCACTATTGACTTACCCCGGCTGAGCTTGCAAGTTGTACACTGTGCTCGGCTCCCTTAACGTAGTCTTTTCTCAAGTCGTCAGGACAGGCACGCTTTCTACACGACTCACCTGTTCCCTGTTCACTTTCCCCTGTGTATGTGAATTATCGTATGAGGTGATTACATGAGCGAAAAACTATAAATATACCGGTTATAACTCCGATCGTAATAGGTACATAAGATCATTTGCTTTTGTAGAATTGTTTTGAAGCAACACATTTGCTCATAATCCTGTAGAAGAGAATCACACGTGAGTGTGATGGCCTAGCGGTTAAGAACACCGGACTCACGTTCTGGTGTTTCAAAGGCCACAGTGACGTGTGTTCGAGCCCGCGGGCGGACACTTGTGCTCTTAAGCAAGGCACTTAACCATTATTGCTTCGTCCTTCGGATGGGACGTTAAGCCGTAGGTCCCGTGTGTTGTATAAATGCACGTAAAAGAACCCAGTAAACACTTATCGCTAAGAGAAGGGGTTTGCCCTGGTGTTTCTGGCCTCCTGTATAAACTCCCACGTGGAGTATTTAGGAGAAGAACCAACCAAGAACCAAGAACCAAGAAGGCCTACACAACATCTAAATGTGTTGAAATTTCAGCTCAGTAGATACTATACATTTTTGAATAAAAGTAGGTAAAACCAATGCACTTTTAAGGAGGGGGTGGGGGTCTAGTCAAACTGGACCCCGTTGCTAATTAATTAAAGAGTATAAATTATAACTTAACTTTGCCCGAGGGGCCCATTTTCTTAAACAATTATAAGGAAGAATGATATCATTTCTTTAAGCCAAGTAAAAAAAAAAAGTGGTAATTGCCTGCCTTCAAAAAAAACGGAAGGAGGAGGCCCTTTATTCCCTCCAAAATGGCCGGCCGACCGAGCTATTTTTAAAGAGGGCCGCCAGCTTTTATAAAATAAAGACAAAGAAAAGGCGGCCTCTAAAAAAGAAGCGGGTGGGGACACTAAGAATTTTTTTTTTCTAAATTATTTTGCCTTATTTAACAGGGTATTTTGGTCAGTACCAGTCATATATCTTCACTTTGAGCAATGATTTTCTTGCTAAAAACGGTAGGTATGTTAGCCGGGCAAATGTAAATATTCATATCATTACGTGCCTTTAAAACGGACGCAGTTTTCAAGTACATACCTTTTGAATTCCAGCTGCCCATGATTTGTCGGATGTAAGCAACGTCTTTGGCAATGGTATAGTTTTGACCGCGTTCCTGTGTACGTGCATGGAGGTAGAAACAGACAATGGTTGATTCTTTCTTCTTCGACGTACGTATAGTATAGCTAGGCTCGATTCATGCAGGTTACTTCAAGCAAAGAACACAGCAAATGTGGGCCAAATTAACCGTAGTTCGTGCGATACAGATATGCTCATTTTACTTTCAAATCCCATACTAATAAAGTGATAGAATATACATCAAATCAATGCACATTTAAGTAAACCACCCGGAAGTGACAATGTTGCCACGTATGGATATAGAGAACGATCACAGACTTGGACAATTCGCCACGCAGCCATGATGTACTACTAGACTTGTTGCCAGTCTGTGTACGGTCCATAACAAATAAGAAAAACACACATTTCGCCACTGCAATTGAGTATCTATATATATAAGAGAGAAGTTTACTAGGCCTCCGAGACGATGTTTGCTCATGAAAGGATCCGAGACCGCGGGCTCACGCGGCGCCAAAATCGCTCCACGTCCGTGGAAAAATGCGGAGGGTGTCTTCCGCCGGGTCGGACACTTCGGGTCGTCCTGATTTTCCCGTACGGACCGGCGATCCGTTTCGTCGATTTTTCGTGACTGCGTTTTGCGCAGGAATTTGCCGTCGTGTGCGCTTTCACGTTGACTGCCTGGCCGCCCCCTGTGCTGGCTTTTTCTGCGTGTCTAGACTGTGCGAGGTCAGCGAGGTCAACGTAGGGGTTTCGTTTACATGTTCTACTCGGCCGTTCGGCAAAAGCGTTCACCAAACGTTAGTATGGGGTGACCTTGGTAAAATATTTTTTGTCCATGGTGCGTGGCCACCAAGTGTCCCTATTCTTTCATATGCTTCGCTTGTCGCCCCTGCGCCGAGTGCAACGAATACTCAGAAGGACTACACATTAGTATGCCTAGCGCGGTCTGACCAATCGAAAGTCTACACTGCGTGGCACTTCCCGGCTATGCGTAAAACCGTCACTGGCAACGCGTACTGCAGCCTGCTCCACACCCTGGAAACGAGGTTGAGTCTACGGTGCTCGCTATTTGAAGCGCAAGCATGTGACGTCGCGTGATAGAGTGCTGTTGCTTCCATAATGTGTTTACAGCTCCATGCTTCCACCACCAAGGCTGAGCGTTGTGAGTTCGCTGCCCGCACGTATAATTCAGTGTCGCGTTATAATTTCGGGGGCCTGTTTGGGGTCAACGAAGGATCGATGCATTGCTTCAAATATCGCGATAAAGTTGAATCGACTTCTTCCTCGCAGACGGTGTCGCAAATTGTAAGAAGTCAAGTTTACGTTTGTTGAAGAGTCCAATACTGAAACTTAATTGTGATCGACCTTCCTCCATGATTCAGACCGAATTTGATGGTCACACTCAACATTTTCATTTCAAATGACACCTTCACGTTTTATTGCATTATGATTTATTGTCAAAATTGTACATACAATCAGCCTTCGCCTGTGTACTTCAGTAACCTTTTCACTACGTTTTTCACATGCGACTGCCTCACAAAATGCCAATTTAACAGACCAACGGGAACATTTACAGACCGTTGCCATGGTACATAATTATCATGTGTGTAAATCGACGGGGGGATAGGGGGAACCCATGCACCCCCCCCCCCACATTTTAAAGCGGGGGACATTGTTTGGTCCCCCGCCCCACCCCATCCCCACTTTTTCTTCCCCGAAAAAAAATCGTAGCCTACAATAATGATTATATTGCTCAGAATGCATGTGGCTGATTCAATTACTCCAAACTCAAAACTTTAAAAGATGACCTTTTGCTCAAATTGGTTTTAGTGGTCAGAAATTGCCTCAGATCACACCACAGAAATTGCTTTTCTATAACTGCATGTCTCCCCAACTATATACCCAATTTACATTTAACTCTCCACATTTTCATCCACAACACTACGCCCTACCCGATCTATGATCGGGTAAATCAGCTTGTTAATCATAGGCGTCGCGAGGGGGGCAAGGGCGGGCACTTGCCCCCCTCCCCCCGGAAAAGCCACAAAAAAAGGAAGAAGAAAAAAAAAAGAAAAAAAGAAAAAAAGAAAAAGAGGCGCGAAGTCATAGTAGTGTAAATATAATAAGTTTAGGGGGGGCCAAAATGTCCTTGACCCCCTCTAAAACTGATAAATCGAGAATTTATTGAGAAATACAAGAATTTTTTGGGGAAAAAAATGTTTGCCCCCCTCTAGAAAAAAAATCCTGGCGACGCCCATGGTATTAATCATAGTTAAAGATGTGTGGTGCATGACTTGAGGGTTGGAGGGAAACCAAAGGGGACTGGTCTTATTTATCCCAGGATTCAACCAACATCTATTATCCCACAAAGTAACTATTTATTAGCCTCGCGCAAGGATGAGCGGTTAACCAGACGCAAGGGGGACAGATAACGAACGGCTGACTTGGGGCAGTTACCCCTCAAACTACCCCTGCTCTAAATCCTGCACATAACCAGTCTAATTATGTTTATTAGGGACTTACCATGATTTCGAAACCAGAGAGGCTTTGACCCACAATAAGCGGTAGCTATTGAGCGCCTGTGGTAACAATGCACACAGAACGATTGCACTCTCGGTGACCCCTGCAAATAACTCAGAGCTGTTCAAGTATTTTTTTGATTTAGGGCCTACTTGCATGCATGCATACATATGGCAGACACGTCACTTGAGCACGTGGGTTATTTTGATTCAAACTTGTTTTAATGTTTCAATATCATGGCAAAGCTCGCCCCTCGTACGATCCTCGTGTGAATACTTGATGCACAACATCGATCGTCATTTCAATTTAAGTTTTTCAAACGCAAGTAATTAATATTTATTACGGACTATTTTAATAAGCATGGTGGGTAAATAAAACCCACGTTATACTCGGAAATACCTGGGTGCTATCCAAGATTGTCGACGAAATACATTCGGCAAACTCCGGTCAATTTCGGAATCAGGAGGCACTCCTCCCGTATTTATCTGACGGGGTTTTGTATTGTAATATATTACTGACGGCTTCCTGACCTAAGAGTCATTAGGAATAGTCAGAATATTGGTGTGGGAACCAGACTAATGGATATCTGGCTATGCAATAGGAGATAAGGGTGTCAGTTTGTTTCACTTTAGTTGATTTCAATCTAATACACTGTCACTTGCAACAGTAAAATATTCTGCCAGACTTTGCAATCCCAATTGGGCTTCGCCCACGATACGCTGCCTACGTGAGCAACAGCACTTGAACACTCTGGAATTACTCATTTGCTTCGATCCGATTAGCCCCGCCCAAGATTCTTTGACCTATCACAGCTTTGATAAACCAAAAGTCACGCCAAAAGTCACGCAGACAGTAGGGATAACGTCACAGTAGTTCCCCGCCGCAATTCTCCCCAAAACCGTGCCTTTGCAACTTGTGGCCCGATTCCAACCCTTTTAAAGGAAAAGTGTTATTGATAGTCAAATTGGTGTTGCTTTTTTTTTTAGGGGGGGGGGGCCTTGATGGCGACAGCGAATGAAATCGCTCCATCAAGCCCGTCGGGCGCTGGCTTCTGGGTCTTTGCGAAAAAAAATATCACGCCATACGTGCTATTACATGTCTGTACAAAAAAAACCCCAATGCGATGCCGTGGGCATAAATGCACTCTTGCCGAAGCCGGATTTGTTTCGATCGTTGCGCATGCGCGTCTATTTTGTATGAAGTGAGTCATCGCCAAACCGGGGCAAAGCTTGTTGTGCACCCGCGCTTGTTATTTTGAATAGGTTTACTTTGCATTTCTCTTTTTATTTTTTTCTGTATTTGTCATGGTATTTTCCCCTCTCCCGGGAATATAGTCATTGGGAACTTACTTTGTGCATTCCACTCCTTACAAATTGAGGTTTGAAGAAAAGTACCCTTGCAAATTACACAAGTAGCTAAACAGAAATATGTAAAGCTCCGCTACCCTTGAATAGAAAAGGGCAAACCTCGATGTCAGCCGTCGCACGCAATCAGTTATGTTCTTTGTATCTCTTTATAAAGCAATCGATGTCAGTGTCCCCGATTTTCTGGTCCCCGGCGA
The DNA here is from genome assembly GCA_029964075.1 of Patiria pectinifera. NCBI lineage: Eukaryota > Metazoa > Echinodermata > Asteroidea > Valvatida > Asterinidae > Patiria > Patiria pectinifera. Next base: position 24,778,171 of record CM057148.1, read on the forward strand.
GAAAAAAATGCGATAAGGCCAAACAAATATAAAAAATAGTCTGTCTTCAGTCAGACCGAAGTTCTGGAATTGTGCGGCGACGCGGTTTTTTTTTCAAGCTTGAATTGCACAGACAAGGTAGGTAGTATTTTGCTTTTTGTGTCCTCATTATACATTGGTGTCCTCCATAATTCGCCTTGGTGCCCTTTATCATTTGCCTTGGTGCAATTTCCCCATTCCCTGGTGCTCCTTGGTACAAAAATGTAAGGAGGTGCGGCAATAGAGGGCGCTGTTGTAGCTTCCGTGTTAATTTGAAAAACAAAAACAGGTTGACGCGCATGATAAAAATCGACGCACGCGCTGAAAACAGACCGATTTTTTTTTTTTTTGGGGGGGCGCCTAATCAACAAATGTATTTAACCCATTTATTTAGATTCCATGGTTAAATCTTGGCTCTCTTTTCCAATTCATCGGTCACTATTGTTGAACTCCTACCTCGGCAATACAATTAGAATACAATTGCTGCAGGGGCTGAGGAGGGAAACCCCTCGTTTCCACCACGGTAAAACTGGTTCCCGGTCGCGTAGTTTACGGTCACTGAATTTCTGTGTATACAGCAATTTGTATGGAACCCCTAGAGGGACATGGATGATGAAAGTTTTTGTTTTACGCGGTATCGAGGAAGGGATTATCTTTGAATTCCGGATTTCTGTGATAAATTATTACGGTAACGCGTTATCGAGGAAGGGATTATCGTTGAATTCCGGATTTCTGTGATAAATTATCACGGTAACGCGGTATCGCGGAAGGCAATTCAAGCTTCCGTAGCCAGGCCTCATTGTGCACTCGCACTTGTTCTCCATGAAACTTGACTTTCATTGGAATTGTATTTTTTTTGCGTTTAAACACTATTGCTTTGGTCGTTTATGTTTGATTGTATGACGATTTCCCATGACATGAAAATAAATCTCCTAACCACAGAGTTACCGGAACTTTCTCTGGTCGTGCCCTGAGTGTCAACGTCAGGGTCTAGCAAGGTCTACACACCTGCTGTATCTCGGCTGATTCAACTCCCGGAGCTATATGAGCCACAAGAATGATCTCAATGATACTCCGAACTCCTAGCCAGGCAAGCTTTCTTTGACGTTTTTCTTTTCAAAAGTTTTAGCGCTGGCTGTTTCCTACGGAAGCGTAGAAGGGCCAAAAGAAATTAGGAATTTTTTTTTCCTATCTCGCCGCGGCGAGTTACTATCTCGCCGCGGCGAGTTACTATCTCGCCGCGGCGAGTTACTATCTCGCCGCGGCGAGTTACTATCTCGCCGCGGCGAGTTACTATGTCGCCGCGGCAAATTACTATTTTGTATCGGTGAGCATCGGGCACAACAATTGCGATCCCTCCGGGTCCTATGGAACGCCAAAGAGGCATCGGCGTAGCCAGGGTTTTCATCCTAAGGGACGGGGGGCTTGAGGTTACAATGGAGGGGCGACCCAAAATTTCACCCAAGCTGAAAGGCCGTGAGACAGGGTTCCTTCACCGGATACCCGCCCAATTCCCGCCCTAGTCTAGTGTCCCACATACCACTCGGCCGGGCCACTATAGATGCTCTACATTAATCCGTGTTCCACTCGCGCTCGCGGGATAACTAACTAAAACACACGGGTCAACCGGAACGCTATACCATGGCCGGTTTTGCCGCAACGTTGACGTAAATATGACGTGCGCGTTATTAGCATATTAATTAGCGTGACTCTGGGTGACTTCCCGTGGGTCTTGGTATAGACCAATCGAAAACAACCAAAAAGATTAACATTTTTTTGGTGGTGGAGAACTCGTGAAGGAGGGAGTCGTAAACTTTGTAACTGCATTCCATATGGATAGAGCTTATTAATATTCGTGACGCTTGAAAGTATTGAAAAATGACGAACTCAAAGCCTATTTTTCAAATTGTAATGAAAAATACTGAACATATCAAAACGATTTTTTAGTACATAGTAGGATCATGATCTCTGAGATACGGCCCTCAAAACGGGAGTAAATGATGTTTAAAGAGTTAACCCGCGAACATCCAAATGTCTGTGTAACGGTAATTTGAGCTATTTCACGATCGAAAGACGGTACATTACAGTAATTACTTTCCCCGCCCTCTGAGAGATCCAATCATAATGTTGAATAGTTGGCAGGGTCATCCTCATCCCGTACGCTAATGGATCTGGCATTCAAAGTGGATAAATCACCTGTTGCCGCCTATTGAACTTTGTTTTCTTTCTTAATTTATTCTTAACAAAAAAAGAAAGGACAACTTTATTATTACATATATTATTTCATTCATCGGACGTACTAACTAAAGAAATTAGAACCCAGCCCTGTGTGGGTGATTAGGTTGTTAGTTTTGCCAGAAGTTGATCACAGATTACATAAATCCATCACCACTCGCGAAAATCCATCACCGATTGTGACAGTCAATCACCGATTGCAAAACTCCACTGCCTATCGATAAAGTGCATCACAGATTTGATGATCACATTAAATGCCTCTTTGGCGTTCCATAGAACCCAAAGTGTATCGCTATTCGTCGTGCCTGACCATGGGCGTCGCCAGAATTTTTTCTAGAGGGGGGCAAAAAAAAAAATTTGCCAAAAAATGCTTGTATTTCTCAACACATTCTCGACTTATCAGTTTTAGAGGGGGGCAGGGACATTTTGGCCCCCCCCCCCAACTCATTAAATTTACACCACTTTGTCTTCGCGCCTCTTTTTCTTTCTTTTTTTCCTTGTTTTTTTTTTTTTTTTTTTTTTTTTTGCTTTTCCGGGGGGGGGGGGGGCAAGTGCCCCCCCTTGCCCCCCCCCCCTCGCGACGCCCATGTGCCTGACGTTCGCCGATGCAAAACAGTAAGTCGCCGCGGCGAGTTACTGTCTCGCCGAGGCGAGTTATTATCTCGCCGCGGCGAGATAGTAACTCGCCGCGGCGAGATAGTAACTCGCCGCGGCGAGATAGTAACTCGCCGCGGCGAGATAGTAACTCGCCGCGGCGAGATAGGAAAAAAAAATCTTAATTTCTTTTGGCCCTTCTACGCTTCCGTAGTTTCCCCCCGGAAAGCAGTTCAGTGGAAGGCGCTCTCTTGTGATTTAAGACATTTGTTTTTAGTAACAGCCAGCATGCAGAGCGCCCTCACATAATTATGTTCCCAAGGACACTGTATCCTCATTTCCAACGATGACCCATTTTTCATTTTTCTCACGGAGCAAGTTTGACTACGATTCCATCCAGTATCATTAAATCATCCCTGATTTATTCACGTACTAACGCACATTTAGTTAGGGGCCTACTACAATTTACAATTTATTCGGGCTTTTTATGACTTTGTGATTAATTATAGCATGTGCGAAGATACCCAGAATGTATTTCCGTAATACACCTCCTCTTCCGCAACACTGCCGTTCCCAAGTTCGTTGAAAGGCATACGACGTATCATGAAAACTATGACCTAATATGCAACTGGGATACCTAACATTTTTCACGGTTATGTCATGTTTTGCACTAAAAACGATACCCCAACCTCAGGATCGCGAATGGTCAAGCTTTAACTTAACGTGGGCTAATTAGTTTTGCCATTTATTCTATTCCATTGCTGTGTACAGCAATGCAGAGATGGATCCAAGAGTTTTCAAAGGGGATGGCTGGGGTTTTGATGTGCAGGAATTTTTTTTGGGGGGAGGGGGCTGAGGAGTTGTAATCGGCGCAATGGATCCAATAGACCCAAATTTGTAATTTCCACTTCTCGAGATGTTTATGTCCCGTCACAGAAAGAGCAATGCATGTATATGCCACGTCGGTTAAAAAAAAAAAAAAAAAAAGATAGGCAGTATAGCGCCCATTGGGCCAATCTGCAAAAGTCTCTCTTCGACATTGTGACGCTCTGAAGTCACATGCACTCTTTCCTTTCATTGGTGAGTTCAGGCGGGGGAGGTATTCTGTTGCAAATAAATATCTGGCTATGAAATGAAAATAAAGGGTTTAGTTTACTTCATTCTAGTTGATTTCAATCCAACGAGCGTCACATACAACGGTAAAATACTCTGCCTGATTTACGGCCTCATTAGGCCGGCTCCGTCCACTATACGCTGCCCACGTGAGCAACAACACGTGATGCCTCACAAAAGCGTGAACACTCTAAAACTGTACCCATTTGCTTCGATCCAGTAAGCCCCGCCCCGTAATGCTTTGACCAATCACAGCTTTGATAAGTTTTGGCCAAAAGTCACGCATGCGGTTGGAACACGGGATACACGTTACACAGTAATGTCTACGACGAAGTAAAGTGTTCCACTGCAAGTCTCCAAAAACCGTGCCTTTGCAACTTGTGGTCCGATTCCAAGCCCTTATTAGGGAAACATGCTATTGATAGTCAAATTATGACAATATTTTGTCAGGCGGCAGCGAATGAAATCGCTCCACGGAGCGCGTCGGGCGCTGGCTTCTGGGTCTTTGCGAGAAATATCACGCCAGGCGGCTGCGAATGAAATCGCTCCACGGAGCGCGTCGGGCGCTGGCTTCTGGGTCTGTGCGAGAAATATCATGCCACACGTTGCATTACCTTAAAAGAGCTCCCAAATCCATTTGCGAGTCATATTAGTGAGTCTCCCTGACGACAGCTTGCCTTGAATTCGCATCTACATGGGATCCGCCAAACCCACCGGTGATTCTAAATTCAAAAGGAATGGAGAGACATAAACGTTAAGATTTGATTCAGGATAAAGTCAACGCTGGTTGAGACCAGTCTCTGAAGGATTCGGGACTCGTTTGAAAGGGCTGACAACGCGTCAATACAAGGAGAGGAGAGACATAGACGTTTGTTTCAGGATAAGTCAACGCTGGTTGAGACCTGTCTCTGAAGGATTTTGGACTCGTTTGGAACGGCTGACAACGCGTTAATACAAGGTACGTAACTATTTCACTCTTATCTTCAATTACATTGGTGCCAGTGATATAGTGCCTCGTCAGCCTTGGCCTTAAGGCTGCCTGAAGGCTGGCCAAGGCTGAATTTTAGGGCCTTGGCCTTAGTCTTAAGGCTTGAGGGCAAAAGCCTTGGCCTTGGCATTGATGATCAATACCTTGCAAGGCTCTTCAAAGCCCATACAATTTCGGATTTTCTAGATCATTTTTATATCAAATTTGTTTGAAAGTTTCCTGTTTGCTATCATACAACTTACACTCAGCTCTCTGCAAAGTCTGCAATCTAATTAATCATGCTACAAACACCTTAGATCGGTGTGTTGACACACTTTCAGTTAAGTTTTACAGCACACCATGAATATTACCATGATCCCAGTTTAGTTGTGTTTACTGGGAAGGGGCGTAATCATACAAGCAACCTTACAGTCAGATGGTACGGGGTATAGGGGCCCGGCAACCATGAGTCCTTTTTAATCAGACTTGAGAGAAGTGTTTATTCAAATGAAAAGAATAGTGAGGAAAAACGTGTATGCGCAGGCAAGATGCAGAGATAATCAAATGATGTTAATTTGTTGGAAAATTCCAAGAAGATTGCCGCCGCGAATCAGAATATATTTAAATGGGGAATGAAAATGGCATCGGCAATTTTTTGGGTGCAAAACCAAGTCGGAGGGCGAAAGGCTCTGGTAGATGATGTAGGCCTACATTTATCTTGCGACTGGAAGCGAATATGTCTGTTGATTTATGGGTTGACTGGTAAAGACACCATTGTAGGAATATGAACTGCATAGCGCGTATTTGTTAAGTTCTTTCTCTGCTGTAAAAATACGTATTTAGGAAGACATTGTTGGTGATTGTCTCTGCAAATGTACCGCAACAAATTGATTTCAATGACACGTTCTTCAGACAGAAAGTGGCGTGGATATGGATAGCAAATACAGCCATGAGATATGTGACATTAACCTTTAAATGTGAAAAGAAATAATTTTCCAAATAATACTTCAACTCTAAGTTACATGACGTATTATGACAAGGTATATGAGGTATAGGTGCAACTTTATTTACAACAGGCAGTGCTTTTTTTCCTCAAACTTTTGTTCGCATCCCCCCCCCCCCAAAAAAATAGAAATGCCCCTGCTGATGCCTGTAGTAAGTTCCATTTGCTTTCCCTCTCAGTGATTCACGGCTGCAACCTTTTTGGAATTTTCCAACAAATTGACAACTGATTGTTTCCATGAATCTTGCCTGCACATACCGGTGCTTCGTTGCTCTTTTCCTCAAGTAAACGGTTCTATAAAAACAAAAACAAATAACAGAACCAAAAGTCTGACTAAAATTAGGACCCATGGTTTTGGGCCCTTTACACCATCACATCAAACAAACACATATTAGGCTGCATGTATGAGTACTCCCCTTCACAATAAAATCAATCACATCACATTTCATAAGAAAGTAGGATTTCTGAAGACCTGAACTTGTATTTTGACACGAGGAAGTCAATATACATTGTATATGAATGTTCGAATCAAGGCAGCTTTTTCTTCTTTATACCAGGGATTTGTGATGATGGGATTTGTTTAATAATGGTAGTCATTTTGTATAATTTGATGAATTTCAAATTGGCACTGAAGATAAAAAAACAAAAAGGTCTTCTATTTCATATAATGGCTTACCACCGACAGCCCAAGTTCAATTCCAATTTGAAACTCGTCTTTGGGGCTTGCCTTGGCCCGAGCCTTGAAAGTCAAGGCCTTGGCATTGGCCTTGGATGATAAAGCTTTTGCTCTCACACTGATTGGTTCAAGTGTTGTTCATTACCTTTAATAATATAATAATACTAATCTGATATATCGCCAAATCATTCAAACTGACGCTCAATGCTCTTTACCATAAATCAAAATTAACTGAACATCTTCAAAACCTTGAATAAATAACAATATATATATATTTTTACAATGTCATTTATTGTTTAAACAATAATAACTATCTAATTTCATCCTCTGTGTGAACAGAAAATATCAACATCATCAGCCATCTCATAAAATAACGAATAAAATACAGAGATACAGTTTATTCAATGTATCTGTCCCCCCCCCCCCCCCTCAGGGAATGTCTTGTGTGCGTGCGCACCTATCCTGCAATAACACCTGTTGACTTGCCAGTTTTAATTAAATAGGTTTACTTTCATTTCTCCTGTATTTGTCGTGGTATTTCCCTGCTCTTGGGAATATAATCCGTGGGAACTAACTCTGGCATTCCAATCCTTACAATTTGAGGATTAAAGAAAAGAACCTTGGAAATTACATTAGGGTAGTCTGAATAATACCTAAATAGAAATAATTATGTAAAGCTCCACCGTAGAATTGTACTCTTGAATAGAAAAGTGCAAACCTCAATTGAGCCGTCGCACGCAATCAGTTTGGGTTCTTTGTATCTCTTGTTAATGCAATCATTGTCAGTTCTTCCCCTTTTCTGATCCCCCGGGGAGAAAAAGGCGCGACAAATATTTTAACCCATTTATTTAGATTCCATGCTTAAATCATGGCTCTCCTTTCCAATTCATCGGTCACTATTGTTCAAGTTACTAACTCCTACCCTGTCAATAAAATTAGAATACAATCGCTGCAGGGGCTGAGGGAAAACCCCTCTTATCCCCAGGTATTGGTTCCAGGTCGCGTAGTTTGCGGTCACTGAATTTTCTGTGTATTACAATACATAATAATTTGCCGTCTCCATGCCATTCAATAAACGTCAGCCAAACATTTTCAAAATAGCAACCCTTAGTTTGTTTTGTGTTGGTATATACTTTTTATAAAGTGAATGCGGCCTGACGTTGCGAACTTCAAAAGTTCTTCTTCAGAGGCAAGCGAATCTGAGCAAGTCACGTAGGCCTCTCTGCAGGGGATATGCCGGGTTTCTTTGCTGCTCATTTCAGACCTTGCCACACAACGTGTACATTTTGTCCAGTGAGATTGCACTGTGAAGTTAAGGCAAAAAAATAACAGGGATGTTTGATTTTAACTTTTTGATTTAAATCATGGATTTAAATTACGACTAAAATATAAAAAAAAACAATAAAAAAAATCAAAAGTCATATAAAAGTAAAAATAATACAAAAAATGATACGCACGTAGGTAATAGCTTTGAAAAAAAATTTAATCCAATTTTAATACACCAATGTAACCTTTTGGATCATTCCATACAGTAGGCCCTCCTGGCAGTTGATATGTTCTGGTTGGCTACACTGTTATCAACTTCCCAATGAGTGTTGTATGCAAATCGTTGATTCATGCGTGGATGCAAGGCATGTTAATATTCTTCAAGAGGCTTTGAAGAAGTGGTGTCCACACAGTACACCATTATTACAATGTTGTAACATCCATGTAAAATCACCAAACATCGTTGTTTGCTATTTCTTATAATGGCTTACCACCGACAGCCTTAGTTTTAATTCCAATTTGAAACTCGTCTTTGGGGCTTGCCTTGGCCCGGGCCTTGAAAGTCAAGGCCTTGGCATTGGCCTCGGGTGATAGCTATAGAGCCTTTGCTCTCACACTGATTTGTTCAAGTGTTGTTCATTACCTTTAATAATATATAATACTCATCTGATATATCGCCGAATCCGTCAAACCGACACTCAACGCTCCTTACAATAAATTAAAATTAACTGAACATCTTCAAAATTTTTAATAAAAAAAAAAATTACATTGTCATTTATTGTCTAAACAAAATTATCTATCTAAATAATATCAATTTAAATAATAACTATCTAATTTCATCCTCTGTGTGAACAAAAAATATCAACATCATCAGCCACCTCATAAATTAAGAAAAAAATACATAGATACAATTTATTCAATGTATCTGTTCCCCCCTCAGGGAATGTCTTGTGTGCGTGCGCACCTATCCAGCAATAACACCTGTTGACTTGCCAGTTTTAATTGAATAGGTTTACTTTCAATTCTCCTTTATTTGTCATGGTATTTTCCACTGTCCTGGGGAATATAGTCCGTGGGATCTAACTCAGTGCATTCCAATCCTTACAATTCGAGGATTGAATAAAAAAACCTTGCAAATAACACAAGGGTAGTCTCAATAATAGCTAAACAGAAATATGTAAAGTTCCACTGTAGAATTTTACTCTTTAATAGAAAAGTGCAAACCTCAATTGAGCCGTCGCACGCAATAGGTTGGGTTCTTTGTATCTCTTGTTAATGCAATCTTTGTCAGTTCTTCCCCTTTTCTGGTCCCCGGGAGAAAAAGGCGCGACAAATAGTTTAACCCATTTATTTAGATTCCATGCTTAAATCATGGCTCTCCTTTCCAATTCATCGGTCGCTATTGTTCAAGTTACTAACTCCTACCCTGGCAATAAAATTAGAATACAATCGCTGCAGGGGCTGAGGGAAAACCCCTCTTATCCCCAGGTATTGGTTCCAGGTCGCGTAGTTTGCGGTCACTGAATTTTCTGTGTATTACAATACATAATAATTTGCCCTCTCCATGCCATTCAATAAATAATAACTATCTAATTTTATCCTCTGTGTGAACAAAAAATATCAACATCATAAGCCACCTCATAAATTAAGAAAAAAATACATAGATACAGTTTATTCAATGTATCGGTTCCCCCCTCAGGGAATGTTTTGTGTGCGTGCGCACCTATCCAGCAATAACACCTGTTGACTTGCCAGTTTTAATTGAATAGGTTTACTTTCATTTCTCCTTTATTTGTCATGGTATTTTCCCCTGTCCTGTGGAATATAGTCCGTGGGAGCTAACTCAGTGCATTCCAATCCTTACAATTTGAGGATTGAAGAAAAAAACCTTGCAAATAACACAAGGGTAGTCTCAATCATAGCTAAACAGAAAAATGTAAAGTTCCACTGTAGAATTTTACTCTTGAATAGAAAAGTGCAAACCTCAATTGAGCCGTCGCACGCAATCGGTTGGGTTCTTTGTATCTCTTGTTAATGCAATCATTGTCAGTTCTTCCCCTTTTCTGGTCCCCGGGGAGAAAAAGGCGCGACAAATATTTTAACCCATTTATTTAGATTCTATGCTTAAATCATGGCTCTCCTTTCCAATTCATCGGTCGCTATTGTTCAAGTTACTAACTCCTACCCTGGCAATAAAATTAGAATACAATCGCTGCAGGGGCTGAGGGAAACCCCTCTCATCCCCAGGTATTGGTTCCAGGTCGCGTAGTTTGCGGTCACTGAATTTTCTGTGTATTACAATACATAATAATTTGCCCTCTCCATGCCATTCAATAAACGTCAGCCAAACATTTTCAAAATAGCAACCCTTAGTTTGTTTTGTGCTGGTATATACTTTTTATAAAATGAATGCGGCCTGACGTTGCGAACTTCAAAAGTTCTTCTTCAGAGGCAAACAAAACTGAGCAAGTCACGTAGGCCTCTCTGCAGGGGATATGCCGGGTTTCTTTGTTGCTCATTTCATACCTTGCCACACAACGTGTACATTTTGTCCAGTGAGATTGCACTACAAAGTTCAGGCAAAAAAAATAACAGGGTTGTTTGATTTTTACTATTTGATTTAAATCATAGATTTAAATCACAGAACAATTGGCAACATCACTTGTAACACCTCTAATGTCATATATCTCATTTCGTGCAAGGTCTGTGGAGTGCAGTATGTAGGTGAGACTAAGAATACGCCCAAGAAGCGTTTCTATGCCCACCGGTCAACGGTCAACACCAAGAAACTAGACACCCCTGTTGGTCATCACATCAACCTGCCTAACCACTCCTTTTCTGATATGATTTTGCAGGGCATTGAATCTCTTGGCCATCGCAGGGACTCAGTTCGCCTCAGCAGAGAGAAAGTGTGGAAGAATCGTCTTCGAATTATTCAACCACATGGTCTCAACATCCAACTTGGAAATGATTAATCCTTTTCTTCCTCCATTGTCTTCTGTTACAGATAATCCACCTGGTCTTCCTTGTTTGTGTTTACCCATCTTCCCCCATCTTTCATCCCTTTCCACCTCCATACTGCCCCCCCCCCACATCATCCCCCTTCACTCTCACACTCTTTTGTCCGTTCCCACTCCCTGTGACCTTTGATCCTTCCCCTTTGTGGCCCCTCCTCTGTTTATACCAGACCCCTTGTGGTTTGCCATCTCCCTTTGTTTCTTTGTTCTCTCATCCACCCTCCCCTGCATCTATTCACACCTTTTCCACCTAATCCTCCTTTTGTGTTTCTTCTTTCAGCCCTGCATGTTTGTGTGCACCCCCATGTTAATGCATGTACCTCTGTCAATTCTGTTTTAGCCTCTGAAGAAGAACTTGCTAAGTTCGCAACGTCAGGCCACATTAATTTTTAGATTTATATATTTCAGGTCCATCCAGTCAGTAAGCAGTTTGCAGCAGTCTTACTTTTTTTTCATGTTTCAACTTCTCTGTTGCAGTATCCCTTTGTGGTGCTCCTCCTTGCTGACATGTAAGTTTCATTGTGTTTTGTTTTGTTCCTTCTTTTGATCGTTTTATCCCATGTACTAATCTAACTGTTCTCTCCACACTACAGGTACCCACTATTTTGTTTTGCTCTGTCCCTTCAAAAGGCATGAGCAACTCCATTTGACTTGTACTTTTTGTCTTCGTGTTCCTCCACGGATTTATTGTATTAACCATTTATTCTCTCCCTTTCTACAGACATGAGTGACACCATTTGCACTTTCCAACCGCTCAGAAAGGCAAAGGAAAAGGCCTTACGCTTTACCTACTATCAGGATAACTACAGTTTTTACTCCCTCTCTCGATTTATCCCCAAAGGTTTGCAACTGTCTCACACTCCCTGCTTAGGAAACCTTCCACCACACCTCCAAAGGAGATGGAATCAAGTTATACATGGTGCCTCTATTAAACTCATCAATATTCTCTCTCAGCAGTGTCAATTTACACGTGAGGACCTCCATCAGAATATTTCCCACCTTGACTCCCAACTCAAATCCAGTTGTTCTGATTCCACGTACAGGAATTTCCATGATGAGATTGAAAGGGGTTTGTCTAGCCTTGACTCTGTCACACCACACCACCGCCAAAACCCCCTGTCAACACTGTAGTTAATCTTTCTTCCTCATCAATATCTGACGCAGAGCACAATACTTCTCTCCAAGGGTCTCAATTTTTGTCCCGCTCCCCGTTCTGTGAACCAGGTTCAGCTCAGCCAAGATCTCACGGAATACTACCGTAGAATCCATCTGCGTGAGTTTTTCCTGGACAGTGAACCGTGTGAGCCAGAGCCTTTTCGAGTCAAGAGTTCATGGGTACCCCCAAGAATCGTGTGCCAGCCATAGATACATACGTATCAATTCCCAAGTCACTAACCCGGACAACTTCCCCCACAGGACTCATGATAATCTCCCCAGAGAGGAGTGCCTGGCTCTCAACTCCTTGCGCTCTCGCACCGACATCATCATCAAGCCAGCAGATAAAGGTTCAGCTGTGGTCATCATGGATCGTCAGCAGTACATTGATGAGGCCCACCGCCAGTTGGATAATCGCACTAACTATACCCGCCTTGACTCTGACCCTACAGGCACTTTCTGTCGAGATATACAACAGGTACTTGACGATATGCGATCACGTGACCAGTTGTCCAAGAAAGCTCACAAATTTCTTTCTCCCTGTGATTGTAGGACTGCTAGATTTTACCGTCTACCCAAGATTCACAAGGCTGGCAACCCCGGTAGACCCATCATCTCCGGTAATGGCTCACCCACGGAACGTATCTCCCTGTTCATTGACAGTTTTCTCAAACCCCTTGGCCCACAGATTTCGTCATACATTCACGACACCCCAGACTTCCTGCGCAAGCTTGAAGGAATCAAGGACCAGATTCCCAGCACAGCCATCATTGGGACTTTCGACGTCTCATCTCTGGCCTTGGATCACCCCTCACTACTTATATTTATTAGCAAAAGAAAAACAAAGTGTGTCACAATTTGTTGTCCAATCCAACTAGCCTAAAACGTTTATCCAGTAAGCAAATATACTACGCTCGTCCGTTCGAACAAGAAAGGTACAACATACTAAGAAGGGGTGTCAGTCTTGTGATTCTACTGGAGGGGTTGAAAATTGGCGGAAAACCCTGTGTGCTTGTGCACATTTACATGGCTTGTGTACAAATGCACTACAAACATTGGGATTATTTCGATCACACCTGTGACAAAAATGGAATGTCAAATGGGGCTATGTCTGTGGTTTTAACGGCTGTTTGGGGCCTGAGAGATACTCCAGACATGCCAGAGGTTAATCAGGGGTGAATGGGCTGGTTGTTAGGGTCGGGTGGCTCAAATTACATGTTGTTATGGAAACATTCCATCCAGCCACTGGATATTAAACAATAAAGGTGCTTGCTCCAGCAAGTTAATTAATTAATAAATAACATTATCTCAGATGGTACATCAATTAATGACACTGCTGAAATTGCCAATTGCTCAGTTTCAACGCGTATTTTTTTTTTTTGGGGGGGGGAGGCACAAACTCTCGCTAGTAATACAGGCCACACAATTAAAATTTTCTTAATAACATTAATCCTAACACAACTTCATATAATATTAATCCTAACGCAACTTCATTAGTTCCTTACACCGACAAGTGAATATGAAATAATTGACATTGTGAATAATTTGTTTAAAACTTCAACCTTGAACCTTGAAAAGTTAACAAGCTGTAGAATAATTGTTAAAACCACTTCTTTTGCACTATTAGGGTCATGAACAAGTAGCATTTGGAAGTTTACATTTGATAAATAGCGGCTCGCAAAGGTCACCAAAGGTCAGATATATGAACTGCCTCCATGTTTGAAAGTTTTAATAAAAAAAAAATATCTAATTCTTGTATAGCGCCAAATCCGTGAAAATTGACGCTCAAGGTGCTTCACAGAAATAAGAATGAACCAGTTAAAATTTTAGTTTTGTTATGGCATATATAGTTTCACGCTTTAGACGTTTCTTTCTAAAAAATCATTTTTATATAAATAGGTTTTCGGGACAATTTTGAAAATTGTGAACATGAATTTGTAAAATAAGCATTCGTTTTCGTGCGAAACATAATGAACATTATTTTTTTATATTTAACTAATGATAATCTATTTCCATGAAATGCATTCAGTTGTAAGGAAATCAGCGTACGATTTCCCGATTGTGCCCTGAATTTAGTAAATTGCCATTTCATTTTAGCGCGAAATCGAATTAGGCATATTCGCAAGTATTGCTAGCCTGTATTCCCTTTTAATTTAACATCAATCTATTCGCTAAATTTGCAGCCGATTTCCCGCTCAGTGTTATTTAACATAGGCCTGTGCCTGGTCATTTTTCGGGATACATCTGTTTCAGCAAACAACAACATTAAATACTCACAAATACACGTGAACATTTTAGACAAAACATACACAGTTTAATATTTAACCAGCTCCCGCTGGATTACCCAAAAGAAACATTGTTTGTTGACAAAAGAAAATATGAGGAATGTTTGATTAAATGATTGGATGTTTGAATATTCAGGATGATTGAACTAAAACCAAGCGGTGTAGCCTTTTAAAACATACGGTACCAACTATTGTAATAAATCCTTTATAAAAACCTATGCTTAAGACAATTGTTCCCTTTTATTTTGTTCAGCATTTGCCACAATCGAATCATATAACCACGCAATCGAACCGATAAAATGAGAAGGGAAAACAGAATGACATGAAAATAAAGTTAAGACAACGAATCAACAATAAAAATCCCCAGATTCCATGTTAAGTGACACGTCAAGTTTCTCTTTACCGTCCCAATAATATGCCTACAATATTATTTTAATTGATTTTATTTTGGTAAGATTTATATCCGCCTAATTCAAATATGTCTTTGTGTATAAAAACAAACACATTAATGGTCAATTGGGCCCACAATACATTGATTGATTAATTAATTTTATCAAAGCTGTATCGTAATTTGTATAGGCCTAGGCCTGTTTACTTTAATTAAATTGAATGCAGAATTGCAAATTTAAATTAGGCTATGACAAATGAAAAAGAATGTTCAATTCAGCGCGTGCTACAATAACAAAAAAAGTCTGCGAATTGGATTGCACATTTGTCATAATCGGCATCTCATCTGTGTAACCGAAAGTCTTATCACGTGTTTGTAATTCTTTAAATTAAACGTTATGCACATTAATTTATTAGAATTATGCAAAATGAAATTGAATACTAGTTATTGCAAAAATACAACCAGGACATAAGTTTCTCAAAATCAGCGCCAAATTGAATTTAAATGCACATTTTCCAAAATTGTCCGAAAAACAGATATTTTACTAAATGCTATAATACGGCGACAGATTTTGCTGACTCCGTCCACAATAGGGCGACACACCTTATTAAGGCGACATATAACTGTTGCCCTTTGTGAAAACGACTCTTAGGACAAGGAATTTTGTCGTCGCAAACCATCTAGATCGATTCCTTGTGGTCTCATTAGTAAACATACCGAATTTCGATAAAATATATAAAAAGGATAAGGTAAACTTGGGTTAGGTGACAGTTTAGGTTTGTGCACAAGTCTATGGGAAAGTCGCCCTTTTGTAGAAAAAAAGAGTTATTATAAATATGGATTTATCACAAAGTGCACAATTATGTCCCTATGCCACTCCACTAGTAGCGAAACGTCTGTTTGTCCGATGCAAAACGGTTTTCAATCCGTTGATGTTCAATTACGAAATCAGTATTCATCATTTGGTAACTTTGGGAATCCTTTGTGACACTCATTATATTAGTTAAGTTTAAATGGCAAAAGGGAACGAACTAATTATTTCGCGGGAACAAATGAATTATTTCGAATGAACGATATAATAGTTCGAAGTAACGAAATGATTTCGAGGGATCGAAATATTTTTCGAGGGAAACAAATATTATTTCGAGGGAACGAAATATATTTCGAGGGAAAGAAATAATATTCCGAGGGAACGAAATGATATTTCGAGGGAACGAAATAATGTTTCGAGGGAAAGAAATAATTTTGAGGTAGCAAAGTAGTTTTTCGAGGAACGAAAAAATATTTCGAAGGAACAAAAGAATATTTCGAGGGAAAAAATAAAAAAAACTTTATCTCAGACGGGGGGATTCCGCCCCCGCCCAAAGATCTCGGCCATCGAGTGACAAAAACCTGTAAAACTCGGTTCATGCATAGAGCAACTCATTATAAACATACACAAGAAATGTCATGACTATAGGTCTAAAGGTATTGGAACAGTTGGGGTGGGGGGACTCCGCCCCGGCCCTTTTAGGGTTAACGCAAGAAAAAAAAATCCTGGGTACAGTATTCATTGTATTCACGATTAAAAACCGTTGGACAAAATATCAAAAAATAAGAAGTCTTTAAAAAACAAAAATCATTGAAACCCCCGTCCCCTTTTGGTTCCCGGGGAGAAAAAAGTGCGACAAACATAATTCATTCAGATTCCATGCATGAATCTTGGCTCTGCCTTCCTATTCATCGGTTACTATTGTTAAATCTACTAAGTCATACCTCGGTAATTAAAAAATAGAAAACAGTTACTGCGTGGGCGGTGGTAAAACCCCTTTTTATCCCCCACGGTAAAACTGGTTCCAACACCCGACGTGTCGCAACATCGCAACTTGCGACGCGTCGTACGATCCATTTTGCAAATGTCCATTGTGTTGAACGTGACAACGTGTCGTTAGTTCTTTGAAACTTAAAACATGTCGCAAATTACAATATGTCTAGTGGTCATCGCAAAATAAGAAGCGTCCTTTTCTAAGCTAGTTTTATGCCACAAAAATCCCATAAACAATACTGTAATACCGATACACAACTGACAATCATATGTAAAGTTGTAAATGGAAAAGGCATTATTATTCTTATGGTAATTGTGAATTAGACTGGAATATTGCAGTAAACATTGCTATTTTCGTGATTGTTTTAGTGTTTTTAAAGAAAAACTCTCAGCTTTAATCTGGCATCCAAAACATCAAAATCCACGGACCCTTTTTTTTTTCAAAGGGTTGCATTTTTTGGGTCACCCTGTATAGTTCACCGCGGGCTTTTAATGGCACTTAATAGATAATTGACTGGTGGCTGCGGTTTGCGGCTATGAAGGGAGGTGGGTAGGTCAGGTTTCAGGTGTTTGTATATATTTCAAGGTTGACTTGTCAGGAGGCCTGGTCGAAAGGTTGGTAACACGGCTCGGGTGAAGCCCTGGCTGCAAAGTTCATTGAACCATCTGATTTAGTACGGGTTGAATGAGGATTAGATAGAAGGTGAACGTCATTGGCCCTCATTTTGTTTTTTCAAAAATATTCGGTCACCTGCGTACTCGGGATACAGAAATCACTCCGCGCACATTACTTCGGGTTTTTTTTTGAAAGGCTAGTTACATAAAACATTTGATCCATTCCAAACTTGTCCTTTCATTTGGAAAAACAGGGTGTTTCAATTAAAAGGAAACCCACCTTTGAAGAACCAGTATGGACAGACTACAATTGTTTACTGGCTATAAAACTGGTATCATCTAAAAGCGTAATCTTTATGCTTTTCAATGAAAACTTGTTTACATTTTCAGGGTCATGCATCACTGAGCGCCATTGTCATTAGATTTCGATGCAAAATTGCAGTTGGTTCACTTTCATGTCGAACACAATAGGCAGCTAGTGTGCATGAGAATAAGTATCCAAAAGGAAGACACGAGTTCATGGCTAGAAACCGAAAAAAAAAAACAAGTCAGGTTGGTTTGAAAACTGGATTTCATTATTTATCATGAATTTCTCGGTTTCAAACATAATCAAAACTTTTTCAAGTAAAAAACAAAACAAATTGAAACACTATGCCTTAGAACATTCAAGACAAAGAACACAAGATCTGAAGAAAAATAAATACTATGAAGGCACGGATTATTTTTTCTCTTGACTGACTTTTCCCTTCAAGCTTTATGTCGTTCCACGTGTCCACCTCCTCTCTCCAAGCAAAGCTCACACCTTCTCTGCATGGCATTAACTGCTCGCCTTACAGCAGCAGGATTCTCCTTGAAAAGAATCCACCTCCAGGCGAATTATGTCTCTCAGATCTTGAATGCTCTGCAGTGGGCTGACGAACATCTTACTCTTCAGATGACACACCAAAGGTCCTTGTGAGGTCTGGTGAGCGGGGAGGCCATTCAACTGGGTGATTCACAGCAATCACTCGCTCATGAAAGAGTTCGTGCAAACGATCTCGAACATAACATTTGACACAACCCGTTTGAACATTGGCGTGAACCGTGGAAAAAATACATTTAATATGATTTAAATGTAATAGGCCTAAGCGTTTCAATTACGAGCAATTCATTCCGAATTTTAGTCTCTTTTGACACTCTTTGTTAAGATGATAACTCAAGAACAACAGATTGCATTGGTTTGAAATTGCGAATGACTATTAACCATAACATTTGACACAACACGTTCGAAAATTGATGTGAACCATGGAAGAATACATTTAATATAATTAAAGGAAAGAAGTGCTTAGAATTACGAAAAATTCATTTCTACAAGAGGGCGCCCTACACAACCGCTGGTCAGCACCGTAAACACTATTAAACAAAAATACAACACTCTAAGTTTGTTGAGACGATAACTCAAGAACAACATATCACATTGGATTGAAATTGCGAACGATTATTTACCATAACATTTGTCACAACCTGTTTGACAATTGACGTGAACCGTGGAAGAATACATTTCATATGATTTAAAGAAAATAGGCCGGTGAGAGAAATGATGGCTCTATCCCATTCAGAGACGCCTCTCCTATAGATTGGCTTGTGAATAAAGAATGTGCGTAAGAACAATACATTGAGTTATTCGATGGTGTAATCAGACTTGTAATAACTTTTTCGCTTTCGTATTCGTAAAATGACGCAAAAGAGCTGAATTTTCTTTACCCGATTTTAAAAAATGTTTACAAAACCGAACCCCTTCTCAAGTTTTCAGCCCAATTTTGTTATGGTCAAGGAACTGCTCCCGAAATATTTGAGTACGTAGCTGCAATTCAGAATAAATTAGTTAATTTTGTTGAGGTCTAGTGCCGAGATCCTGATACGTCCAAAGCACTCAAACATTGCTGTTTAGATGGCTTGTAAAATCAGTCATCGTAGAAAATAAATAACTTTTGTGTGAAAAGATTTACACGTGAATTTGTGCGTTCAGTACAGCATTGCCCTGTTCCAATCAGACCTAGGCCTATTGTAAAGCGTACTTTAAATACAGCGTGTCCCAACAAACATTGTGCGTGGAAAAGTCTCTGATTTGCTCAATAGATGGTTATTCTAGCTAATCAAAATTTAAATTATTTTAAAGCCTATGGTCGTGTTTATAGTTGTTGCGAATTTCAAAAAAATTCATTGATGTAAACCAGAGATATCGTTGATTTTGTAAGGCTATACTATTTAGTCCTGCACAATTAGAATCGCGTTGTTAAGGGAGAATTTTTGAGCGGGCAAGTTGGTCCGGGAGCAAGTTGGCTAGGAGCGACATTGCTAGGGGGAAAGTTGACGAGGAGATTGAGTTGGTAAGGGTGGGATGGTAGCAGAGGGGGGCAAGTTACCCGTGGGAGTGAATATGCACTATGCAGTGAACAAGCCACGTTATGAAAATGTATCTCGTTAATGGTAAATGCATGGCAGTATAACATCCTGACTTCAATAGTTATCTCTTTATCGCCCAATATATCCAGCACTCTTTTCAGCTACTTCATTCAGAGTGCCGAAATGTTTGAGGAATTCAAGTATTTCAAAATTATGGTTACCTACATTACGGGTTAATAATAGATATTAGAATCACTTAATATTTATAAAATGTTTCATTGTTTTGCTAGATTGGTTGAGTATCATTGTCTGACGTCTGACTTCAATCACAAAGATGCAGCGAGACAGACTTGGTCAGCGGGGTGGAGCTAGGATCACGGCCGAGGAGTACAACCACTCACTCAGCAAACTCGTCAGCACGAAGAGGAGGGTTAAGCCAAGTCGTAAGGCGGCATTCATGGCCGCCTTTCCCGTCAAAGCCTCGCCAAGACTCCATCCTGATGAAGAGGGAGCATCCGTCCTGCCACTGAAAGAGGCGTCAATAACTCACCCTGAACACATCACAACTCCGAACACAAACGAAACAACCAGCAATCCTGAAGTGAATAGGTATAACGAAGAAATTGCTCTCGACATCTCAATGGACCAAATTTTCACGAAATCCCCATCATATATCAGGCCTGCGGGATTGTAGTTTTCTTATTTCTTTGTCGTACCAACAGTTGTGGTTTTCAGCTTGATATAGAGCATAAACCAACCAAACATTCTTAACTGCAATGTTCATAAATCCATTATTAATAAAAAGGCATTCGCATCTTCATTTATATCTTCATTTCAAAATATGATTGGTTTACCAGTTCCTAACAGTTTCAATCCGTGTATAAACCAACTGCAAGTTTAAATGCACTCAAACAAACACACAAAAAAACCACACACACACACACACGCACACAAACACACACCTACTCGGATTATGTTGTTAAGAATTCTTGTGAATTAATCGTTATCCCTCAACCCCGTCCATGTCATGTCATACATGAATAAACAACCTTTGTTATTGGAGCCTTGGGAGGTGAATATCTGACATCGTTTCCTTTTACACAAAACGTGGAAGGAAAAATGGAATACCAACTAAAACAAAAGTTAGCTAAAAATACTTTAGTTTGGTTGCAGGAGGTTTTTATTGTATTTCTAACTTGCAGGCCCGTTGGAGTGAGACATAAATTGCAGATTTTTGTCCAAGGTCTCCTCCTACCAAAGACATTATGCCTGCAGCTGGATCAAGAGACATCCGTATCAGCTTTAAAGGCACGCATTCAAGCTGAGAGTGGTATCCAGCCCCAAGAACAACACCTTTACATCGGGAGAAACTTTCAGGTGCTGCTTCTATTATTACACTGACAAGAAATATTAATCCATGTCACATTTTAAACTTCATTTTATCTGAGCGTACAATGCAAATTCCAGTTTAATTTCTTCGACTTGTTTAAAATTGCATTTTTCTAGTTGTAAACTGAGAAAAGAAGGCGTGATAAAAATGTAATGTATTTTCCTAGAGTGTCTTTTTGCCCCTAACGTTTAATACTTAATAATTGTAACAGGAATTTGTAAAACAAAACAAGTATTGGTAAACTTCTTGCAAGAACTTGTAAAAGACCCCTCCCCGTACAAAAAAAAACCATTTGGATATAATCATGTCAATCGAACGAGTAAGCAGGTTGCCACGTTCTTTTTTCTCCAGAAATGTCTTAAAATTTCATTAAAATTATAATTGGTTTGCAGCTTTGTGACCTTCTCTCCATTCGCGACCATGGGATACAACAAGACCAGAACATCAAGCTTCGCACAGGCGGCTTGCTAGGGGGTGGACCATTAGGTAACTATATCAGGGCATGATGAGGGTGTCTCCAAATTATTTAGATTGAAAACAATGATGGTCTGATTTGTATAGAAATTCTTTTTTCCCCGAGCGTTTTATACTAAGTAATTGTGACAGAAGTTTGTAGCAAAAAACATTTAAATTTAGCATAAACCATTAATTTAATAAAAAAAATGAGTGAAAATGTCTACCCCAGTTTCGACGTCATCTTTTTGCAAATTTCACATTGCAATATGCTGAGAACTAGTGTACTTTTAGTGGTGCGGCATAGTCCCAATATGCTAAAGGATTGTGCAAGTTGTGATAAAAACCTGAAACTTTGCATGTTGGTTCTTAATGCCATTAATTATTTTTTTCAGATATAGAGGCATTTCATATTTGACCTCTGGTGACCTTCAGAGGTCAATGAACTTTTCATACCCTATTCATACTGTTTGTTCTTCAAAAACTCACTTTCCTATGACCAAAGTGTATGTCATAGGTCTTCGTACAATGGAAATAATGATCAGATGTGGGAACAATTCATATCTGACCTCTGGTGACCTATGAGAGGTCAATGACCTTTGTAAACCTGTTTATAGCCATTTGTAAGATTTATTCTTTTAACCCCACCTTTTTTACACGTTTCATGTCTGAATGAAAGGTGCTCATGCTTTAAAGAGAATATTCATATGTGGATCATTTCATATTCAACCTTTCGTGACTTTACGAGAGGTCATGACCTTTGTAAAACAATGGCCTTGATAAGATGAACACAATTGTAAATGTTACTTTTTCATGACCCATGTTTAAAGCTTGACTCTTTGTGCCATGAAAAGGATTGTCAAATGTGGGGACATCATATTTGACGTAGTGATAACCTTGAAGAGGTCAATGAACTTTGTATATCTTAGTAACCGTTATTTATAATTTTTCTTCGTCAAAACGCCATGTTTTTGTGACCCAATCCTCAACAGTGCCAAAGAATGGTATTGCACCTATAAGTATACAGTCATGTTATGAATTCTAATCCCAAAAACAATTTCCAGGTGACCTCTGACCTCGTTTCTCCTTGTTTTATTGGCAGACGCAATATAATGAGATTGGAATAGAAATCTGTGGGTATGTTTTGTAATGGACAATGTATTTATAAGCAATATTCACTCTTGCGTACATATTTCACCCTGCTGTATCCAGATGGACTTGAATAGCCACCTTTTTAACCTGTTTACCAAGCCCAATGGTCCCCCAATGGATAGAGAGTGATGCTTGTCCGATGGCGACCGCTTATATTCCTTCGCGTTTGCGTCTCCCCATTTAAAAAGGAAAATTAAGATCAAAGGTCATGCAAAAATTATATATATTTGGGGTCTGACTTCATGACATGTTGTAGAATAATTGTTTAAAATTACTTCCTTTTGCTCTGAATAGACTTCAGTCATGAAAAAAAATGGCATTTGGAATATTAAACATGATGAATAACGGCAATCAGAGTACACAAAGTTTATTGACCTCGCAAAAGTCATTTAGAGGTCAAATATGAAATGTCTACATATCTGCAAATTTATATCATGGCAAGAATACCCATAATATAGATGTGGGTAATAAAAAAAAGTGGTGTTTTAAATAGTAAATCCTCTTATTATCTATAAATAGGATACGCAAAGTTCATTGACCCCTTGAAGGCCATCAGAGGTCAGATATGAGATTCCCTACATATGAAATTCTTTTCAAAGCATGAGGAACTTAACTTCATGACTTGGGCCTTGAAAAATTGGGGTTTAAAGGGTTTTTGCATTTGGTCGTTATGTACATTGTATTAAGACTGTACATAGACGCAGGCCTTAGGAAAGTAATGTTTTCAAGAACAACAGATATAAATTGAATATTCAAAGGTCATCAAGGGTTAGATATGAAATGTCTCCATATCTTATTTTTTTTGTCATGGTATGAAGACCTCAAATGCTAAGTTTCGTGCTTTTATCACAAAATGCACAATTCTGTCCCTATGCCGCACCACTATTTAATTTATCTGCCTAAAAAAGGGCATTATGAACATTAATATGATGAGCACCAGACTACATTTTACATGTGTATTTGCTGTAAGTCCCACTATGTTTTGATCAGGCAGTTAATACGATGAGACTCTGATCTTGTTTAACTTCGCCGCTGAGTTAATAGTTGCTAACATTTGTTTGAAGCCTCTAGAGCGTGCCAGCCTGAGATGATTGATACAAACTGTGTTATATGACTATGCATTCCAGAAGAATACTTCTCCAAGTTATCACGCAAGCTTGGACAATCATGGAAGCCGCTTGCCCGAAAATTGAATTTCGATGAAGGAGAGATCTACGCCTTCCAAGACAACGACAGGGGAAACTTACATGAACAAATATTCCAGATGTTAGATGCCTGGTGGAAGAAGCAGGACATCCCCGCAGACGCCCCTGAAAATCTGAGAGTCGCTCTGAAAGATGTGGGCCGTGCTGACTTGGCATCACAAGTACAAGGTATACAAGCTTATCGAAAAAGGTGAATGTACTCTTTCTTGGACAAGTTTTAGCTTTGTTAGGCTACTGCAAGTTCATGCCTCTTTTGTGATTGCAATATCAACTCACGGACACTCAATTCTCTGGATGTTTAATGTTGTGCATACCTTCTCTTCATAATGTTGCAACTGCTGACAAAAAAACAGAACACACACGAAATGTAAGGGGCCTATGCCATGAATTTGGAATGGAAAAACAAAATTTAGTCAGCTTACTCATGAGTCCAACTACCATGATTACTATTCATCTACTTATTTTTGGTCACTCCCCACCCAACGGTAACACACCGAACTATGGACTACCCCCGGTTCCCGGATCCAATGCGGCCGATGAGTCTGAAATAAGACCATAACGCATTCCCGCCCACCCAAAGGAATTGGCCTAATTTCCTAATGTCCAAACAATCCTTCCCATCCACGGATCAACAAACTATATTAGTCACCAAAATTTACAATTTATTTCCAACAAAACACTGATTGGAAATGAACCAATACGGAAACATTCAACCCCTGTACACACATATTTACGGGTATTGTCAGTCTATAAGAAAGAGCGTATCTGAATGGGATTCAGCCACCATTTTTCTTATCCCTGTTAGATACCTGGTGGAAGAAGCAGGACAACCCCGCAGACACAAGTGAGAAGAAGAGTGACGCTCTGAGAGAGGCGGGCCGAGCTGACTTGGCACCGCAAGTACAAGGTAAAAGCTAATCAACCAAAAAGGGCAATGTACCCTTTCTTAGTCAAGTTTAGTTACTATACATCACTCTTTCACCTTTGAAGTCAATCTTGAGTAATACAGTAATGGATAACCTATCAAAAGCTTTGTTAGACTACTTACAGGTCATACTTATTTTGTGAAAAAAAAATCAACTCAACGAAACTGAATTATCCAGGTAAGGGCTGCGGTGCATAACTTCTCATCATAAAGTACTGCTGACAGACGATACAAATCACCCACCAGATTTAAGGGGCCCATGCCATGAATTTTACCTAGGAACACATTTTGTGTAACATTCTACTTCTCCTAAATGTACGAAACTACTTGAGATCCCTTTTGCTTGAGGTCAATTTAATTAAAGTGCACTTCTTCCTGTGATGTCATTTAAGAGAAGATTGCTCATTGCCTTACTGTTATTTAATGAAACAATAATGAATCACAAAAAAAAGATGGGAAAAGAAAAACAAAAGAAGAAAATTCACGACTTTTGGTGCTGAAATAGCTGTAACATCGAGTTTTTTCCCTGAAGTGACATTACGCTTTTGCTGATGAATACAAACATTCGCATTTAGCAAAAAAACAAAAAACAAACAAACAAGAAGGAACCAAATAGCCTGAAAATGGCCGAATACATGTATTAAACAAAATAAGGCTAAATGGGACACAATGAGCCCTGTCAAGGATTGCATTAAAGATACATTACTTGGCCTTTAAGGCAAAGTATAGATTATACCGTATGTCAACAACCTTTTGACTTTCATTCAGGGGCCGATTTTGGTGCGTTGCTAAACTAGTTAGTAGGAAAAAAATGCGCTAAAGATGTTAGCGCATTAGTGCGCATCGTATGAATTGCCGTATCAAATGGTTACGGTGTTCGGCTGTCGTGCCGTGGTACGTGGGTTAGAAACCTGACGAGGACCACGGTGCTTGTGTTTTGGGTAAGACACTTGTGGGAGCTTTCCTCCCAGAAGCATAAATGGGTACATGTGAAGGGTGCATACCTATGTTCCCTAATACCTATGTTCCTCAACCTTAACCCTAACCATAGCCCTAACCCTTACCCTAACCCTAAGGATTTTGTGGAACAAAACGGTTTTGAGGGGAACATATAGGCATTGGGGAACTTGGGTATTGGGAAACATCGGGTAGATCCCCCTGTGGAGATGAAGACCAGAATGTGCTGATCTCGAGCTTCTGCAAAAACTGATACCATGGTCTAATGAACAGGGGTAATAACGTGAAGTGCTTTGAGAATTTTGGTATAAAGCGCTACATAAGCTCCACATTATTATTGTTCTTATTAAGTAATTTTCATGGTGCAAATTTGACTACGATTACTTGATTGTTCCCCCAAATGACTTTGTTTTCTGCACAGATACTGCAGGGACTTATTTTGATGTTGAAGAGTGTGCAAGAGAACTAGCAGCGCATTACCTAGGGACGATGAAAGTGACGACACATCCCAAAGAGAAGCACATGGCTAGAGACATAGATGACATCTGCATCAACCTTCAGCTACTGCAAGAGACGAACGTGCCATCTCCTGTCTCCTCATCGGAGGCAAATTTGCAGGCGGAAACTGGCAGTCAAGCGGAGTATCCGAAAGCTTCGATAAGAAGTACTCCTGTTCCACCCAAATCACAACCTGATATGGACAAAGGGTTTCATTTTCAGAAAATTCCCCTTGATTCGTATACAGACATGCTTAAGCTCAAATCAAATCGAGTATTAATCAAAGCTGAGGCGGGTTACGGAAAAACCACACTCCTTAAAAGGATTGCATACGATTGGGCTGATATGAAAACGGGGGATCAAACTGAAAACCAAGAACATCCTGAGCCCACATCGGTTCTGGGAAGGTACAAGCTTGTCTTTGTGGTCGAGGTCAATCAAATGGGTGAGAAATTTGACATCGTCGACGCCATTTTCTCTCAACTTCTCAACGACAGGAAACTGAAGGAGAAATTTAAAGACTTAGAAAAATACATCCATGAGAACCCACACCGCGTATTAATTCTTTTGGATGGCGCAGATGAGGTTTCTCTGCAAAGAGTAAAGGATGCACAATGCAAGAACGGAATTGCCTTGAACGATGTACTATCGTTCAAGTCACTCAAGTCGTGCAAGGTCGTAGTCACAAGCCGACAGAAGACGGCTAGTGAGTTGCTGAATATGCATGCACACTACACAAGAATTATCTCGGTGGGTTTTGACGAGAAAGACAGGGAAAAATACGTGAGGAAATACTTGGCAAATTTTGAACCAAATAATCAAAACAGCTTTCTTGAAAAGGTGAATGGATCTGAAACGCTTCGTAGTTTGGCGAGGATACCGTTATTTCTGTGGCTGTTGTGCGACACATGGGCATATAATCGGGAACTGCCTAATCAAATAACAAGCCTTTTTGGGGACAACATGCAGCTGCTTTTCCAGCATAAGGCCAATAAGAAAACAGACAAACAATTTTCTGACACCGAGACACATGTTTCCGAACTTGGTCGGGTAGCTCTTGAAGGTTTGTTAGACCCAAATGGGGAGAAACTTCATTTCATGAAAGATGAAATTGATCCGAAGGACCTAGAAATGTTTGAGGCTAGTAATGATGTTGGCTTGTTGTCCTTTCAAAGTCTTAGAACAGGATCTTACTTTTCGTTCCTGCACAAGACTTTCCAAGAGTATAGTGCGGCGGTATATCTGGTAGATTTGTTTGAGACCGACAGAAAAGCCTTTGACCGATACTTGTCTCGAATATTCCATGGTGATGTGGAAAGCTTGGAATACGTTTTGCGGTTTTGCTGTGGGCTGAAAACAAATGCCGCCCAGGAGATTCTGAGATTAATGGCAGAACTCTTGAAGCAAAATAAACTGAACAAGTCCTTGCATAGAATTTCGATGTTACTCCTATCTGAAGCTCAGTCAGAATCTCTCGTCAAGGAATTTCTTGAGACTGTAAAGATTGAGTTTTCATATGAACTCCAAGGTGAAGTTCTCGTGGCTGCGCATTATTTCTTTCAAGTCGGGTCCAAACATACAACTCTGCACAAAGTAGACATACAAGAAATTAACGCTATATGTCGAGGTCTTGCTGACTTGAGACTTTTAGAGGACATAATGACACACATACAATGTAAGCTATCGCTAAACCTTGTACTTGGTAGCATCAGCTGGGATAAGTTTGTGGATAACTCAACAGGGATATTGAAATATCTCAAGTCTTTTGAAGTACATAACTGCGACTGGAACCTTGTGCAACTTTTCAACGTGTTATCAAAAACCAATACACAAAGAGTTGAAATTGGTGGCATCAATTTGCATGATACATTATCTGCACAAAACATGAAACAAGTACCATCGCTGAAAGAATTTATTCTCCTGGAGTGTGGTCTAACAAACAGTGATATTGAACCAATTTTTTCTCTTCTTTCATCAGCAGGCAGCATAAAGAAACTTGTTCTCCAAGGAAATGATTTACACAGTTTGCAGCCAGTCAGAATCGCTAGTGTCCCTTCCCTTGAAGAATTACATCTACGTGACAGTAGTCTGACAAAGAGTGATATTGAGTCAGTTTTTTCTCTTCTTTCATCAGCAAGCAGCATAAAGAGACTTGTTTTGCGTGAAAACAATTTGCACGGTTTGCAGCCTTTCACAATCGCCAGTGTCCCTTCCCTTGAGGAATTGCACCTGTATGAAAGTAGTCTCACAAAGAGTGATATTGAGCCCCTTTTCTCTCTTCTTTCATCAGCAGGTAGCATAAAGAAATGTGTTCTGCTTGGAAACAATTTGCACGGTTTGCAGCCTGTCACGATCGCTAGTGTCCCTTCCCTTGAGGAATTGCTCCTATATGAAAGTAGTCTCACAAAGAGTGATATTGAGCCCCTTTTCTCTCTTCTTTCATCAGCAGGCAGCATAAAGAAATGTGTTCTGCATGGAAACAATTTGCACGGTTTGCTGCCTGTCAGCATCGCTAGTGTCCCTTCCCTTGAGGAATTGCACCTGTATGAAAGTAGTCTGACAAACAGTGATATTGAGCCAGTTTTTTCTCTTCTTTCATCAGCAGGCAGCATAAAGAGACTTGTTTTGCGTGAAAACAATTTGCACGGTTTGCTGCCTGTCAGAATCGCTAGAGTCCCTTCCCTTGAGGAATTGTACCTGCATGAAAGTAGTCTGACAATAAGTGATATTGAGCCACTTTTTTCGCTTCTTTCATCAGCAAGCAGCATTAAGAGACTTGTTTTGCGTGAAAACAATTTGCACGGTTTGCAGCCTGTCACAATTGCTAGTGTCCCTTCCCTTGAGGAATTGCACCTGTATGAAAGTAGTCTCACAAAGAGTGATATTGAGCCCCTTTTCTCTCTTCTTTCATCAGCAGGCAGCATAAAGAAATGTGTTCTGCATGGAAACAATTGGCACGGTTTGCAGCCTGTCACGATCGCTAGTGTCCCTTCCCTTGAGGAATTGCTCCTATATGAAAGTAGTCTCACAAAGAGTGATATTGAGCCCCTTTTCTCTCTTCTTTCATCAGCAGGCAGCATAAAGAAATGTGTTCTGCTTGGAAACAATTTGCACGGTTTGCTGCCTGGCAGGATCGCTAGTGTCCCTACCCTTGAGGAATTGCACCTGTATGAAAGTAGTCTGACAAACAGTGATATTGAGCCAGTTTTTTCTCTTCTTTCATCAGCAAACAGCATAAAGAGACTTGTTTTGCGTGAAAACAATTTGCACGGTTTGCTGCCTGTCAGAATCGCTAGTGTCCCTTCCCTTGAGGAATTGCACCTGTATGAAAGTAGTCTCACAAAGAGTGATATTCAGCCCCTTTTCTCTCTTCTTTCATCAGCCAGCATAAAGAAATGTGTTCTGCTTGGAAACAATTTGCACGGTTTGAAGCCTATCATGATCGCTCGTGTTCCTACACTTGAAGAGTTGGAACTAATTGAAAGTGGCCTAATAACCAGTGATATTGAACCAATTTTCTCTCTTCTTTCATCAGCAGGCAGCATAAAGAAACTTGTTCTCCAAGGAAATGATTTACACAGTTTGCAGCCAGTCAGAATCGCTAGTGTCCCTTCCCTTGAAGAATTACAACTACGTGACAGTAGTCTGACAAAGAGTGATATTGAGCCAGTTTTTTCTCTTCTTTCATCAGCAAGCAGCATAAAGAGACTTGTTTTGCGTGAAAACAATTTGCACGGTTTGCTGCCTGTCAGAATCGCTAGTGTCCCTTCCCTTGAGGAATTGTACCTGTATGAAAGTAGTCTGACAATAAGTGATATTGAGCCACTTTTCTCGCTTCTTTCATCAGCAAGCAGCATAAAGAGACTTGTTTTGCGTGAAAACAATTTGCACGGTTTGCAGCCTGTCACAATTGCTAGTGTCCCTTCCCTTGAGGAATTGCACCTGTATGAAAGTAGTCTCACAAAGAGTGATATTGAGCCCTTTTTCTCTCTTCTTTCATCAGCAGGCAGCATAAAGAAATGTGTTCTGCATGGAAACAATTGGCACGGTTTGCAGCCTGTCACGATCGCTAGTGTCCCTTCCCTTGAGGAATTGCTCCTATATGAAAGTAGTCTCACAAAGAGTGATATTGAGCCCCTTTTCTCTCTTCTTTCATCAGCAGGCAGCATAAAGAAATGTGTTCTGCTTGGAAACAATTTGCACGGTTTGCTGCCTGGCAGGATCGCTAGTGTCCCTACCCTTGAGGAATTGCACCTGTATGCAATTAGTCCACCAAACAGTGATATTCAGCCACTTTTCTCTCTTCTTTCATCAGCAAGCAGCATAAAGAGACTTGTTTTGCGTGAAAACAATTTGCACGGTTTGCTGCCTGTCAGAATCGCTAGTGTCCCTTCCCTTGAGGAATTGCACCTGTATGAAAGTAGTCTCACAAAGAGTGATATTGAGCCCCTTTTCTCTCTTCTTTCATCAGCCAGCATAAAGAAATGTGTTCTTCTTGGAAACAATTTGCACGGTTTGAAGCCTATCATGATCGCTCGTGTTCCTACACTTGAAGAGTTGGAACTAATTGAAAGTGGCCTAATAACCAGTGATATTGAACCAATTTTCTCTCTTCTTTCATCAGCAGGCAGCATAAAGAAACTTGTTCTCCAAGGAAATGATTTACACAGTTTGCAGCCAGTCAGAATCGCTAGTGTCCCTTCCCTTGAAGAATTACAACTACGTGACAGTAGTCTGACAAAGAGTGATATTGAGCCAGTTTTTTCTCTTCTTTCATCAGCAAGCAGCATAAAGAGACTTGTTTTGCGTGAAAACAATTTGCACGGTTTGCTGCCTGTCAGAATCGCTAGTGTCCCTTCCCTTGAGGAATTGTACCTGTATGAAAGTAGTCTGACAATAAGTGATATTGAGCCACTTTTTTCGCTTCTTTCATCAGCAAGCAGCATAAAGAGACTTGTTTTGCGTGAAAACAATTTGCACGGTTTGCAGCCTGTCACAATTGCTAGTTTCCCTTCCCTTGAGGAATTGCACCTGTATGAAAGTAGTCTCACAAAGAGTGATATTGAGCCCTTTTTCTCTCTTCTTTCATCAGCAGGCAGCATAAAGAAATGTGTTCTGCATGGAAACAATTGGCACGGTTTGCAGCCTGTCACGATCGCTAGTGTCCCTTCCCTTGAGGAATTGCTCCTATATGAAAGTAGTCTCACAAAGAGTGATATTGAGCCCCTTTTCTCTCTTCTTTCATCAGCAGGCAGCATAAAGAAATGTGTTCTGCTTGGAAACAATTTGCACGGTTTGCTGCCTGGCAGAATCGCTAGTGTCCCTACCCTTGAGGAATTGCACCTGTATGAAAGTAGTCTGACAAACAGTGATATTGAGCCAGTTTTTTCTCTTCTTTCATCAGCAAGCAGCATAAAGAGACTTGTTTTGCGTGAAAACAATTTGCACGGTTTGCTGCCTGTCAGAATCGCTAGTGTCCCTTCCCTTGAGGAATTGCACCTGTATGAAAGTAGTCTCACAAAGAGTGATATTGAGCCCCTTTTCTCTCTTCTTTCATCAGCCAGCATAAAGAAATGTGTTCTTCTTGGAAACAATTTGCACGGTTTGAAGCCTATCATGATCGCTCGTGTTCCTACACTTGAAGAGTTGGAACTAATTGAAAGTGGCCTAATAACCAGTGATATTGAACCAATTTTCTCTCTTCTTTCATCAGCAGGCAGCATAAAGAAACTCGTTCTCCAAGGAAATGATTTACACAGTTTGCAGCCAGTCAGAATCGCTAGTGTCCCTTCCCTTAAAGAATTACATCTACGTGACAGTAATCTGACAAACAGTGATATGGAGCCAGTTTTTTCTCTTCTTTCATCAGCAGGCAGCATAAAGAAATGTGTTCTGCTTGGAAACAATTTGCACGGTTTGCTGCCTGGCAGAATCGCTAGTGTCCCTTCCCTTGAGGAATTGTACCTGTAAGAAAGTAGTCTGTCAAACAGTTATATTGAGCCACTTTGTTCTCTTCTTTCATCAGCAAGCAGCATAAAGAGATTTGTTTTGCGTGAAAACAATTTGCACGGTTTGCAGCCTGTCACGATCGCTAGTGTCCCTTCCCTTGAGGAATTGCTCCTATACGAAAGTAGTCTCACAAAGAGTGATATTGAGCCACTTTTTTCGCTTCTTTCATCAGCAGGCAGCATAAAGATATTGGTTCTGCACGGAAATGATTTGCACAGTTTGCAGCCAGTCAGAATTGCTAGTGTCCCTTCCCTTGAAGAATTACATCTACGTAACAGTGGTCTGACAAACAGTGATATCGGGGCAATCGTCCATTTACTAAGATCTCTTGGTCATGTGACTGGAGTCCATTTAGGCGGCCAGTATTTGCATGGTAACGTAGCGGAGGCATTGGCTGCCGTTCCCTCGTTGGAAACATTTAATCTCGGTGTCAAACATTCCACACCAAACAGACAAAAAACGTCGCAAAAAGAAGACTTGTATGAGAGTGTAATGCGCTGTTCGCAGATGTTGCATTATTGCATCATTTAGTCCCCACATTTGAAATTAGTTAACATTTTTTTGATGGCAATAGTTGTCCAAGTCTTTTTTATTAGCACTAATGCCAGGTACATTTCAACTTTCTTTAATAAGCAGGAGCGGATCAGGTTTGGCTCAAGGTAAGTGCGGGAATGGTGTTTTTAGCATGCATGTGCTGCCCACAAGATTGCTTTGTGTAAACCGTCACCCCCCCCCCCCCCCCTCAGTTAAGGATTAATGTACAGATTTTCGGTCGAAGGTTCAGTAATTCTCAAGATTCATTTCACTGTAATAAATTAATAAAACGAAATAATTCAAACCTCTGATATAGCTGTTATTTCAGCTTGCACTTCTTCGGTCTACTAACAATTCGTGTTTTTTTTTTTCAGATCCACGCCTTTGATTCAGAACAAATCATTGCATATATTAAATTTCTGTAAACACTTATGTACGTTCTGCGAACAAGATATCTTTTACCCAAGAATCCAATGAATCCAATGGACTTGAAATATTCACCAACTTAGTCGGAAAGGTCTTTAATGAGGGCCCTGCAAAAACCTGTCCTCTTTTGTTCCTATAGTAATATAACATAATCTCCCATAGACAAAGCACACGAATGTTATCAAGACACAAATCTCCGAGAAAAGTAAGGCATCTTTGGTTCTCTGTCTTGTTGTCCTCAGGCTTTATCAATAAATACACTTAAGTCAACTTAAGCTACAAATCAGTCAGTTCCAAACTATTCTGCTGGCTGAGACAGCACGGTCTGTGGGGTGACACCCAGTCACACCAAAGCATACCATTTTCCCCACCATAAACAAATTCCGGTTTTGCTATACTACTCAGAAACATTATTGTTGCCTTCTTTCCTTTCTCTATGGGCTTTGTTTTTCGACATTCCCGCAAGGTTTGCAAACTCAGGTCTTCGAGGTAATCGCTATCCCACGTGTCCCATTATTCCATGTCCCAGTCATACAGTAACATTTCGAATTACATGGACGGACTTTCTTTTATTTTAATGGACTCTGGACTTGCATGTTCGTCTTCAATATTCAAACATTAGCCAAAGTACAACTCTCAAGGACAACACAGAGACAATAAGATATTCTTGACTTTATTTTGCAATAAGATATATATATATATATATATATATATATATATATATATATATATATATATATATATATATATATATATATATATATATATATATATATATATTTTGTACAAACAAAAGGGTGACAATAAGGGTCCGCGACAGAAGGTAGATAAACACTTGTGTGCATAGTGATGGGAGTCAATCTGGCATATGAAATTCACCGACAATGTGGGAGTGCAAAATTGTTGCCTTCAATTGAGAATTTGAGAATTAAGAGCGTGACGATGTTACATTGGCAAAGACTATGCAAAATATATGGAAAATTATTTAACGCATAAAAAGTAAATTGACAGTGGAAGCAAAGATGTATAATTTCCCTCTATTTATGCTTAAAGGGAATGTACATCATTGGTTTTTGATGTAATTTTCAGAAATGAACTATTTGAGGGGTTAGTATATATAGATCAAAGTTTTGTGTTCGAAAAGGTTGGAAAAACCAAGAAAAACAAAAATGTTTAAGTAGTCTGGTTCCCTGACTCCACAAAAGATAAAATGGATCAATTTATAGATGATGGAAAATTGTAAGGCACGGGAACCAGTCTAGCTGGCGTGCACCCGTTGATGAAACATGTTACCAATAGCAAACAGAATTTGGACTGAAAAAATGGTTAATTTGGAGCAGTAGTTGAAAAATAGTTAGGTTTTCCCAACGCTGGAAATGTATACAAAAATACCATTTTCTTGAAAATGACTTCAGGTGCCATAATTTTACAAAATGCTTGAGTCTATCATTTACCAACATCCTAGTAAGGTATTTCGTAAAAACTTGGTATTTTTATTTTTAGATGTTTGCAAATGTTGTATATTTCCTTTAAGATGTGTATAAACTATTGATTCTGTATGAAGTTGTACAAAAAAGGAATTTATGTATAATATACATTATACATTTTTTAAAAGGCTATAATATGCTGAATTGTATTGTGTACTAAATGTGCAGTAGCACCTGAAATAAGGTCTTCTAGAACATACGTTTATGCCCTATTATATTATAATGGCGACATTTTACTACCAAATAATTTCACAGGTATTCGTTCTGAATTTCTTTTCTAATTGTATGTATGAAAGGTGTTTAAATCCAAAGATTTGCAAATGACGCTCATTTGCAAATATATATATATATATATTAAAGTAAATATCTTAAGTTGAGTGTTCAACCATTTGAAATGCCGTATTGGGCGCACTGATAAGACACCATTTTGAGGTTGAGAAAATATTTGCAAAATATCGTAAACTGAAGCAATCGGTTTTTTTTTTATTAACAATTGTTTCAACCCAAACATTCATGATTATAAAAATCTAACTCGGAATTAAACTTTATCTCGTTGTACTGAAAAAAAAAGATGTATTACACACAGCCTTCTATTCACTGGACTATGGCTCATTTTAATGTTATATCAATTTGTTATTCAGTTGAATTATTATTTGAGTAATTCAAATACAAGAGTATTTACAGCCATAATAGGTCACAAGTTTATAGTGTCACGAAAGCCCCCACCCCAAAAAGAAGGGGTTCTCGGATTTAAAGCTACTTTAATTTTATGTGTTTCCTCCATTTGAGTGACGATATCAAAACTTATTTGGGGTATCATACATCACGGTTTTTGTTTTAAAGCTGGAAAACCAAGTACGAGAAATGGGTTGTCAAATAGTATAAAAGTTTGCAAATTTTTCAATTTTATAAAGTTTCACTAAACAGTTGAACAAGGGTTTTAACAATTGTAAAATATGCGTCCCGTCGAATTTAGATCAGAATTGAGGCAAATTTTACGATACTGTTTTTAAGAACAGCTTATTTTTAAGAACCGTTATATAAGCGAAGCCTAATTTACAGTTGTGGGCAAAGGCAGTTAAATAATGAACCAACCCAACTACAAAGTTTATGTTGATATTTGTGTGATATTTTTGTGATAATTATAACTGTTGTTTCATTAACACTTTTCTGAATAAAACGTAGATGATGAATAATAATAAATGGATCGATTTTTATTAAGGGAATAAATGTGTGCTACGGAGGTTTTTATCACTCTGTTTAATACCACTTAGAGTCTGGGTGCTGATAATTACCCGAGCCGGAGGCGAGGGTAATTATCAGCACCCAGACTCTAAGTGGTATTAAACAGAGTGATAAATACCGACGGAGCACATATTTATTCCCATTCATAAATACCTTTTCGGTAAAAGAAAATCATATAATTCGTTCAAAACATCCCGATTATGTTCAACAAATTCACTTTATGCTTTTTGAAACATACCTCCTGCAAAATAATGGAGTGTTCAGCTGGCGAGTAAGATGTAAACAACCCTTTTATGGAGATTGACGCGCGCGTATCATGTTCTATGTGATGTCGCACAGAACGCACCTGGTGCGTTGGGTTTTGAATTTAGAACTATAAAATTCTAACTTCCTGGTAGTGTTGCGCGTGCCTACGTGAAGATTGTGAACGTTCAACCAATGAAACGATAAGAGGCACTGGATTTTTAGGGGTCCACATTTTATTGTGACACTGGAAAAGTGTTTAAGACCAGCTAGCCATGTCTTTATCATCCGTTTGAGACTGGCCACGTGATGGGCTCTCGACCAATAGGAATGCGTAAACTGTCTTAGGTATTTATGAATAGAATTTAATAAGATTTCTGCAGGGGACAAGGGTGTATTCTGCAAAGCTACCATGAACGTTATATTTCCATTATATGTATTCCCCTTCCCCATAACAGCCCCTCCCAAGCTCTTTGAAAGACATACGAAGTCACCTTGAAACAATGACCGAAAATGCAACTGTGTATCTGGAAAAGACATGCACCCCTCTGGATACAGAATGGCTTAAAGTTATAAAGTGGGTTATGTTTCACCACTTATTCTGCTACATTGCCCCGTGTGCAGCAGTGGAAGATACACGGTTTTCCAAAGGGGATGGCTGGCGTATTGTCCAAGACAAATTAAGGGGGGGGGGAGGAGTTGCAATCGCCGTATAGAAGACCAAAAGGGATTGAAACAATGGACCCAAATTTGCAAACGTGGTTGACAGACATTATTCAGATACATTATTGATACATTGGGGATAATACCGTGATAAATAATGCACAATAATGGGTGGGTGTGCGATTCGGGAGGTGGGGAGGGGGGGGGGGGGTAACCACACCACTACAAAACTAGAGTGTTCCCCGTTAGGGTCCATCTTGTACCCTTGTATACGTTTCTGCCTACGAATAAGTAATAGCGCCCTCTTTCAGAATCCCGTCTCCACCAAATGGATATATAACCGGCCAATCTGCGCATGTAGACCACGCATTTTTTTTTTAAAGAAAACATTTCTTTTCTTTGTGTGTCCACCTCAGTCTCCCCTCTTCTCGTCCAACGAAGCCATAAGCAAATAAAACCAAATTCTAAGGGTGTTTTAAGAGATTTGTATGTTGTCCAGAAACTTATTTTGGATAAAAAAAAACATGTTATGAACGCAGCCTCAAATTAAGAATGCGCCCCTCTTGTGGTATTATCTGTTGACAATTTACGAACCCAGCCTCAGATTCAGGTAACGCCCTCTTGTGGTATGGGATCTTGTTGCACTCGTCCAAAGCTGGAGTCGAAAATACATTAAGTTGAAAATAACTTACGGAAACGAGATTGTAAAACTAATTGACCATGAATGTGAGTTTGTAATGAATGAAAATGAAAAAACAAACTGAAATGGAAAGCCAAATTTATTATTTGTCTGTTAAATTAAAGATCATACTAAGAGAACTCACTAATTACATGTATTATAATTGGGTCCTAAACATATAAACGGGTTGTCTACAGAAATTCCGTCGAAAAGAATTAACTCAACTTTTACCCGAGTGATTATTCGTCTAACGTCCAAAGAATCGTTAAGTAGTCGCGTGGAATGCTTCCCTCAGGCTCACAGTAGTACACGTGTACTGTGAAAAAAAAAATACAACACACCTGACACTATGACACAAAACGAGAAGTAACACATACACACAGAAAGCAAAATTATAAAATTCACGCAAAATAAGTGAACACCGACAATTACAAACTTGCCAAATATAATTTTTGCTTGTGAATAATAAGCACTTGCGTCACAAATAGCCTATTTGAGATTTGGCAGACACAATATTAGGGCGCTGTTTGATTAGGGTAAAGTCTTTTGTATTAACCAAACCAAATAGCGCCCTCCTAATGTTTCCACTACAACTCAACTAGGCTAATACTGGAGACTCAATAGCCATCCCAAATGTGGCAGTCAACAACTATTTTTGTCGAGAGACAAGAGACCAGGCAACAAAACAACCCGCCATGCTTGCAAGAAGCCTTCGTTTAGTCAAGTAAACCACTTCACAAAGATTTTAAAGGTGGATCAATATCGTCACGCAATGCATGAGTCCTGCCTTGAAATTCAAGTGTTCATATTTAAGACAATTTCCTTTTATAAATTTAAGCAAGTAAACGTTTTGGCACTAGATTTTTCCAAAGCGTTCGATACAGTGCCCCACAAACGCTTGGGAGAAACCCTCCAAACCAGTCCATGTTGAACTTGGAACAGGACTATGACATGACACGATACTGTGCCCACTGTTGCTCTTTCTGTACATAAACAACGCTCCATAAACAAGCCGAACTAATACTTCACGAGTGTTGGAAGAGATCAACGGCTCAATTGTTGCTTCTTGGACTTTTCGGCCTGCATTGCAACTCCTCCACTCTGCCTAATAAAACAGTTAAATAACCAAGGCGGGTTTCGTTATCCATCCATAAGGATCCTTCCTATTTTCTCCAACATGGATGGCTTTACACTGTCAAGGGACGTAGTGCGTGGAAGAAGATTTGGCTTGGAGAAGAAGATTGATAGAGGATACTGCAGATGTATCGCAAGAAGAATATTTCGCATTTTAGTCTCTTTTGACACTCTTTGTTGAGATGATAATTCAAGAACAACATATTGCATTGGTTTGAAATTGCGAAAGATTATTAACCATAACATTTGACACAACGCGTTTGAAAATCCCGTCGTCACGAGACAGTCTCCTGGCGATAGTCTTCTGATGTAGGGCACAGCATACTGTCCGAAAAGTTGAGAACCTTTCCGTTCTTTTCAAAAGCACACGTACTCCCAACTGAGAGAATTTGCCTTATTTTGCCACAACTTACCTTGTTATTACCAATTCACCATGAAAACCTTCAATTCCCATCTGTACTAAGATTCAATTCATTTAACACTCCCGAAATTTTATGAAATTCATGATACATGTATATAAAAACAATCATACAAATAACAGAATAACGGGTCAATACATTTCAAAATACAAGGTTATAAGCAAATTAATCCCGGTGAATTAATCCAGTAATATCCTCATAATAATGGTAAGACTAAGTGTTGAATATACATGCACTTTATCAGGCATTGCCGGTAATTGATTATACAGAGGCCAATAAGGACAAGTCGTGACAAGTCCCAGTAATTGCTAAAGGAAACAAAAGTTGCTAAACAGCCGTCATTATATGCAGCTTAAATGTCATAACAGAACAATTTGTTGGGTATTACTTGGCTCACTATAGTATGTACTTTGCTTAGACCTAAATAGCGCCATTTATTTACTGCGCAAGGTGTTTACAAAGTAAGCAGAGATTGTTCTCAAATTGTCAAGTGTTCTCTCTCTGGCGTATTGAGAGGATCGCTTGAAGTGTCTCAGACGGCTGTGGTATTTTCTTCCACTTACACCACAGCATCGGCCGGAGTACCTTCTTAAACTGCGGGTGTTTGACTTCGTAAATGATGGGATTAACACAACTGTTGCAGATCAAGATGGTAGCTCCGCACAGAGCGAACACATCACTGTTAGCAAAGAAGAGTGAGATGAAGTTCGGCAAGATGCAGAGTGTGAACGCGCAGAAGACCCAGAAGAGGTTCTTGGTAATCTGGAGCTGCTGACGGCTGATTTTGCGCTTTCTTGCGGCACCTTTACGCTCCTCGCGTTCCTCGAGAATATCAGCTGAAGTACCGGTAGTTGATATGGATGTCATACTGGTTGCACTGGGCTCTACGGCATCAGTGGCTGTGTCCTTGTTCTGTGTCTTGGAGAGTTGTTTGCTGAAGTGTCGCCTGACATGGATATAGATGACGACATAGCTGACGACGACAGTAGTCATAGGGATCGGGTAGAATCCGATGGTTTGGGCCAGGTTGTAGTCATCAGCACGATGATGCAAGTCATCATCTGTACAGGTATCGTCTCTGAGATCAAGACCTAAGCTACCCACACCGATAGTGAGTGGAAAGATAATAACGAAGATCGGGATGAGCCAGGATAGAGCTACAATGCATGCCATCTTGCGAGGTGAGAAGATGCGATTGTAGGTGGCCAATGGGCATTTTTTTTTTTCAATGCAATGAAAGCCAGGTTATACAGGCTAACTCCTAGACCGGTGTGCCACATGAACGCCGCTATTTGGCACGGGATCTCGCTAGCCAGAGGCCAGGTACCATTACTCAGCAAAGCCACGCTTGACCAAGGCAGAGACAAGCAGGTCCACAGATCAGCCACACTCAGGTTGACAACCAGGACATTAGTAGTCGTCCGGACGTGCTTACTGAGAATCGCAGCTAGAATAACCATAGTGTTGCCTGTTATACCCAACACAGCTACGATGACCCACGCGCAGGCTGCAAACACCAAAACGCCGTATGGGTGAAGCTCAGAAGTTGGCTCACTGGTGGAGGTAGTGGTGACATTTTGATCTTCAAAATTCTGAGCCATGGTGGAGTTCAAATGATCGGGGTTTGGTAAAGTGTTACAGACACTGGGCCGTCAGTCTTAGGCCTATTGTTTCACCAGTCGCACGTTATAATGCATGCGACAACGGAACGAACTGTTTGGGGCAAACCAAGTGCGGAAATACAAGTCCCTGCCGAAACCAATTCAGACTTGGCCTGAAGCTGTCTGGTCATACCACAGCCTATTCATCAAGGTATGTACAGTTTGTCACACTGAACGAGAAAACCATCGAGGAAATAAGTGTTGCCGGTCACGACAGCCAGCATTTCGAAACAAAACAAATGGAACCGTGTTGGCGTCGCAAATTGTATTCCGAGTGTAGGCCTATTGATGTTTTTTTTTATTGCCGCATAATTCTCACTATTAATGTAATATATCGTGTCCCGTATATTCGTTATCATCATTGACTATCCACTTGAAAAGGTAAACCAAACATGATTAAAACGATCAACGTCAGACACAAATCAACATATTATTGGAATTTCCCTTATTAGGGTATTTGCTATAGTAAAATGGCAGTTTACCTGATGTGCACAAAGCCCCGAAACCGATCCGGCCGCTAATGCAATTAAATGCAATTACATAGTTGATAATTTGAAAACTAAAACTTACTTCCTCTTTTAAGTTCTCCCTAATAATCAGCCAAAGTCCACGTTGTGTAATTGTTGTCGAACAATTGTTTTAGCCATACAATAAATACGGCTTAATTGCTGTATTTCAAAGAGCCTTGTCAATAGAGCAGGGCACAGAAACCTCTCAATCGAAATGAGTTTCTTGCTGAATTGTCAAACGTTCTCCTCACCCTATAAGTTTCAGTTTCAGTTTGATTGTCTTGCGATACCTACCCTATATAGTCTGATTCAAGTTTCATCCCGGTTCCATCCAACGGAGCTCTCTCAGTGATATTATCTGAGAAATTATATTATAGATTATATGCGACTCCGCGCGCCAACCAATCGGAGTCGATTTTTAAAACTGTGACGTCATTTTGAGCAATGGACTAAGTTGTTGATTGCAGGGACGTACATCCCGCGGGAGATAGGGGTATACCCCCCGGACTTTTTGAACAGGGGGTGGGCCATTGAATCATCCCCAACACTGTTAAAAATATCCGTAAATTTACGGACTCCGTAAAGTGAAACATTCCGTATTTGTTGCCGTAATTTTACGGACTTTCCGTAAATGCAAATAATAATTACGCTAATTAGCGTGAGTACTATCAATTAAATCGGCCCAAACACCTACACATAATAAAGTACATCTAAGTACATATTGTTATTTCACCTACAACCGTGTACACATGTCCAAACTCATGTTAAGGGTCTGTTTATTTTACGGAATCAAAAAAAACTTTTTCCGGAAATGTTGCTGCCAGCGAAAAAAAAAATAGCGTTCCGTATTCCTGCTCGATGCTGCCTGTTAGGCACAAACAAGCTTATTCAATCACAATATACATCTCTGCCCTCACCCATACCCATTTACTCCTGGGTGGAGAGAAGCAATGAGTGACAAAGTACCTTGCTCAAGGGCACAAGCACCATGACCCCGGCTGGACTCGAACCCACAACCCGCAGCTTTACCCACAGACCATGAATCCAGTGCCCTGAACCACGAGACCACAGCACTCCAGTCAATCCAACTAATTCGTCAATAAATGTTGGAGTTGGAGGTGTTTTAGGGGATGACAATTTACCAGCAACAAATCAACCCTAGTATCCATACATATTACAATGTACGTTGCAGCTTTGGCATTTTGGAGCCACCGTAAGCGAGGTGAAAGAGCGCCCTCAAAAGTCAATACAACTTCAATCTCGTGTTCAAAAGTAAAAACAAGACATGAATTTGCATGTGTCATTAAAATCCCGGTACATACCGTTATTTCGTCTTACCGATTTGAATTTCCTAAAAAAAACCCAAAATAATAAAAGAATCATTGACCATTTTGTCGTTTTACAGTTTTGTAAACGGTCAAACAGTATTAAGTCACACAAAAAACAATTACCATTTTGTTTTTGTTAAAGCGATAAACGGGTAGTTGCTTTATTTTTAGAGAGTTGTGTTACAAAATCATGACATTGACAAAACGGTCAATAGTCTTGTCGACCATTTTTGGATTTGGAAATTAAGCAATTATGCACCTTTGAATGTTCATTAGAATGTGTCCTCTGAGTCGAGTCACTGCATGGGAAATGCCCCCTTACTTATTTTATGTCGAATTCTTGGCTATTAAAGAGCCGCGCCAAACTCCAAATTACTGCAACACACATCTGCAACTTCTTCATAATTTTTTCCATCCTGTATTCGTTGTGAAATTTCCTCCTTAAAATTTCCCAGCGCCTTCTTGGCTTGCAACTCTTTAAAACTCATTAACTGAATCGCAGTAGATGTAGGTCAGGATCACGCCAGGTACATTAAGCATTAATTAATCCGATAACCACGGTAACACTCCTTCGTGTACGGCATGGTCCCCCTCCACCCCCACCCCAGAAAAAAATATTTTACCGCTTTATCTGTATGTGGACCACGGTGAAGTATTTTTCATTATTAAATGATTTTTTTTAATTTCTTTTTGTCCGCGTACCTTCTCCCCTCTTCCCGTCCAACCTAATCGCGGCCAGTGAAATCCATTTTCTTTTTAACTTTTTGTTGTCAAAAAACCTAGTTTCTGATGAATGAACATTGTATGTACCAAGCATCAAATATGAAAGCGCCCTCT
Source organism: Patiria pectinifera (assembly GCA_029964075.1). Lineage (NCBI taxonomy): Eukaryota > Metazoa > Echinodermata > Asteroidea > Valvatida > Asterinidae > Patiria > Patiria pectinifera. Next base: position 24,821,446 of record CM057148.1, read on the forward strand.
GGTTGTATGATCCGGTGGTGTTTTATCTATCCAGGCTGCGTAATTGTTATTCCGAGGATAGTTAGGGCCAAATCATCAATAATTGAGTACTTTCGTTGGGAACATTATGTTTATTCATTAGAACAGAACAATGACATCAACAGCAATGATATCACACGGCAGCCTATAGTGGATAGCGAGATGAGCTATGACACAAAGATCCCTGGTTCGAATCCACGTTGTCGATGCTCATTTTCATCGACTATTTTCCTTCTTCAAACTTTTTGTTGGGATAATTTGAATTTAAAGGGCAAAGAGAACAAAACGCTATGTCTTGCAATGATTCAAAGGAAACTGAATTATTCATGACATTGCCCCTAGCAGTCCTGGGGAAAAAAAGCATCCAGCCTCAGATTCAAATAACGCCCTCTTGTGGTATGGTCTGGTGGCGTTCATCAAAAGCGGGAGTCGTTATATAATTCCCTCTATTTAACTCCATGTTTTCAATGAGATATCCGTCAAGGTTGAGATCACGATAGCAAAAATCATATGGGATCTTAAAATTCAAAGCATGTTTATTGCACCACTACATTATCACAAATTACTGCACAAATGTACAAGACTGAAACTTCGCAGTCTTCTCCCAAGACTGGATTTGGGAGTTTGTTCCCATGCGTCAAAACGTTTGATTTTGCCACGGCGCTAGAAGTAGCTCTCTGCATAATAAATCAAGCCCAGTCTGATGGAATAACATTGACACTGGCCCCATTGACACTGGATCCATTGACGACTGGACTCTAGACAACTTAAATTCTTTTTCAAATACACATTGTCAAGGGGTGCATAACTATGTTCCCCAATACCGATGTTCCCTATTACCGATGTTCCCAAAATCCTTACTATAATTATTACCCTAACCCAAACCCTAACCCTAACCCTTATCCTAAGGATTTCGGGGAACATCGGTATTGGGGAACATAGGTATTGGGGAACATCGGGTAGACCCCTTGTCAAGAGCTCTCAGGATATGTGTAATGGGCAGTGGATATTTGTGCACAAGTCCATTACTTGTGCACAAGGTGGACTCTGTGATGTCTAGCAGATTTTCGCAAAAAGTGAAAAACGGATTATATATATATTTTTTGTAAACGAACTCTTCATATACACAGTCAAAGAGAAATATGAATTTTAACACATTAGTCCTCAGTAAATTATAATAATTTTTGTAATAAGCAAGTCAGTTGAATATCTGTCCAGGAATGTTTAATAGAAAAGGATAATTTCTCAAGCCTTTAATTATTTATTGATAAACCCCTTTGGATATCGGCCCTTCACATACAATGAGTAATAATGTGAATCCAGGTGAGTTGTAAAACATTACAACCTTACAGCAGAATCAACATCGCAAACCCATGCAAATCGGTTAATTTCACATCTAATCATGCGTAGTTGTTAACACAGGCGAGGATCCGGTGGGGGAGGGGTCAACCCCACAGCTCTGTCAAAAACAAATCATAGAATTTCCTAAGAACATAATGCAACCCCCCTCTACCCTCCTACGACACCGGTAAACAAAATACTGATAATAATGTCCGCCTGTCCACACAATACGGTCTATACGGACAGAGCCTGCTTGGTTAGGGTGTATTTGTACACTATTCTGTAATATAGTGTGAATAATCGTCGGATTTGAAAAGTGCCCCTATTGAAATTAGGAACGAGACCCCCCCACACACACACACACACACACACACCCACTCACAACTTTTGATTTTACTGAGGCCAAGTGTCTGGAGGAAAAAAAAGTCTACATTTCACTGTTTTTTGCTGATTAATCCCCCGCCCTACAAAAATTGTGTCACCTTGCATTTCCAAGTCAACGCCAATATCCTAATGACTAAACTGGACTACATTGTATACATTTTCAAAAACAACTTAGTTATAAGTGAAGCGGTCGACCTGATGGCGCTCAGCGTTGCCACTCGTGAAATTTGGAAATCCCAGGATGACCGCAGTACATTCCCAGATATTCCCACGGCATTCAGATTACATGTTTTAAGGCAATCTCACCCCGTTCGATCAGAAAAGCAGCACAAACCACCCGATTGTCAAGAGGCAGTTGTCCTCATAATGCATACGTATATAAACAATAAGTAATTGTGACTTTTTCTCAATGTTATAAAAATATATCAATATTGAGCTTATAAAGTAGTGCGAGGATTTTTTGCGTATGCGTAATCCTTACTTTTCCTGAATTGCATTTTTAGCTTGGAAACTTAGGCATATTCATTGTTTCTGCATGAAGAATTACTGGCAAACATGTGCACAAAGACTTGCAGGATGTATTTTCCAGGGACACATCCTAACACTGGCTTCCCACTCAATATATCCACATTTCATACTGAACAGTTAATAAAAGGTGCCTGCGGTTATCCAAAACACACAAAATCCAAATATTTGGTGAACATTTGAAAAACATTCCCAAGTTCCCAAGCTTAAGCCCAAAGTCCTAAGATCTGGGAAAACAATCCCAGCCTCACAACTTTACCAAGATAGTCTCATCACCTGTCCATATAGCCAGAGCTTGGCATCACCTGATACCACACACAGTGCAGAGGGGGGGGGGGTAGAGTGCCAAATAAACCCGAAACTCAAATATAAATTGGACTGAATTACCCTGTTATCTCTTTGAATCGCCGAGAAGATGAGCCTGTGTGGAACAGACTTGCATCGCAATCAAATCATTATCAAGATAATTGTTGTTGGTGTGCGTAAACAAGTCAATTAACCAGGACAAACTCCAAAATATTGGAGTCAAGTATCAGATAATTGATGTAGATGTTTAGTTTCAGATAATCAGCTAATATTCATTCTGTGATAAATTTAAGGCATTGTGAAATCCATGAAAAGCAATCGTACGTATTCGATCATCACAACGTGAAAGAGCACATGTAGTTTTGAGAAAAGGGGGTTCATCTTAACCTGCGAAGAAAAAAAAGATGAAAGGTTAAAACTGTGTTTAACCAAAATTCAAATTCAAGTCAACCTCGTCTCTATGGCATTGAGCAGTATACGCTTGCGGTGGCTTCTCTCTCCCCTTGCATGCACTAGGAGTCAAATGGCTCGGTAGCTCTATAATGCTACTCCGCGAGTCGATATTTATTTTGTACGGAGTGTGTATTTAGTGGTCAGACAGAAGTAATTCTGGTGTCAGAATAGAGAACACACGAGTCTGTCTAAGCTAAATTACGGTTATAATACCTATCGAAAATTTAGGGTTACTGCACTAAACTTGGGAGAGAGGGAGAGAGATTTTGAGGTGGATTTTTAATTATTCAGAATTAACATTAAAACACGCAATACAAATATGGCTGATTTGAAAGGTTCTGGCGTCAAAGTTTGGGACATAACCTCATGTGGTCTGAGCGGACGTTTTATTAGTCTGGTTCCGTGACCTGACGCTCACCTTACGTCTCGTTTGGTTGCCTTTATTAGCTCACCCGTGTACTCTCACTAACCTTATGCTGTTCGATAAGCCTGACGTCATAACCTGTTCCCTGAGTGGGGTCGGTGGAGAATTTACGTAACACGCATGCGTTTTTTTCATACAGAGAAGCTGACAAGTATGGCAGCCGGACGGTGGGAAATTTGGCAAATATCAAGTGGACCAAAAAGTGAATGTTATTCAAAAGATCATCATTTATTCATGTCATTGTAGCTTCAGAGATTATTGTCTAGCCCGACAATTTTAAGGTACTGTTTAACAAATGACAGAAAAGCTATCGAGCTAAGTTACAATTAGTTCGAAATCGGCGGTTTATACGGCTGCGGTTTTTTTCACCGTGCCGTGCGAAGCGCCGACCGTTAGGAATGGTGCGGATACGGGAATCGTATCCGGGTCGGGAACAAAGTGGTCTATTAAATCACTTTTTGTGCATGTAATAATTACAACAGGATATCTACATCTCATTATTTTTTTTTTATTCGTGATGCACATTGCTGATTATGTGCTTAATAAAATAACTATACAAAATGTTGACTGAACATAAAACTTTTTTCCGAGTCGCCTACGTATCAGTACCCGTACTGTTTCTTTGCCTCTGATCAAAAAATCGTGTCAGTTGCCCTTTCAGATGCACGAGACCGTAGCCCGTTACGTCGCCCGTACCATTTTTTTCAGATGCACGTGACCTCACCTCCAAACTCCACGGCATCATCCTTTGTTGCTGTAAGAGCAAAGTTGGAACCATCCTCTTCAGGTCCTAGTCGAGTCATCCTTGCGAGTGTGACAACCTTGGAACCATCCTCTTTCAGGTCCTAGTCTTGTGACAACTGTAGTGTTCAACTGTGTATTGCGTAACGGGGTTGCAAGCAATCTTTTCCTCCTTTTGCACAGAGAATACCATTCACACAAAAATGGTCGAAAGATTGGGATCGAAGCTCTCATTTTTGTTCCAGTCGGAAAAGGTGCGTCTCCACAGTCCACATCACGATCATCTGGTAATTAAGAGAGAATTATTTTGTTTGCTCTCTCGTCTTTAGATTGTTAAAGTTACGGTTCTTCTCCATTGATTTGCAGAAAAAGAAAAAGATCTGACAGCCGTCTAAGGCCATGGTCGTCCTTCGGGGCAACAGTCGGTAATGAATCCAAACTGTCTCAAAATAGATTGGACACAACGACGAGATCCCCGTATTGTTTGTCACGAGCCCTCTTCACTTCTTTTAATAAATATTTTATCGTTGACAAGAGAGCATCCTCGCACCAAGTCTAGTGCTCGCCCTTGAGATATTTAATCAAGTACAAGAAACGCTCGGCTGGGTAAACTTGCATTTACACCACGATGCTCAATGATAATGTCATAGCCTTGCTTCTAGGTGATGTACATCATGGTGAGACACATCAGAGAAGACGCTTGGTGTAGGTGAAGGTACTGAATTAATTTTAATTGTTCCATTTGGCCCCCTGTCAAAGTGCCATTTGGGTCTTCTGTCGGTGATTTCATGTCATGAGTTGATGTCGTTGAACTGCCGGTCCTCCGAAATGGGTTTGGTGAGTTAGTATCCGGAGGTCCAGGGCTGAATTCGTTCTCAGGAGAGAGATTTTACGATATCAATCATAACAGGTTCTTAATCACATGCAGGTGAGTTGGATACATTGAGCACCACTGTTGACATTTACACCATGGCGATCTGGATTTGATGGAAACAGCTGACGAAGCACCGTCTCCTCTCAACGCACGTATCCGCTCATGGGTTTGTCTCATCATAGCGACATGTTCTATCATGTTCTATCACCTGGTCGATCGGATGTCAGTATAAACCTGGCATGGGTTTCTTGGGCTCCATGGCCTGTCTGTTGTGATGTGTCCGTTTGCAGGTTGACATTTGAAATGCCCTCTTCATTACAAAGCAGAGTTCTGAATGTGTTTGTTACTCTGCGCCATGTAGACAAACTGCCCCGGAATTCCTTCCGTTGGTTCTGAGTCCCTCCTTGTATCCTAGGTCATGTTTGGGTTACAGAATCTTTGGGATTTTAAAATATGTGAAGACTGACAGATGTATTCAAATGAGCACTGTGTTTGCTTTGTTATTCCCAGTTGCAGTTTGAGCCTGCACAGTCAAAGCACTCCGTAGATTCACACTCTAAGTAAGAGTGTATTCCATGAAAGAACTGTACATGCATGGGCGTCGCCAGGATTTTTTCTAGAGGGGGGCAAAACATTTTTTTCCCAAAAAAATTCTTGTATTTCTCTCGATTTATCAGTTTTAGAGGGAGGCAGGGACATTTTGCCCCCCCCCCTCATTAAATTTACGCCACTATGACTTTGCACCTCTTTTCCTTTTTTTCTCTCTTTTGTTTTCTTCCTTTTTTTTTTGATTTTCCAGGGGGGGCAAGCGCCTCCCCCTTGCCCCCCCCCCTCGCGACGCCCATGTGTACATGGAACAAATGAGAGCTCAACAAGAAAAATCCTAAGTGTTCCACTTCTATACATAAATCACTAACACTTGCAACGTGAACTGGAAATCTATATGCGACAGAAATTAAACCTGCCAAGTAACTCCCCTTAACATGCCAAAAATACATGCCAGATATGTAAATGTACATTTTGACAGTCACAAAGAAAATGAATTTTAACACAACGACCCCAATGAAATTATAATCAATTATCAGAACCAAGTCGGTATAATCTAAATTAAATACATTTCCAAAACTGTTTAAAAGGACAATTTCTCGTGCATTAATAACTCCAATCTTGTATGGGCCCTATACATGTATGTTATTAATTATATGCACAAAAATGAGTAGGTGAAACGTGACACACTGAGACCAAACTGTTTAATTTTATATCGAATACAGAATAATCAAAACGCGATGTACATCCAGGCCACCTTGCATTTCCAATTTAATGTCAAAATAGGCGGCAAAAGGTATAATGGCCCGTTATTAATAAATACTATTCTTAGGATTTCGGGGGGATATTGTAAGAGATTAGCTAGTGATGGATTAGTTGGACTTAAAATTCGCCACAACTTAAAGATTCTAAAATGACCCCTGTCAATCTCTTCGGAGATGGGAGTTTGAGTCAATTATTTACCTTTTTTTAAATTGACCAATCCAGACAACCTCAGCACTTTACCCTGGTATTCTTATCACCAGTCCATAAAGCCATGTGACTATGACTTTTCAAATCACCTGATGCCACACACCACGCTCAAGAGCTAGGGTGCACAAACGAAACGAAACTTAAATCTAAATTTGGCATTAATTACCAGTTATCTCTGTGAATTGCCGAGGAGACGAGCCAGTGTGGTACTGATTTATAGCGCAATCAAAGCACTATCAGATAGTTCTTGTTGATGTGCGTAAACAACTCAATTAACCAGGGCAAACTCCACAATATTAAAGTCAAGTGCCAGATAATGGATTTAGATGTTTAGTTTTAGATAATCAGTCACGAACCATTGTGGGATGAATTTTGGGCCTTGCGCAATGAAGAATGGTAATCTGACGTATTCAATCCAACAGAAAGAGTCAAAGCTAAGTAATACTTAAACTTTTGTTTTACGAGCGCCTTTCACATCCTGCACAGTAAGATTATTCATTATGAAATGTTAATTAAATAATAGAAATAAAAAACCCAAAACAACTGAGAAATAACCAAACAATTTTAGCATCTGCCGCAAGTCCACCTAGTCTCCAGTGCGTTTGGCAGTATGCTGCAACTAACTGATATCTCGCATGGTATTGGTACTGGATGTCCAAAATCGTGGGCATTATAACTAGGTGTGGAATAGCCGGATGTCTTCAAAGGTTTGAAACACTAGAAAGGGGCGTGAGCGGCAGTCTTTAAAAGTTGAACATGAACAAGAACATAGCTTGAGCTGGGTGTGAACCCGCGACCTCCAAATTACCATTCTGGTGCTCTTACAACTGAGCTATTCAAACCTGGCTTCATTCATTGTCTTTATTCAACGATTATAATGCACCTAGTCTGTTTCCCTTTGTGGTTTATTTTTGAAATAGTGTAACAATAAGCCGTATCCTCTCTGAGTAATCCTCGTTTGCTATTTCACAGAATGACAGAACAGGCTAATGTTGCTAGCAACGTGACTTAGAGCGTGACCTAGTGGGTTTCCCGCTCCAGTCAATTTGATTTTTCAACTTTAAAACGCACCTGGTCTCCTAGATGCTATGTGTGGAATATTTCTGAAAATCTAAAATTTTGATAAATGTTTGTTTTATAGTATTTGGTACCTGATAAAGGCACCATGATGTCAGATGTTATAGTGATAAGCGCACCTTGGTATGAGGGTTGACGTTTGCTCAGTTTTAATTATTCCATGTACCATTTAGGAGAGACAAGTCGGGAAGATCTAACAAGAGTTTAAACGTTTGTTTTTGTGACAAACGCAGTATGATGATTTGTTGGACTTACAATTTCTTACAAATGGAGGATACGAAAATGACCCCTGTATTGTTTTCGGAGACGGGATTTGAGTCAATTATTTGCCTTTTTTTAATTGACTCAAACCAGACAGCCGCAGTACTTTAGCCAGATATTCTTATCACCAGTCCAAATCACCTGATACCACACACCACGCTCAAGAGCTAGAGTGCACAAACGAAACGAAACTGAAATCTAAATTTTGCATTAATTACCCAGTTATCTATGTGAATCGCCGAGAAGACGAGCCAGTGTGATTCTGACTTACTTCGCAATCAAAGCACAATCAGATAGTTCTTGTTGATGCGCGTAAACAACTCAGTTAACCAGGACAAACTCCACAATATTGGAGTCAAGTGCCAGATAATGGATTTTGATGTTTAGTTTTAGATAATCAGTCACGAACTATTGTGGGAAAAATTTAGGGCCTTGCGCAATGAAGAATAGCCATCTGACGTATTCAATCCAACAAAAAGAGCCAAAGCTAAATAATGCTTGTACTTTTGTTTTACGAGCGCTTTTCATATCATGCAAAGTAAGATTATTCATTATGAAATGTTAAACAAATAAAAGAAATAAAAAACCCAAAACAACTTAAAACTAACCTAAATCTTTTAGCATCTACCGCAAGTTCATCTAGTCTCCATGGCGTTGGGCAGTATGCTGCAACTAACTGTTATCTCGCCTGGTATTGGCACTGGATGTCAAAAAAATCTTGGGCATTTTAGCTAGGTGTGGAATAGCCGGATAGCCTTAAAGGTTTGACAAAGTAATACTAGAAAGGGGCGTGAGCGGCAGTCTTAAAGTTGAACATGAACAAGAACATAGCTTGAACTGGGTGTGAACCTACGACTTCCAAATTACATCCTGGTGCTCTTACAACTAAGCTATCCAAACCTGGTTTCATTCAATGTCTTTATTCAACGATTATAATGCACCTAGTCTGTTTCCCTTTGTGGTTTATTTCTAAAAATGTGTAACAATAAAACCGTATCCTCTCTGAGTAATCCCCGTTTGGTATTTCCCAGAATGGCAGAACCAGGCTAATGTTGCTTGCAACGTGACTTAATGCATGACTTAGTAGGTTTGCCTCTTTCATTTTTCAACTTTAAAACGTACCTAGTCTACTAGGTAACATGTGTGGTTTATTTCTGAAAATCTAAAATGTTGATAGATGTATGTTTTATAGTATTACAAATTATGAACATGATTGGTCATTTGGTACCCGATGAAGTCACCATGATAATAGATGTTATAGTAATATGCGCACCTTGGTATTAAGTTTGACGTTTGGTTTGTGACAAACGCAGTATGATGATGCGAACTGTGCTTTCATCAGGAAATGACTGTTAAACTGCAGGTCAGGATACACGTATGCAAATCCTATTGGAATAGGGATAGAGCAGGAAGAAGAGAAAACGAAATCAGAACAAGAAACAAAATGTCATAAGCACCCCCTCAACGGTTCCAAAGATGGATTCTGGGATACCTCGGGAGGGGCATTCTAAAGCATACCAAAGGCGTCTGGCGCTCATGAATACGAAGTCGTCAGGTGCAGATTTGAGCATGTACTCTGCACAATTGCCCCCCCCCCCCCGCCACCGAGCTTTCGAAAGGGGTTAAAAAAAAGCCGCCTAAGTATTTTTCTGTTTATACAAGAATTCGATACTTGATTCTAAGCCCACTGCATCGTGACGTGCAATACCCTGCATGGCTTGAACTGCCAATATAAGGCCCCTCCCATTGTGAGCAAAAAATGAATGAATAAATAAATAAATAAATAAATGAAATGCACCCCGTGTTGAAGCCGCATGCGTCATACAGGTGAACGGACGTTGGACTTCTGGCCGGCACTCATCGATCCCAGCTGTGATTGGACAAAGCATTATGGGGCGGGGCTTAATAGATCAGTGTACGCGGTTCTCCAGTGGATGTGACTAATGAAGAGAGTTTAAAAGATCAAGGTACAGCTCTACCGAATATCTGGCAAACGGCCGAATTAGCAGTGCCCTGCCGTATGCTGTTCATGTCTGGCAAGTCTCCAAAAACCGTGCCTTTGCCACTTGTAGCTGCTATCATGCCCTTATAAGGCAATAATGCCTTTAGTTGTCCAATTATGCGAAAATGTTGTCGACCAGCCAATGGAATCACTCCATCGAGCGCGTCGGGGAGGGGCCTGTGATGCATTATGTTGAGGCTCTGGGCGTTTGGGAGAAATATCACGTCACTTGTGCACGAGTATAACTTATAAGACCTCGCAAAGGCAGTAGCGAGTCACATTGGAGATTTACCCCCGACGAAAGCGTATCATGGATGCATGGGCATTGCAAAACCCACCGGGTGGTTTTAGTTTGCAAAAGAGAAGAAAGACATAGACGTTTGTATCAGGATAAAGTCACCGCTGGTTGAAACCAGTCTCGGAAGGATTCGGGACTCGTTTGGGAGGGCTGACAACCTGCAAATACAAGGACAGGAGAGACATAGACGTTTGTTTCAGGATAAGTCACCGCTGGTTGATACCAGTCTCTGAAGGATTTTGGACTCGTTGGGAAGGGCTGACAAAGCGTCAATACAAGGTGCGTAGCACATTACATTCCAAACATGCCAAATATCACTAAGAAATTTTACTCTTATTTGTTTCAAACTGAGGCTATCGAGAGTCCCGATATCTTAGCCCAGACATTTGCATATGTAAAGAGGCTAATTTTGCAACTTCGAGTGATTTGAAGAATATCTTGTATTTTACCAGTACCATTTCTATTAACGTATCAATATTTGGTACAATCACTGTATATTTATACGGATGATTATTTATCACTATTTTATTAGTACGTATAAATACATTACACTAGGAAAGCAGCGTAGTCGGAGTTTTGACGTCAAGTTAACTGAGATTATTTTTGCCGTCCCGATTTTGCTTCTATCGGCGTCCCAATTTCGATTTCGGCCAATCCCCCGGCTTCGTACGCCACTGCTTGCTTGTTTATATTAAGATGCTTTCGTTTTTGTCAATGACCTAGTTTAATAATTCATCCCCAACATTTCATAAGTGTATGATTGGTGAGGGCAAGTAACCAGACTTGTGATAAATATTTCGCTTTCGTATTCGTAAAATGACTCAAAATAGCTGAATTTTCTTTACCCGATTTTAAAAATGTTTACAAAACCGAACCCCTTCTTAAGTTTTCATCCCCATTTTGTTATGGTCAAGGAACTGCTCCCGAAATATTTGAGTACGTAGCTGCAATCTAGAATACATTAGTCAATTTTGTTGAGGTCTAGTGCCGAGATCCAGATACGTCCAAAGCACTCAAACATTGCTGTTTAGACGGCTTGTAAAATCAGTCGTTGTAGAAAATAGATAACTTTTGTGTGAAAAGATTTCCACGTGAATGCGTGCGTTCAGTACAGCGTTGCCCTGTTCCAATCAGACCTAGGCCTATTATAAAGCATAATTTTAATACAGCGTGTCCCAACAAACATTGTGCGTGGAAAAGTCTCTGATTTACTCAATAGATGGTTATACTAGCTAATCAAAATTTATATTATTTTAAAGCCTATGGTCTCGTTTATAGTTGGTGCTAATTTCAAGAAAATCCATCGATGTAAACCAGAGATATCGTTGATTTTGTAAGGCTGTACTATTTCCTCCTGCACAATTAGAATCGTGTTGTTAAGCTTAGGCCAACACATTTGAGCTGTCAAAAAAAAGGTTGCATGTTCATTGTCCTTTCAAAATTTTTGTCAAAGTTTATATATTATTGGGCATTCCAAGTGGTGTCAGATTTGGTAATACAATGATATGCATTCAAAATATTAGCTGTGAAAACCCTTATTCAAATGCAGCATAAAGGCCATGCAATATTTCAAGCACTGCGTAACACATACCAATAACCCAATAATTGGTATATACAAGCAAATACTGAGGGAGGACATAACATTGTGCAGGTCGAAAAATACATAGCTTTACCAAATCAAGGATATCTCTTTTCTTGATTTTCACCAATTATAAACAAGACCATAGGCTTGAAAATGTTTTAAAATTTGATAAGCTAATCTGACCAACTTTGAGAAAATCAGCGATTCCTTCATGCACAATGTTTATTGGTGCACGCTGTTGTGCATGTTTATGGTCAATTCGCCCCAGACTTCTGACAATCTTTGGAAACTTGATATTGGCAATTTCGTAAAATACAACAAAAATAGATATTTCTTACAGGTTCAGTTTCTCAGTTTCGCAAAATAATTAAGGGAATTAATAAATACCACGTGGCCGGGCATTAACGGTGACAATGACCGGCTTCAAAGAACAAGCGAATAATTGGCCCCTGAACCAGCATTGATCCCGCGCCATGGAAGGCAATGATTGGCCAAATATACAACAGTCATACGGCAGCTTGTAACAATACAGCACTGCACATGCGCTCAACCACCTTCGCGTGAGACTGACGCGCGCGTACGCAACACAGTTACTATGGGTACGCGCGCGTGAGGAAGTTTTGAAACGACGTCGTACAGCGGCAGTGCACTATACTGATGATGTTACGACGAAAGCGTAGATCTACGATTTATTTTCTGTAAATACTTCGCCCGTCGACATATTTACCTTTCCTTAACCAAGCATCTTTGTAATTCTGGACACAAGGAATGTGTAAACGAAATTTCAGCTTCCTCCGTAAGGTAAAAATATGAAAACATTGTTGTAATTTGTTTGGCTACGGCAGCAGAAGTCGTACGCGTACGCAATGAAGACGTTGCAAATGTCCAGCGCAGACTGGGCCTGGCTCTGGTGTATATAACAACGCTTATTGAAGAGACAGGGTACCACGCGTAAGCTAAAATATGGCCCTTGAACATGAACAAAAAAAGTCTGGAAATATCGCCGGAAAAAAAGTTTCAAAATTGGTGCATTTTAACTGTTTATTTCTTTAAAAAGGTATTTATAAATGGACCTCGACTTCGTCTCGGTCCATTAACAGCGGTCACCTCCACACCCGGTCATTATCACGCAATGAAGACCGGCTCCTCACACTGTTATTCCCTTAATAAAGTGCGAATTTCATACAATCGAATTCATTTTTTTTGTTAATTTTATCTTTTCTTCTCATGTTATTGTAAAAGTAAAGTCCAAAATGCTATAGCGTACACCAACATGCTCATGTCGTTTTTGAGAAAAAATCACAGCCGGCCAGAAGCGTCCCTCGAGCCCTAGCTTCAACCCTGTGTTTTGTAGAAGACCGTAAAGTGTCGTTAGCGATTTTTTAAATGATTTTTACATTTATTTAATCATATTTTTGAAATTCCTGCAGATATCGGATTTTCTCAAAATGAAAAGAAAGATGTTGAACTTCTGAAATTTCCTAAAAAACAAGGACGTTTCCTTAAAAATGGAAGCACAGCGGACGCAATGCATTTAATCTTTACGCCGCGGCGATGGGATGTACTTCACCCTGCTCCATCGTGTACGTTCCCATGGGATAAAAGGTTTGTCGCTAAACTATTTATGGGTACTTTGGGTACTCGGCCTCAACCGAGCCAAATACAGAAAAAATAAATAAATAAAATAAATGCATTTGTGAAAAACATGTACATGTGCCTACTTCGGAACCGGCGGATGTTTATGTTGAAAAAAATATATTTGAATCGTAAAGGACGTCGCCGAGATTTTTTTCTAGAGGGGGCAAAACATATTTTTCCCAAAATATTCTTGTATTTCTCAACAAATTCTCGATTTATCAGTTTTAGAGGGGGGCAGAGACAGTTTGCCCCCCCCCACTCATGAAATGTATATCACTAGGACTTTGCGCCTCTTCTTCTTTTCTTTTTTTCTCTTTTCTTTTCTTCCTTTTTTTTTTTGGGGGGGGGGCTTTTCCGGGGGGCCTTTCCCCCCCCCCCCCCTTGCGACGCCCATGTATATCCGAGTAGTAAATTTCGTTCTTTTTTGGGAAATGCATTCCGGTGGTAAAAGTACACGTTTGATGTTTCAAAAATAGTTCAGTTTTAAAATACATTTGATTTGTAATAGTGCGTGATTGATTCGTAAATAAACATTCCGTTCATCAAAACACAAGTTAGATCTTGAAACAAACATATTCGATTTTCAAAAATATATCCTCTTTTTCAATGTTCAAATAATTTTTACCGTAATTCTTCTTCATACCGTTGGAAAATCAGACATGTTAATCAGTGAATGATCTTTTGGTTCATGAACTTAAAGGGATGCTGACAAGTTGTGCATCTTGTCAGCCATAATTTGATCCGTCCTCAGTGTTTATTAATCTAACTAACACTGATGATAGATTCTCGATTTATTTTGTGGAAGCCCTTCAGCTTGAAAAGCTTTACCGCCTCTCTCCAATTAAGCTGGTTAGGTTTACACCTTCAGAATTTATTGTGGTTGTTTGTTCGTTTGTTTGCTTTGCTTTTGTGATTGCTCTTGTTATCTTGCAGAATAAAAGTTGCATATAGACCCCCTCCCACTAACTTTCAAACGGACATTTAGATTCGACTTTCAAATTGGAATGTATAAAATAATAAGAATTGAAGTGGCAATGATTTAATGAAGTATTGTAGCATTTCACCTGCGATAATTAAGTTCCTGCTAAAAAGAGGGTGGAGTCTTTATGTTAGCCGAGAGAAAATGTTGACTCTTCTACTCTTGAAAAGCGATGTGCAAAATTAAAAAATAAAACACATCTTAACAAATTAAATATTTCTGGTTTTCAGGTCCATACACGTTTTATACCTAAATGCGTATATTAATACAGTAGGCCTATCAAACGATGATTAAAAGAAGAATTTGTAATTACGCATAATCACACGAGTTGGCGACAATTTAATGATCCTCCAATTGACAAATCGAGCAATGAGATAATTATTCAAAGGGAGAATTTGTGAGTGGGCGAGTTGGTCCGGGAGCAAGTTGGCTAGGAGCGACATTGCTATGGGGCAAGTTGACGAGGAGATTGAGTTGGTAAGGGTGAGATGGTACCAGCGGGGGCAAGTTCCCCGTGGGAGTGATTATGCACTATGAAGTGAACAAGTCACGTTATGAAAATGTATCTCGTTATTGGTAACTGCATGGCAGTATAACATCCTGACTTCAATGGTTATCTCTTTTTCGCCTAATTATGTCCATCACTCTTTTCAGCTACTTCATTCGGAGAGGCCGAAATGTTTAAGGAATTCAAGTATTTCAAAATCATGGTTACCTACATTACGGGTTAATAATAGTTATTAGGTACATTTAATATATATGAAATGTTTCATTGTTTTGCTAGATTGGTTGAAAATCATCGTCTGACGTCTGACTTCAATCACAAAGATGCAGCGAGACAGACTTGGTCAGCGGGGTGGAGCTAGGATCACGGCCGAGGAGTACAACCACTCACTCAGCAAACTCGTCAGCACGAAGAGGAGGGTTAAGCCAAGTCGTAAAGCGGCATTCATGGCCGCCTTTCCAGTCAAAGCCTCGCCAAGACTCAACCCTGATGAAGACGGAGCATCCGTCCTGCCACTGAAAGAGGCGTCAATAACTGACTCTGGACACAGCACAACTCCGAACACAAACGAAACAACCAGCAATCCTGAAGAGAATAGGTATAACGAGGAAATTGCTCTCGACATCTCATGGACCAAATTTTCACAAAATCCCCATCATATATTGGGCCTGTGGGATTGTAGTTTTCTTATTTCTTTGTCGTACCAACAGTTGTGGTTTTCTGCTTGATATAGAGCATAAACCAACCAAACATTCTTAAACCACTATACATAAAAAGCATTCGCATCTTCATTTATATTCTCATTTCAAATATGATTGGTTTACCAGTTCTAAACAGTTTCAATCCGTGTATAAAACCATACTGCAAGTTTAAATGCACTCAAAACAAAAAACACATGGGTACTCTGATTCTTTTGCTCATAATTCGTGTTGTATTAATCGTCATTCCCCCAGCCCCATCCATGTCATGTCATACATTTATAAACGACCTTTGTAATTGGAGCCATGGGAGGTGAATTACAAACATCGTTTCCTTTTACACGAACCGTGGAATGAAAAATGTAACACAAACTAACACAAACATTAGCTAAAAATACTTATTTTCAGAGTTTGGTCGCAGGAGTTTTGTTTTAATGTGTTTCCAACTTGCAGGCCCGTTGGAGTCAGACACAAATTGCAGATTTTTGTTCAAGGTCTCCTCCTACCAAAGACACTATGCCTGCAGCTGGATCCAGAGACATCCGTATCAGCTTTAAAGGCACACATTCAAGCTGAGAGTGGCATCCAGTCCCAAGATCAACGCCTTTACATCGGGAGAAACTTTCAGGTGCTGCTTCTATTATTACACTGACAAGAAATATTAATCCATGTCAGATTTTAAACTTAATTTTATCTGAGCGTACAATGCAAATTCTAGTTTAATTTCTTCGACTTGTTTCAAATTGCATTTCTCTAGTTGTAAACTGCGGAAAGAAGGCGTGATAAAAATGTAATGTATTTTCCTAGAGTGTCTTTTTGCCCCTAACATTCTATACTTAATAATTGTAACAGGACTTTGTAAAACATAACAAGTGTTGGTAAACGTCTTGCAAGAACTTGTACAAGACCCCTCCCCGTAAAAAAACCCTACGATTTGGAAATAATCATGTCAATCAAACGGGTAAGCAGTTTGCCACGTTCTTTTTTCTCCAGAAATGTCTAAAAATTTCATTAAAATTATAATTGGTTTGCAGCTTTGTGACCTTCTCTCCATTCGCGACCATGGGATACAACAAGACCAGAACATCAAGCTTCGCACAGGCGGCTTGCTGGGCGGTGGACCATTAGGTAACTATATCAGGGCATGATGAGGGTGTCTCCAAATCATTTAAATTAAAAACAATGATGGTCAGATTTTTATAGAATTTCTTTTTTTCCCCGAGCGTTTTATACTGTAATTGTGACAGGAATTTGTAGCAAAAAAAACATTTAAATTTAGCATAAACCATATTAATTGAAAAAAAAAATAGTGAAAATTTCTCCCCAGTTTCGACGTCATCTTTTTGCAAATTTCAAATTGCAATATGCTGAGAAATAGTGTACTTTTGGTGGTGCGGCATAGTCCCAATATGCTAAAGGATTGTGCAAGTTGTGATAAAAACATGAAACTTTGCATGTTGGTTCTTCATGCCATGATTTTTTTTTCAGATATAGAGGCATTTCATATTTGACCTCTGGTGACCTTCAGAGGTCAATGAACTGTACATACCCCATTCATATTTTTTGTTCTTCAAAGACTCACTTTCCTATGACCAAAGTGTATGTCATATGTCTTAATACAATGGAAATAATGATCAGATGTGGGAACAATTCATATCTGACCTCTGGTGACCTATGAGAGGTCAATGACCTTTGAAATCCTGTTTATAGCCATTTGTAAGATTTATTCTTTTAACCCCACCTTTTTTTACACGTTTCGTGTCTGAATGAAAGGTGTTCATGCTTTAAAGAGATTTTTCATATGTGGGTCATTTCATATTCAACCTTTGGTGACTTTACGAGAGGTCATGACCTTTGTAAAACAATGGCCTTGATAAGATGAACACAATTGTAAATGCCACTTTTGCATGACCCATGTCTAAAGCTTGACTCTTTGTGCCATGAAAAGGATTGTCAAATGTGGGGACATCATATTTGACGTAGTGATACCCTTGAAGAGGTCAATGAACTTTGTATATCTTAGTAACCGTTATTTAAAATATTTATATGTCAAAACGCCATGTTTTCGTGACCCAATCCTCAATAGTGCCAAGGAATGGTATTGCACCATTAGTATACAGTCATGTTATGAATTCAGACCCCCAAAACAATTTTGAGGTGACCCCTGACCTCGTTTCTCCTTGTTTTATTGGCAGATGCAATATAATGAGATTGGAATAGAAATCTGTGGGTATGTTTTGTAATGGACAATGTATTTATTAGCAATATTCACTCTTGCGTACATATTTCACTCCGCCGTATCCAGATGGACTTGAATAGCCACCTTTTAAACCTGTTTACCAAGCCCAATGGTCACTGTTAGAGAGTGATGCTTGTCCGATGGTGACCGCTTATATATTCTTTCGCGTTTGCGTCTGCTCTTATAAACAGGAAAATTAAGATTAAAGGTCATGCAAAAAAATATTTGGGGTCTGACTTCATGATTTGATGTAGAATAATTATTACAATACCCTCCTTTTGCTCTTAATAGACTTCAGTCATGAAAAAAAAATGGCATTCGGAATATTAAACATGATAAATAACGGCAATCAAAGTACACTGACCTCGCAAAAGTCATAAGAGGTCAAATATGAAATGTCTACATATCTGCAAATTTATATCATGGCAAGAATACCATAATATAGATATGGGAAAAAAGTGATGTTTTAAATAGTAAACCCTCTTATTATATATAAATAGGATACGCAAAGTTCATTGACCCCTTGAAGGCCATCAGAGGTCAGATATGAGATTCCCTACATATGAAATTCTTATCTAAGCATGAGGAACTTAACTACATGACTTGGACCTTGAAAAATTGGGGTTTAAATGGTTTTTGCATTTGGTCGTTATTTACATTGTATTGAGACTGTACATAGACTCAGGCCTTAGGAAAGTAATGTTTTCAAGAACAATAGATATAAATTGAATATTCAAAGGTCATTGACCCCTCAAAGGTCATCAGGGGTTAGATATGAAATGTCTCCATATCTTAATTTTTTGTCATGGTATGAAGACCTCAAATGCTAAGTTTCGTGCTTTTATCACCAAATGCACAATTCTGTCCCTATGCCGCACCACTATTTAATTTATCTGCCTAAAAAAGGGCATTATGAACGTTAATATTATAAGCACCAGACTACATTTTACATGTGTATTTGCTGTAAGTCCCACTAATGTTTTGATCAGGCAGTCAATACGATGAGACTCTGATCTTGTTTAACTTCGCCGCTGAGTTAATAGTAGCTCACATTCGTTTAGAGCCTCTAGAGCGTGCCAGCCTGAGATGATTGATACAAACTGGGTTATATGACTATGCATTCCAGAAGAACACTTCTCCAAGTTATCACGCAAGCTCGGACAACACTGGAAGCCGCTTGCCAGAAAATTGAATTTCGAGGAAGGAGAAATCTACGCCTTCCAAGAAAACGACAGGGGAAACTTACATGAACAAATCTTCCAGATGTTGAATGCCTGGTGGAAGAAGCAGGACATCCCCGCAGACGCCCCTGAGAAGCTGAGAGACGCTTTGAAAGATGTGGGCCGTGCTGACTTGGCATCACAAGTACAAGGTATACAAGCTTATCGCAAAAGGTCAATGTGCTCTGTCTTGGTCAAATTTTTAGCTTTCTTGGGCCTACTGAAGTTCATACATTTTTTTGTAATTGCAATTTTAACTAAAGGACACTCAATTCTCTGGATTATTACTGTTGTGCATAAATTCTCTTCATAATTTTGCATCTGCTGACAAACAAAACAGAACAGAAACACACGAAGTGTAAGGGGCCCCATGCCATGAATTCGTACTGGAAAAACACAGTCCAATCAGCCTACTCATGAGTCCAATTTCCCTGAATATTATTGGTACTATCATTTACTTCCTGGTCATTTCCCACCCAAAGGGCACGCACCGAACTATGGACTACCCCGGTTTCCCGGAACCAATGCAGCTGATTAGTCTTGTATACAACCAAATGACCATTTCCAAATAACCAAACAATACTCAACACCCAAGTATCAACAACTATATTAGTCCAAAAAACTTACAATACATTTTCAACAAAACCAATACGAAAGCATCCAAACCCATGTACACACATATTTACGGGTATTGTCAGTCTGTAGGAAAAAGCGTCTCTGAATGGGATCAAACACCATTTTCCTTATCTCTGTTAGATGCCTGGTGGAAGAAGCAGGACAACCCCGCAGACACAAGTGAGAAGATGAGTGACGCTCTGAAAGAGGTGGAACGTGCTGACTTGGCACCGCAAGAACAAGGTTAGAGCCAATTAACAAAAAAACGACAATATGCTCTTTCTTGATCATGTTTAGTTACTTTACATCACTGTTTCACTTTTAAAGTCAATCTCAAGTAATAAATTAATGGATAACCTATTAAAAGCTTTGTTAATAGACTACTTATAGGTCATACCTCTTATGTGAAACAAAATTCACGAAACTGGGTTATCTGGATAACGACTGCTGTGCCGAAATTCTCTTTATTAAGTTGCAACTTTTGACAGAATGTTAAGGGAGGATTATATTTTGTGTAACATTCTACTGTTCTTAAATATATTAAAATATTTGACATTCATTTTTGGGTCAAACTTGGATTTTTTCCTGTGAAGTCGTTTTTGAAAAGCTTGCACATTGGCTTACTTTTATTTACTTAAACAACAACGAATCACCCGAAAAGGCGAGAAAAGAAAAACAAAGGAAGACAATGCATGGCGTTTGGTGCTGAAACAGCTGTACCATTGAGGTTTCTGCCGGAAATAACATCACAGTTTGCTCATGAATACATACATTTACATGAGACCCTCCAAAAAAGTCACCCTTAAATTGGATACAAATGAGCCTTTTCAAGTATTGCATTTAAACATTTGTACATGAGCCCTACCCTCCGACGCAGAAAGCCCATTTACTAACACGCTTGCAGTAAGGGGTCCCTTTGGGGACCCAGATATTTAGCGCCTTGGTTTGAGGCTACACAACACTGTATCTATATGTACACAATCTCGACATGTCTGTAGACTATAAATAAGGAGGTCATTGACAGGAAACAGTCTGTGGTCAAGGCGTGCACTGGGTACCCGCAAGTGACCTTGTTTTGTGCACGTGTATATGGGCAGCCCAGGTTGTCAGGCTCAGATATGCCTGACCCCTGGTCACACACTAAATGTGACTGCATATATCCGTAGAGGGTGTCTCTGGCTAGGATTAGATGGAAGATCACCAGAATTGGTTTGAATATTTTTTTTTATCAAGGTACTTAACCAAATTGGGTCCCCAAAAGAGCTAGTTTCTGCGTCGGAGGGCGAATTATAACGCATACCGTATGTTACAACCGTTTGCTTTTCGTAGGCCAATGGCCTACAAGGAAAACTTAGGGGCAGATTTGGTGCGTTGCCAAATTAGTTAACCGGAAAAGGCGCTAAAGTTGTAAGCGCATTTGTGCGATTCTGAAGTAATGTTCATGACGTACATTTGCCTACGATTTCAATCACATGGAGTTTTTGCATTTTTGTAACGTCACTGATGTAAGCATTTTTCATATCGGAAGTTAGCATGCCTTTTTTCGCTCTTGATTCCTGCTTACGGTCTGTGGTGATGATGAAGGCTGTCATCAGCATGTGCTTGGCAATGCCAAGAAATAGAGCAGGTGTTTAAAAACTTACAGATCAACGTCAATATATATATACTTCTTCTTATCGAGTCCACGTCACAAAGCTAAATTCGGTTCAGCCAACGCCGAACACATTTCTCTGCATCTTCATTGTACAATGCAAGGTCGGCAGCTGTGCAAGGGTATTGTAGAAGAGGGCATCTCAAAAGGTGCTCCATAGTTTGTGGCTCTACGCCACAATCACACATGGTATCATTGGAGGAACTATATCCCCACTTGTTGAGTGTCACCTTGGCTCTGCCAACTCCAGTTCTCAGTCTGTTGAGGCATTTCCACTTTGCCCAGCTTGCGTCTGCACCAGGTGGTAGTTGCTCTCTAGCCATCAGCCCCATGGTTGCCGAGGGTGGCAAACCGTTGTTTCTGTCTGCCCACATGGTGACTCGTGCCTCGCTTGTTGTGTCATCCTCAAGAGGAGTAACACATTTCAGAAAGCTCTTCCTTGACTTCAGGCGACTCTGTGCTGGTGTGTGGCCAAACATAGGGTGTCTATCGTCATTTGTCTGTCGCTGACGCTCCTTCATGCTGGCTGCTGATCTTCTGATGTCTGGCGGGGCTATGCCTGCCAGGGTGTAGAGGCTGTTGGTGTTTGTCGGCCTGAGACAGCCTGTGATCAGTCGGCAGGAAGCATTAAGGGCTGGATCTAGCTTCTTAGCATGGGCAGATCTTTCCCATACTGGGCTCGCGTACTCAGCTGTGGAGTAGCAGAGAGCTAAGGCAGTGGACCGCAGGGTCTGCGGACTTGCACCCCATCTTGTATTGGTGAGCTTGCACAAGATGTTGTTGCGTGCACTCACTTTCGCCTTTGTCCTTTGAATGTGGGTCTTAAAAGTGAGACAGCGATCAAGGGTGACACCTAGGTAGACAGGGTGCTCGCAGTGTTCAAGAGTCGTTCCAGACCGGGTTATTTGAAGTTGGCGCTTGGCTTCGTGGTTTCTCAGATGGAAGGCACACACCTGTGTCTTGGATGGGTTGGCACGGAGGTGGTTTTCTTCATAGTACAGTGTTAACTGACTCAGAGCACCAGTCAGCCTTTTCTCAACTACTGAGAAGTCCGTATCTTGTGCGGCAACACTCAGATCGTCAGCATATGCAAAGCGACATGTTTCATCACTTCTCGGTTGGTCGTTGGTGTAGATGTTAAAAAGAATGGGGGCAAGCACGCTCCCTTGAGGAAGACCATTCTTCAACCTACGCCATCTGCTTTGTTTGCCACCCAACTCCACAAAGAACAGCCTGTTCTCCAGCATACTTTCAATCAACTCTGTTAGCCGGATATCCTTTGTCAGCTCCAAGATCTTGCTAAGCAGACATCTATGGTTGACTGTATCATATGCTGCAGACAGGTCAACAAAGACTGCACCGGTTACCATCCCTTTCTCAAAACCATCTTCGATGTGTTGTGTCAGGTTGAGCACTTGGCTTGTTGTTGATTTTCCAGGACGAAATCCTGCTTGCTCAGGGATGAGGCGTTAGTCTATTGTTGGAGCTATTCTGTTAAGGATTAGGCGTTCGAACAGCTTGTAGGTATGGCTGAGAAGTGAAATTGGTCTGTAGCTCTTTGGGCTTGATGGATCTTTCCCTGGTTTCAGCAGCGCTATCACATGAGCTTTCTTCCAGATCTTAGGTTGCTTATGTGTTGTCTGACAGTGGTTATACAACTGCAGAAGCCACTTCTTTGCCTCAGGTCCAAAGTACTTGATCTGCTCAGTCGCGATGTTGTCTAGCCCAATGACCTTTCCTGGTTTGAGACTTGACAAGCCAATTTCTAGCTCTTCCATGGTGAATGGTCTTGTGAAACCAGGGTCTTCGGTGCACTTGTTGCGGTCTAGCTTGATCCTTTGCTGCTTTTTTCCGCTTTTCCCATTCAAGAGCAATTGATGCGCAACTTGATTTGCAGTGACCTTGGGTTGTTGAGGGGCAACTTTGGGATCACCACAAAGCTTGCGGATTAGAGACCACGCCTTCTTGCTGTTCTTTGACATGTCTGTTGCCTCTAGCAGTGCGTTCCAGGTTTGTTGGCGCTCTTGGTAGATGTTTTCCATCACCTTCTCCCCAGCTGCTGTTGTTGCCTCTGAGAAGGGATCAGTTTCAAACATTGTAACATAGTCATTGTAAAGAACAGCTGCCTCTTTAGAGAGACCAGGAATATACTCCACCCTACAGCCTCGGGGGATGTGCCTTCGTGCCGTTTTCTTAACAAGTTCGGTGAACATGTTATAGTTATCCGGTGTGGGTTTGATGTTTTTGATCTTCTGTTCCAGCTCCTGACTGAATCCATTCCAGTCAGCTCTCTTGTAGTTAAAGCGCCTTTTGAATGGCACAACGGTAGGTACTACTGCTGCGTTGACTTGGATACCAATAGGACGGTGTTGAGTCTGTGGTACAGGATCCATTACAATCTTCTTACACAGACCTGCAATATCACTGGTGACAGCAGCTAAGTCTGGGTTGTAGCCACGTCTCCAACGGGCGCTATGGAATGACGGAGGCAATTTGGGGTCGTGGATAAGACTAAGCTGGTTGGCATCCATCCACTCTTCGACCGCTTCTCCATCCTTGTTTGTATCCATGTAGCCCCACTGGGTACTCTGACAGTTAAAGTCTCCGATGATGACCTGTGGTTTGTTGTATACTTGAGGAACAGGATCTCGGAAGCTGAAGACTACTCCTGGTGGTTTGTATACAGATGTTATCACAATACTGCTCAACTCAACAGTTAGAGCTTCGATGTTTTGTTCCTCTGATCTTGACGTAGCTTCTATAGCAGAGCCTGGTTTGACAAAGATAGCACTGCCATACTGACGATGGGGACGCTCACATGCCAAGACCATACCATGTATTTTGGGACGGTTGTTCTCGTTCCCTCTGTGCGTCTCCTGCAAGCATAGGACGTCACAATGCATCTCACTGCAAAGCTCAGCTAGGATGTTTTGCTTTGAAGATGAGAACCCTTCGACATTTGCAGAGATAACAGTCAATGCTGGTCCTGTTAAGGACCCTCGTTTCTGATATCGACGACTGCCGTATCTGTCTCCGGGCATGATGTTTCAGTTGATCTTGCACTTTCCTTGTGCGTGGTGGTGGGAGGATTAGTAGAAACAGGGCCGCGACGTGAACGCTCCTTCCTTGACCCCATTTATATATACTGACAGTTTACTTGACTGTTACCCCCAAATGATTTTTTTTCTGCACAGGTACTGCGAAACCTCGTTTTGATGTTGAACAGTGTGCAAGAGAATTGGCAGCACATTACCGAGGGACGATGAAAGTGACGACACATCCTGAAGAGAAGCACATGGCTAGAGAGATAGATGACATCTGCATCAACCTGCAGCTACTGCAAGAGACGAATGTACCATCTCCTGTCTCCTCATCGGAGGCAAAGATGCAGGCAGAAACTGGCAGAAAAGAGGAGTATTCCAAAGCTTCGAAAAGAGGTACTCCTGTTCCACCCAGTTCACAACCTGATAGGGACAAAGGGTTTCATGTTCAGAAAATGTTCCTTGACTCATATAAAGATATGCTCGTGCTTAAATCAAATCGATTATTAATCAGAGCTGAGGCTGGTTACGGCAAAACCACACTCCTTAAAAGGATTGCATACGATTGGGCAGATCTGAAAACCAAGGGCAGTGATCAGCCTGAAAACCAACAACCTGAGCACACATCAGTTCTGGAAAGGTACGAGCTTGTCTTTGTGATCGAGGTAAATCGAATGGGCAAGAATTTCGACATTGTTGACGCCATTTTCTCTCAGATACTCACAGACAGCAAACTGAAGAAGAAAGACTTAGAACAATACATCCATGAGAATCAAGAGCGCGTATTGATTCTGTTTGATGGCGCTGATGAGGTTTCTTTGCAAAGAGTAAAGGATGCACAGTGCGAGAAAGTAATAGATTTGAACGGTGTTATATCTTTCAAATTACTCAAGTCGTGCAAGGTCATAGTAACAAGCCGACAGAAGACTGCGAATGAGCTGCTGGATATGCATGCACACTACACAAAAATTAATATGATAGGCTTTGACGAGAACAACAGGCGAGAATACGTAAGGAAATACTTGGCAAATTTTGAACGTGATAATCAAAACAACTTTCTTGAAAAGGTTAATGGATGCGAAACGCTTCGTAGTTTAGCCGAAATACCGTTATTTCTGTGGCTGATGTGCCAGACATGGGCAGAAAAAGGGAAACTGCCAGATCAAATAACAAGCCTTTTCCGGGATAACGTTCAGCTGCTTATCCAGCATAAGGCCAGTAAGGAAACAGATGAGCATGTTTCTGATACTAAGAAACATGTTTCACGACTCGGTCGGATAGCTCTTGAAGGTTTGTTAGATTCAAATGGGGAAAAGCTTCATTTCGTGGAAGATGAGATCGATTCAAAGGATCTTGAGATTTTGGACAAGGGATCTGATGTTGGCTTGTTGACAAAAAGAAAAGATGTTCAAGGTCTCAAGACGGTTGCTCACTTTTCGTTTCTGCACAAGACTTTCCAAGAATATAGTGCGGCAGCATATCTGGCAGATTTGTTAAGGACTGACAGAGAATCCTTTGACCAATACCTGTCTCGTATATTTCTTGGAGATGTGGAAAGCTTGGAATACGTCCTGCGATTCTGCTGTGGACTGAACCCAGATGCGGCCGAGGTGATTTTGAGGCGAATGACAGATCTGTTGAGGCAAAATGACTTGAACAAGCCCTTGCATAGAATTTCGATGTTGCTCCTATCTGAAGCTCAGTCAGAATCTATCGTTAAAGAATATCTTGAGACTGTGAAGATTGAGTTTCCATATAAACTCCAAGGTGAGGTGCTCGTGGCTGCGAATTATCTCTTTCAAGTCGGGTCCAATCATACAATTCTGCACAAAGAAGACAAACACGAAATAAATGCTACGTGTCGAGGTTTAGCTGACTTGAAACTGTTAGAGGATGTGATGACTCATATTCAATGTCAGCCATCGCTGAACATTGTACTTTATGGTATCAGCTGGGATAAGTTTGTTAATAACGCCTCGGTGATATTGAAATATCTTAACTCTCTAGAAGTACATAATTGCGATTGGAACCTTGAAAAACTTTTCCAAGTGTTATCAAAAACCAACACGCAAAGAGTTGAAATTGGTGGAATGAATTTGAATGATACATTATCTGAGCAAAACATTGAACAAGTACCATCTCTGAAAGAATGTAGTCTTGTCGAGTGTGGTCTGACAAATAGTGATATTCAGCCACTTTTCTCTCTTCTTTCATCAGCAGGCAGCATACAAAAAATTCATTTGAGAGGAAACAATTTGCACGGTTTGCAGCCAGTCAAGATCAATTGTGTCTCGGCCCTTGAATGTATTGAGCTATATGAAAGCAATCTGACAACCGGCGATATTGAGCCACTTTTCTCTCTTCTTTCATCAGCAGGCAGTATAAAGAAAATTCATCTGAGAGGAAACAATTTGCACGGTTTGCAGCCTGTCACGATTGCTAGATTCCCTTCCCTTGAAGAACTGCAACTGCTTGACAGTAGTCTGACAAATAGTGATATCGAAGCACTTTTTTGTCTTCTTTCATCATTAGGCAGCATTAAGAACTTCGGTCTGCAAGGTAACAATTTGCACGGACTGCATCCTGTCACGATTGCTAGTGTCCCTTCCCTTGAAGAATTGCTCCTATATGAAAGTGGTCTCACAAAAAGTGATATTGAGCCACTTTTCTCTCTTCTGTCCTCAGCAGGTAGCATAAAGAAATTTGTTCTGCTTGGAAACAATTTGCACGGTCTGCAGCCTGTCACGATCGCTAGTGTCCCTTCCCTTGAGAAATTGGAACTACTTGAAAATAGTCTGACAAACAGTGACATCGAGCCTCTTTTCTCTCTTCTTTCATCAACAAGCAGCATAAAGACAGTTTTTCTGCAAGGAAACAATTTGCACGGTCTGCAGCCTGTCACGATCGCTAGTGTCCCATCCCTTGAGGAATTGCAACTAAATGAAAGTAGTCTGACAAACAGTGACATCGAGCCTCTTTTCTCTCTTCTTTCATCAGCAGGCAGCATAAAGATAGTTGGTCTGCGAGGAAACAATTTGCACGGTCTGCAGCCTGTCACGATCGCTAGTGTCCCATCCCTTGAAGAATTGTACCTATATGAAAGTAGTCTGACAAACAGTGACATCGAGCCTCTTTTCTCTCTTCTTTCATCAGCAGGCAGCATAAAGATAGTTGGTCTGCAAGGAAACAATTTGCACGGTCTGCAGCCTGTCACGATCGCTAGTGTCCCTTCCCTTGAGAAATTGGAACTACTTGAAAATAGTCTGACAAACAGTGACATGGAGCCACTTTTCTCTCTTCTTTCATCAGTAGGCAGCATAAAGACAGTTGTTCTGCGAGGAAACAATTTGCACGGTCTGCAGCCTGTCACGATCACTAGTGTCCCATCCCTTGAAGAATTGCACCTATATGAAAGTAGTCTGACAAACAGTGACATCGAGCCACTTTTCTCTCTTCTTTCATCAGCAGGCAGAATAAAGACAGTTATTCTGCGAGGAAACAATTTGCACGGTTTGCAGCCTGTCACGATTGCTAGTGTTCCTTTCCTTGAACAGTTTGAACTACATGGAAGTAGTCTGACAAACAGCGATATCGAGCCTCTTTTCTCTCTTCTTTCATCAACAAGCAGCATAAAGACAGTTTGTCTGCAAGGAAACAATTTGCACGGACTGCAGCCTGTCACGATCGCTAGTGTCCCTTCCCTTGAACAATTGTACCTATATGAAAGTAGTCTGACAAACAGTGACATCGAGCCTCTCTTCTCTCTTCTTTCATCAGCAGGCAGCATAAAAATGGTTGGTCTGCAAGGAAACAATTTGCACGGTCTGCAGCCTGTCACGATCGCTAGTGTCCCATCCCTTGAGGAATTGCAACTATATGAAAGTAGTCTGACAAACAGTGACATCGAGCCTCTTTTCTCTCTTCTTTCATCAGCAGGCAACATAAATACAGTTGTTCTGCGAGGAAACAATTTGCACGGTCTGCAGCCTGTCACGATCGCTAGTGTCCCTTCCCTTGAGAAATTGGAACTACTTGAAAATAGTCTGACAAACAGTGACATGGAGCCACTTTTCTCTCTTCTTTCATCAGTAGGCAGCATAAAGACAGTTGTTCTGCGAGGAAACAATTTGCACGGTCTGCAGCCTGTCACGATCGCTAGTTTCCCATCCCTTGAAGAATTGCACCTACATGAAAGTAGTCTGACAAACAGTGACATGGAGCCACTTTTCTCTCTTCTTTCATCAGCAGGCAGAATAAAGACAGTTTTTCTGCGAGGAAACAATTTGCACGGTTTGCAGCCTGTCACGATTGCTAGTGTTCCTTTCCTTGAACAGTTTGAACTATGTGGAAGTAGTCTGACAAACAGCGATATCGAGCCTCTTTTCTCTCTTCTTTCATCAGCAGGCAGCATAAAGGCAGTTTGTCTGCGAGGAAACAATTTGCACGGTCTGCAGCCTGTCACGATCGCTGGTGTCCCTTCCCTTGAAGAATTGCTCCTATATGAAAGTGGTCTCACAAAAAGTGATATTGAGCCACTTTTCTCTCTTCTGTCCTCAGCAGGTAGCATAAAGAAATTTGTTCTGCTTGGAAACAATTTGCACGGTCTGCAGCCTGTCACGATTGCTAGTGTCCCATCCCTTGAAGAATTGCACCTGTATGAAAGTAGTCTGACAAACAGTGACATGGAGCCACTTTTCTCTCTTCTTTCATCAGCAGGCAGCATAAAGACAGTTGTTCTGCGTGGAAACAATTTGCACGGTCTGCAGCCTGTCACGATCGCTAGTGTTCCTTTCCTTGAACATTTTGAACTACGTGGAAGTAGTTTGACAAACAGCGATATCGAGCCTCTTTTCTCTCTTCTTTCATCAGCAGGCAGCATAAAGACAGTTTGTCTGCGAGGAAACAATTTGCACGGTCTGCAGCCTGTCACGATCGCTAGTGTCCCTTCCCTTGAAGAATTGCACCTACATGAAAGTAGTCTGACAAACAGTGACATCGAGCCACTTTTCTCTCTTCTGTCCTCAGCAGGCAGCATAAAGATAGTTGGTCTGCAAGGAAACAATTTGCACGGTCTGCAGCCTGTCACGATCGCTAGTGTCTCTTCCCTTGAGAAATTGGAACTACTTGAAAATAGTCTGACAAACAGTGACATCGAGCCTCTTTTCTCTCTTTTTTCATCAACAAGCAGTATAAAGACAGTTTGTCTGCAAGGAAACAATTTGCACGGTCTGCAGCCTGTCACGATCGCTAGTGTCCCATCCCTTGAAGAATTGCAACTATGTGAAAGCAGTCTGACAAACAGTGACATCGAGCCTCTTTTCTCTCTTCTTTCATCAGCAGGCAACATAAATACAGTTGTTCTGCGAGGAAACAATTTGCACGGTCTGCAGCCTGTCACGATCACTAGTGTCCCATCCCTTGAAGAATTGCACCTATATGAAAGTAATCTGACAAACAGTGACATGGAGCCACTTTTCTCTCTTCTTTCATCAGCAGGCAGAATAAAGACAGTTCTTCTGCGAGGAAACAATTTGCACGGTTTGCAGCCTGTCACGATTGCTAGTGTTCCTTTCCTTGAACAGTTTGAACTACGTGGAAGTAGTTTGACAAACAGCGATATCGAGCCTCTTTTCTCTCTTCTTTCATCAGCAGGCAGCATAAAGGCAGTTTGTCTGCGAGGAAACAATTTGCACGGTCTGCAGCCTGTCACGATCGCTAGTGTCCCTTCCCTTAAAGAATTGATCCTATATGAAAGTGGTCTCACAAAAAGTGATATTGAGCCACTTTTCTCTCTTCTTTCATCAGCAGGCAGCATAAAGAATGTAGTTCTGAAGGGAAACAACTTGCACGGATTGCAGCCTCTCACGATCAGCAGAGTTCCTTCCCTTAAAGAATTGCAACTATTGGAAAGTAGTCTGACAAACAATGACATCGAGCCACTTTTCTCTCTTCTTTCATCAGCAGGCGGTATAGAGGCAGTGTTTCTGAATGGCAACAATTTGCACGGTTTATCACATGTCCACGTTGATCATTTCCCCTTCCTTCACTTTGTATGTTTATCTGAGTGTGGTCTGCAAAACAGCGATATTGCGGCAATCATCCATTTACTGTCGTCTCTTGGTCGTGTGAGTAGAGTCGAGTTAAGAGGCAACAATTTGCATGGTAACGTGGCGGAGGCATTGGCTGTCGTTCCCTCGCTAGAAACGTTTACTCTCGGTACTCAGTGGCTACCGATATCTAACATTCAACATCAAACAAACAAAGAGCGTCGCAAAGAAAAGACCTGTATGTTGATGTAATTCACAGCTCAAGATATTGCGCTGTTCATCATGTTTTTCCCACATATGAAATCAGTTAACATCTTTTTGATGGCAAAAGGTGCCTGAGGCTTTTCAATGCAAGATACATTTCAATTGTCTCTCAAGCTTTAGTGGATCCATGTTTGGCTAAAGGGAAGGTGTTGCTGAAAAGAAAGATGTTTATGGGCGGTTTATTTTCCCGTTTGTTGCTGCACAAGTAGGTTTTGTTTAAACCATCTATCCTCTTAGTGAAGAATGATTGTACAGTGTCCAATTATTTTTTTAATTACAAACTCGCATCCCCATTCACTTTGTTCGAACGTGGACTTGAAATATTCACCAGCTGTGTAAATGCACGTGAAGTGTCAAATATGAGCTACAAAGTTGTCAGTGCCAAACCACCGAATAATCTGCGGGCTGCGACAGCACTATCTGTGCGGTGACACACAGTAACACCCATTTACACCCTTTTCCCCTACCCATACACAACGTCTGGTTTTGCTATATTACTGACGACCCTTACCGTTGGCTCCTTTTTGTTCCTTCTGGAATTTGTTTGCATTCACACACGGTTTGTACACGCAAACCTTCTGAGGACCTGGACTCAGGTCCTCGGAATTATTGCTGTACAAATAAGTCATTACCCAATGTCCCCAGATATATATAAAGGAACATTTCTAATCACTGCTGACTCTTTCCTCTCCTTTCGTGGACAGAGCACTGACATATCGTCTCTAAGTCATTACCTCACAGGTCAAGGTACAACTCTAAATGTAAAAAAAAGAAATGTGATATTCTCGACTTCACCTGCAGACGTTCTGAGCACACAACATTGTAATGTAAAAAAAAAATTACAATATTGGCTCTGCTGCGAAAAGTATTAACAAAGAAAGTCAACGTTGAAAAAAATGAGCACCGATTGTGTCACGTGTGTCAGGAGTCTAACTAATCAGTTGCCACTATTACAAAATAGAGAAATGTCACAGAAAAATAAGGCAAATGCGCTATCCATACCTGTTTACATATATACATTAAGAATAGCAAAAGAGAACAATAGAAAGCAGGAAGTCGTTGGTTCGAATCCAACTGGAGCAGCTTGTATTTCTGTTTCTCGCAAATTTCAGACAGCATTAAGTATGCCGTACCGGTGACATTACAGTGGAGGGGAAACCTAGAATAAAACCTGAAGCAAACATACCTGATCTGTGTCACACAATGCACAAGCCGACTACACCCCCCCCCCCCTTAATGGTGACGTCACACCTGAGGGAAGGTCTTTGTTGCTCTGTAACGAGCATGAGTAGACGCATTGTATTGTAATTGTCATGAATTTAAATGACAAAATCTTCCCTCACTCAGGGCGCACCTTGCAAGGGGTCTGCTGTAGAGATTCGAATGATATAATATTTGACACAGGTTTTAGAGCATTACTGCAACTGATGGGAGTCAATCTGTTAAATGCCATTCACCGAGAATGTGGGTGTGCAAAAGTGTTGTTTGCATGTGAGAATTTGAGAAATCAAGGCGAGACGATGAAACAATGGCAAAATCTGAACGAAATAGAAAATTATTTAAAGCATAAAAAGGTTAACCGACATTGAAAATAAAGATGAATGCCTGCCCTCTGTTCATGCTTAAGAAGTGTATAAACAATTGGGTTTGTATAAAGTTGAACAAAAAAATTAATACATGTATGAGCCACATTCTATAAAAGGGCTATCATTTGCTGGATTGTATTGTGCTTGATGTGAAGAAGCACCTGAAATAGGGTCTTCCTTAACAGACGCTTATGCCCTTTTCTGTTAAAATTGCCTACATTTTACTGCATAATCATTTAACAGGTGTTCGTTTTTATTTGTGTGTAATTATATGTATGAAAGAGCTGTTTTAATCCATAGAACAAAATACTGCTTTGTGGAAGATGAATTTCAAACATTTGCAGCTGCATGTTTAGAACAGGAAAAGACCTGTCGGATTTCAGGATTTACACGAAGACATCGAATGATGCTCATTTGCAAATCAAGTTTTGTTGTCTATGACTGTCATGTTTTCTGGATAAACTAGTCATAGTTTATAAACTAGTCATAATTAGTCATATTAGAGTGAATGTCTTAAGTTAAATGTTCAAATATTCTATGGGTGATATTTTTGAGTAAATGAGAGCACTGATACGACGCCATTTTGAGGCCAATAAAAGAACTGTAATTTCTTGTGAACTAAAGCAAAGATTTATATGTGACTATTGCTTCAACACGATAGTTTATAAATGCAAAACTATAACTGCCATTCACTCGAGTATGGCTCACTGAGATTTTTATTTAAGTTTATTATTCAGTGGAGTTATGCTTTCAGTCACAGAAAGATAAGAACAGGAGTATTTACAGCCGAAATAAGCTAGAAGTTTATAGTGTTACGATAGAAACAAATCATGTCGGAAGATAAAAGGGGTTATCGTCATAAAAAAGGATGCTTTATATTTTACATTATTTGTTCCCTACATTGACGATAATCAAAAATTCTCTGGGAATTATATGTCATGTGGGTATTCTTATTTCTAAAAGCCAGAAAACCAAGTACGTTAAAAAAATGGTCAAATTATATCAGATGGTTCATCAATGATATTAAGTTCCGCTGAAAAGTTTAATACGAGAAGAGCAGATGTTGACATTTGCAACAGACGTGTCTTGTCGACAACCTATCAGAATTGCGACGAATTTTAAAATGTTGTTAAGAAACAACCTCTAATCCAAATTAATAATTGTTGTTGGCAAAGGCAGTAAAATGTTTGAGCAACCAAACTACAATGTTTTTGTCATTATACTGTTACTGATGTATACATTATAATACTAAGTATAACAGCTGTATCATGGACGGATTATTTCTGAATAAAACAGTCGAC
Organism: Patiria pectinifera; assembly: GCA_029964075.1. Taxonomy (NCBI): domain Eukaryota; kingdom Metazoa; phylum Echinodermata; class Asteroidea; order Valvatida; family Asterinidae; genus Patiria; species Patiria pectinifera. Next base: position 24,855,034 of record CM057148.1, read on the forward strand.
GCACAGAATAACGTAACGATGTTTAGTAAAATTTGATAATTGAATACAATTCTGCTGGGGAAACAAAATTGTATCGAGCATTGTGCAAAGCTACCCAGAATTTTATATTTCCGTATACTCCCTCCCCATCCGCATTACTGGCCCTCCAAAGTTCTTTGAAAGACATATGACGTCGCCTGGAAACAGTGGTGACCCAACAACCCAACAATGCAACTGCAATACGGCTATTTCATGTTTGACACTCGAAAGGACACCCCTACCCACTAGATACAGAATAGCTTATTTTTAAAGAGTGGGCTAATAATCACTACTTGCACTCCATTGCTCCATGTGCATCAATGTAGGGGAGGATCTAATATTTTCCAAAGGGTTTGACTGGGATTTCGATACCCAAGACATTTCAAAGGGGGGGGGGGTGAGAAGTTGTAATCGGCGCCTAAAGGGGAATGGAATAAAACGTCATACAGTGGTTACATACATTCAGATAAATTCATATTTAGGATATTCCAATCATGTTAGTATTGAACACGGCTCAGTTGTGGGGGGATTAACCATTCCATCAATACACCCCACACCCCTCCCACCGATGAGGTCCATCCCTTGCATGCTGAATTGCATGAAGTTTCAGCCTACAAATAAGTAATAGCGCCCTTTTTCAGAATCCAATCTCCTCCATTCGAATAGTTACCGCCCTGTCTGCATGTAGACCAAACTGAAGCAATTCTTTTTTAAATATTAAGTGAACTTTTTTTCTTAATATGCCCACCTGTCCCCTCCTCTCGTCCAATTAACTGTCAGCCAATGAAATCAATTTTCTTTTGTTGCTTTGTAATGCTTCGTTGTCCAAAAACCTATTTTCTGCAGGCGCGGTTCCAGAGTCAATATTTTTTAGGGGGGGGGGGGGGCTAGTAGGGTGAATCCCAGATTCTTTTTTTTTTTGCTTCAGGAAGGCGTTCTGAAATGTAGACCCGTTATTTTCTCCGGACACTTAGGCCCTTGAAAATCAATAGGGGGAGGGGTTCGTGCCATATTTTCAATATTGAGCGCTGATAAAATCCTACAATCAGGCACACTGTATTAACCAAACGTGTACAAATGTACCCTTCTCACGAATATTTATTTAGGGGGAGACCATTCGCATGTACGTCACATTCTAACATTTTGCTAAATGCATCTTTTGGAGGGAATTCCTTTTTTTTGGAAAGGGGGGAGGGGCTAGCCCCGCATACAACCGCCACTAATTTTTTTGATGAATGAACATGTTATGTACCCAGACTCAAATTCAGTAAACGCCCTCTTGTGATATGGATCTTGAGGCCCTCGTCAACCTGGAGTCGTTACAAAAATCCTTTAGAGTAAACCCCACGTTTTTTTGTCAAAAGCCTGGCAATGAGATGTTTGTGAAGATGAGATCATTAAAGTTAAAATCGCAATGGAATCTCGAAATTCAAAAACACGTTTGTTCTATTAAGTCATTATAACAAATTATTAAGCAAATGTAGAAGACTGATACTTCATAGTCTTGTTTCAAAACTAAATTTGTACTCCCCCCCCCCTATTTCAGCCGGTTCCTGGCAGCGAGATCAAACCAACAAGGCGGTAGAGGTCGCATCATCGCGATGAATCAAGTCCAGTCCGATCGGAGAACAAAATTGTAACGTCATAATATTACCCATCCAGCATTTTGGTATTATGATAATAAACAAACTGGATAAGGGAGAGTAGTTTGTAGTGTAGGAAGAATTCCAAGCAGCGTAAAATTAAAAGCACGTAATACACGATGGAAATTACATCGCAGAGAACACGGCACAAGTCTTTCCCTTGGAATTGCGGGATAGAATCAGAATAAAGGAAGTAACCATCCCGGGGTATTGTACCGTAATCAAGTTGATAATACACTATTAGAACAAAATTGCGAAAGTTAAAAGACCATGTACGTGATCACTTTGTAAGGAATGACACAAAAAAACTAAAATGAAAAGCCACATTTTCTCTGTTTAATTAATGATTATACTCAGCGAACTCACTAGATATCATAATTACGTCCTAAACATATCCATGAGTTGTCTACATAAATTCTCTGGAATAAGTTAACTTAACTCTTACCCGAGTAATCTATTTATTCGTCCCTTGTCCAACGTCCGAGGAATCGTCCAATAGTCGCATGGAATGCTTTTCTCTGGCTCACGGTAGTACACGTGTACTGTGAAAAACAAAATACACCATACCTCACACTATGACAAAGTACGAGAAGTAACACATTTACACAGAAAGCACAATTATAAAATTCACGCAAAATCAGTGAACACCGACAATTATAAACTTGCCAAATATAATTTGTTTACTTGTGAATAATAAGCACTTGGTTCACAAATAGCCTATTTGAGATTTGGCAGACACAATGTGAGGGCGCTGTTTGATTAGGGTAAAGTCTTTTGTATTTACCAAAACCAAATAGCGCCCTCCTAATGTTTCCACCACAACTCAACTAGGCTAATACTGGAGACTCCATAGCCATCCCAAATGTGGCAGTCATCAACTATTTTTGTCCAAGCAAGAGACCAAGCAACAAAACAACCCGCAATGCTTGCAAGAAACCTTCGTTTAGTAAAGTAGTCCATTTCACAAAGATTTTAAAGGTGCAGGGGCGGATCAAGAATTTTCGGGGGGGGGGGGGGTATTCATCAGCCCAAAAATCTGAAAATGTACAAAGTTTTTTCCCCGGACACTTGGGCTCCTTAAAATAAAAAAAGGGGGGGGGGTACCAATTTCAATAGGGGGCACTGTTCAAAGTCGACGATTACTAACACTCATTACAGGATGGTGTACCGTATTTTGAACAAGCGGACATTAGACCAGTAAAGGAGTCTAAAATGATTTATAGAAGATACTGCAGATGTATCGCAAGAAGAATATTTTGCATTCATTCTACGTTTAATGAACTAATAAAAAACTCTGTTTCTGGAGACGATAGCTCAAAGATCACATGCATTGCATTGCATTGAATTGAAATTTCGTCCAATAATTGGTGGTGATATTTTGACATAAAAGCTTATTAAGAGGGCGCCCTACACAACCACTGGTCAGCACGCGGCCACAATCTGCCCATTAAACAAAAATACAACACTTTTTGTGGAGACGATAACTGAAGAACAACATATCGCATGGGATTGAAATTGCTAAGGATTATTTACCATAACATTTGACACAACCTGTTTGAAAATTGGCGTGAACTGTGGAAGAATACATTTAATATGATTTAAAGAAAATAGGCCTCAGCGGTTAAATCACAAAAATTTCATTCCGAATTTTAGTCCTTTTTGACACACTTTGTGGAGACGATAACTCAAGAACAACATAATGCATTGGATTGAAATTGCATCCGATTATTAGCCATAAAATATGACACAACCCGTTTGAAAAAAAGACGTGACGTATTCAATTGAATTCTGGCCAGATTATTTATCATTAAAAATAGACAAAAGGACGGAAGAAGATTTAGAAAAAATATTGTTGATCTCTTCCTCAACAGTGTCTTGTGCAAAAATTGGGGGATAGGCTGCAGTTGCAGTCCAAACAGATCATTTGCCTCACTTTTGCACAGAAACGATAGTCCTGGACCACAAAATATCTCCAAAATTCGGTGACGCATTAAATCGAATTCTGGTCCGATAATTAATCATTAAAAATAGACAAAAAAGACAGAACATTTAGACAAAATATTGTTATTCTCTTCCTCAACAGTGTCTTGTGCAAAAACCGAGAAAAATTGGGGGATAGGCTGCAGTTGCAGCCCAAACAGATCATTTGCCTCACTTTTGCACAGAAACGATAGTCCTGGACGACAAAATATCTCTAAAATTCAGTGACACATTAAATCGAATTCTGGTCCGATAATTAATCATTAAAAATAGACAAAAAAGACAGAGCATTTAGACAAAATATTGTTATTCTCTTCCTCAACAGTGTCTTGTGAAAAAAACGAGAAAAATTGGGGGATAGGCTGCAGTTGCAGTCCAAACAGATCATTTGCCTCACTTTTGCACAGAAACAATAGTCCTGGACGACAAAATATCTCCAAAAATCAGTGACGCATTAAATCGAATTCTGGTCCGATAATTAATCATTAAAAATAGACAAAAAGACAGAACATTTAGACAAAATATTGTTATTCTCTTCCTCAACAGTGTCTTGTGCAAAAATCGAGAAAAATTGGGGGATAGGCTTGCACTCCAAACAGATATTGACGTTCGAATAGGGTTGGTAGTAATTCTAAGTAAATTAGTATATTTCATTTTATCACTGAAAGATAAAATACATTATTCTCCACAAACGCACAGTTGAGTCCTACACTTTCTTTTTTCAGCTGATGGTTGCTATGGTGTAGGAAAAGTAAACATATCGATTGGCCTAATTGCAGTTTGCCGCCCCTTGATGGCATGAAGCCAAAAACGATGTTCTTGGCATAAGGATGGATGCTTTTTGCTAAGTTGGTACAAATGTATTAAGTTCACGTGCGCGCATTGACGCGCTAAGTGCATTTGGGGCAAGATCTTAGAAAGGCCAGTTCGGCGTAGCTTTTTGAGACCGCTACATCAAAAATAAATTTCTCCCGTAATATTTCGTTTTTCGCTTATATTTCCATGGGTGCTTCGTTCATAATTGAACATCGTTTGGTGAATTGTCTCCGGGATGGTATAGGATTTTTGTTATACAACTGGCTGCAGTGATCTTGTGAGTTTTCGCAACTTTTCGTCATTTCGATGCTTCGCCCAGCCGTGGGCGTGATGCCGTACGCTGATCAGAGTGGACCCAACACCTGGTGACTGCAGTCTGCTAAATCATCGGACAGATCGTACTTAATTTACTTCATGTGCGTTTCTTCAGCTGACTTGAACTTTCAGTTATTTGTTCAACCTCTTGGTGGGGTTTTGGAGATCGTGATTAGTCCATCAGTGAAGCTTGTGTGCGTGAATCATGTTCTGTTGTTAGTCTACGAACACAAAAGTACGCAATGTTATGACCGGCGGAGTACGGTCGGTGAATCCCCCGCCTAGATTTCAGTCCACCCGGTACCGGCTGAGGTTCACGGCATGCTTGGCCGCGGAAACGCGGGAGTGCAGTGTGACATGGTGAAACCACGTCTATATGCAGGCCTGAACGCTGTTCATGACGTCCAGATCCCGGGATTTCTTCCTGCGTTTATACAGTATTGGACATCATACGCAAACATGCTATCATGGATGGAATTCGAGGTGAGAATTTTCCAATTATAGCCCTGGTTTCGGGCCAATTTTTGACAGTGTTGCTGTGTAGTTTCGTGTGAAGTTTTTGGGTGCGATTCAAAGAGGCTCGGCCTCACTGCCAACCATACCGTATGCGAGAATGAATCGATCGTGCTGGATTGATCTTTGAGTAGGGCCTAGATATTTGAATGGTACAAATTAAGATGGACCGACTATAATTGTTGTGAAGTTGAATGACAACTGCAATAAATGTCCGAAAAGATGATGTTTGAATTCAATGTCACTTATCAGTTTTATATCACTGTGTTGACAAATTTTGGCAAACCTGGTTGAAATTCAATCATTCGGAATATGAAGGAGATACTCAGATAAATTTTGATGGAGCCTCCTAATTTTTGCCTGCAGTGAGTTTGTTCCATTTTTCCATAGTGAACTATGGGAACCAAGCAAGTAATTTTCCGGGCGAGTGCTGGAATTTTATTAATTCTGAGTAGGGCTAGGCCTATAGCTGATTCTTTCTTCATCTATTTCTACAAAAATAAATAGGCCTAGGGCCTATAACCTGACCATTCTTCTCCCTTCATGGGTGCAATTGTAAAATCCCAATATAATCAAATAAATTTATAAATTATAAATAGGGCCTAAATAAATAAACGCATGTTTAAAAAAAAATATATATATGAAATGGATAGCTGCTGCTTTGAGTATTTTTTTTTACAGGATGCCGCGGCACAGCAGACACTGCAAATTGGTTGGGGACAGGAACTTTTACCATTGAATACTCGATCTGCGGGTTGTCTTCCAAGTTCGGAAGTCTATAGCAAGGTCGGTGGGTTACTGATGATCGCTCAGCAACTTGGTAACGTGCAGAATATCAACTGTTGCCGAATTAAATGCACTCATCAGGAAACTGCCTTAACACAGAAGGAGTCGCATACTTCTACTTTGCGAACATGGTCTGTTAATTTCTACAGACATCTGTTTGAATTTAATCGGCACAGGATGCAATAGATGTTTCCTGATGCATTCAGAATAAGCGTGGAAAGTAATATTCCTGGTGGTCTTTAAGATACAAGTGTACGTTTTAACCACGCGTGTTACAGTGTAGCAAATACAGTGGCTGATTGACCCAGATCAGATCTTTAACATCATGCATGGTTTGAATTTTGGTCAGCATAGTAAATATCGACAAGGAATAGATAATTTTGGCTGGACACATTCTGGCACATGTATGTGTAATTTCCAAGGTATATGCACCGTGACACATTTTCAAGTTTGAATCCACCCCTGAGAATTTTGGTGTAGGTGGGCGTATATTAGACATGGCTGCTTTTGTATGGTACAGGTTTCCAAAGGTAACCAGGAGAGTACTCAGCATATTGATTCAAAGTAGTGCATTGCGGTGGTGCATAGTTTTTTTTTCAAGGTGTATTAGTACTTTGAATTTATAAGATTTGATGCCATGGAAGTAAGAAAGGGGATGCTGTCCAATCTACGTGTATCTCAAACTCTTCATATTAATACTTACAGTTTTGCTCCTAGAGTCCAAAAAGAAACTTGGTCGCCGATTCAGGGGCCGGAAAGGAATTTTTCCCAATTTTTCCCACAAAGATGGGTTTTTTATTGGGTTTTCGCCTTTCCTAGGAGCAATGATAGCTAAATGTCATGATTTCAAGGTGAGCCTGATAAATTAAAGGTAATCACAATTGAAAGCGGATACTTTTGACATGTATACATACAACATTTTAATTATGTATTTGCCCCCATTTGCTTATTTTGTGGGCTAACATTTGCCAGTTTTATTGTTGGGGCATTAGGATTGCAAGCTTCTGAATTTATACATCGATTTATGGGATTTGTATGATGAACATATGGACCTAAATGGTTCTGCACTTAATTGCAAGCTAGATCAGGAGCGCAACCTTGATTTGGAGATATAGTTTTACTTCAATATTGATGACATCATGCTAGCCCTTGATTCCATATTTGAAGGCATCTGTTTAGCCATGTTCTGAGCAAGTTGACTAATGATTGCTACCCTAAATGGTTTATCGCATGCATTATCTGCAAGTTTACCTTGCATCTTACCTCCGTGTTTCCAAGTGATGGATTGTTTGTGTAAGCGTACCCATGATTTTCTGGCAAGCATGCTAAGGATTTCTGCAATTATTAGCTCATTCTTTGAATGGTGAGACTAGCGTATGAATTTGTTGTAATAGTGATGTTCATCTTCCTCAATTTATCTCTGCGTGCTTAATTAACATTCGTACAACCGTGTTTCATGGGTTTTGTTCGGGCAAACATGCCCAAGTAGTAGTGACAAAACGTGTCATGGATGTTTATAATTGAACTCATTCTTTGAAACAAATGGTCAGAGTAACACATGTTGCAATATATATCTAAAAAAAAAAAAATGGCATTGATCTTTCCTGCGTGTATATTTTGCATTCTACATTGTTTCCAGGCAATGGGTTGTTTGGGCAAGCATGTCCAGGATTTTGGGGCAAGCATGCCAAGGATATGTACAATTTGAATACAATCTTTGAGTTTAGTGGTGGTAGTTTGAACTTGCTGTATTATGCAATGGTGGTTTACATTATTACTCTATTTGGGCAAATAAACCCAAGTTGTTGGGGCAAGCGTGCCAAAGATATTTACAATTTGAATTCAATCTTTGTGTCCAGTGGTCGCAGTTTGAACTTGTCGCCATATCTGTATGTTTATTTTGCATTTTATAACTACACATATTTCCAAGACGTGGGCTGATTGCATTTTGTAACTTTATATGTTTCCAACCAGTGGGTTGTTGGGGAAGGCATGCCCAAGTTTTGGGGCAAGTGTACCAAGGAATTACAACTTGAACTCAATCTTGAAGTCCAGTGGTCTGAGTTTGCAATTCTCGCCATAAAAGTATAGTTGAATTCTGTTGATTGTTTGGGCAAGCATGCCCAAGTTTCTGGGGCGGGTGTGTAAAGGATACTTCCCATTTCAACTGATTCTTTAAAACCAATGGTCAAGAGTTTGCTCTTAATTATTGCAATAATGTTATCCATTATTCTTTGATATGCATGTCTGCATGTTATATTTTACAACAGTATGTACAAGCAAGGGTGATGCAGTGATGGCGTCCATCATTCCTCAATTTATTTTCTGTAGGTTTACTTTGCATTTTATAATTTCCAAGTAATGAATGGTTTGGGCCAGCATGCCCAAGTTGATGGGGCAAGCGTGCCAAGGACATTTAAAATTTTCATTCAGTCTTTGAGTACAGTGGTTGCAGTTTGAACTTATTGCCATTATGCAGTGAGGGTGTACATTATTTCTCAATGTGTTATCTATATGTTTACTTTGCATTTTACAACGGTACATGTTACCAAGCAGTGGGTTGATTGGGCAAGAATGCCAAAGTTTTGGGGTAAGCGTGCAATGGCATGTTTCACATTTGAACTGACGCTTTGAAACCAATGGCCAGAGGCTGCGATGCTTGCATTGGTGACAGTTATTCTTACGTATCAATGTGTTCTATTGATTGTTTGGGCAAGCATGCCCAAGTTTCTGGGGCAGTTGTGCCAAGGACATTTCCAATGAAAACTGATTCTTTAAAACCAATGGTTAGGGTTTGCACTTAAACATTGCAACAATGGTATCCATTATTCTTCAAAATGTATTGCTGCATTTTTTTTATTTTACAACCATGTTTACAAGTAAGGGTTTGTTTGAGCAAGCATGACAAAGTGTTTGTGGCAAGTGTGCCAAGGATATTCGCAAGTTGCGCTCATTCTACAAAAAAAGCAGTTGGAGATTGCACTTTTTACAATAACTGGCCAAGGTTCTTTTTCCTGAAAGTTTTATCTGCATGCTAATACTTTGCATGCTACAAAGTCATTTCCAAGCAATGGGTGGTCTGTTTTTATCTTGTTGTGGTAATAATGGCAACTCATTACAACTACGATTTCAGGTAATTTCATTCCGTTGCTACACACTCCACTGTTTGTGTTTAATTCACTCGTCGGGGTTGGGCTCTATGTGTGCTGCCTCAGTCGTCCCAGTGAGGCGCGCGTTGCGCGTTTGGCAGTAAGGTCCTGGGAGCGACGGGCAGTGCCTCAATTCAAACTAAATAAACAACTTGGGTATTTAGTTCTGAAGTAAGACTTGGAATTTGGACGTTAAACATTTAACAGGTTGTGTTTACTCTTTGTAAAAAAGTACGCCAAGCACCCATTTGTACTGATGGGGCATGCCAACCGTAGCTACCAGCAGTGGACCAAATCGGGGTGCTTTTCCAATTTATTAAGTAATTTTTGCATATATTCAAGTCACGTGACAAAACTAAAAAACACTTTGGCTAGCACCCACTTGTTCTGGTGGGGCTAGTGAATGGTTGGCAAGCGTGCCAAGGTTTTGGGCCCAGTGATGCCAAGCATGGCAAGTAGGGGCAAGCCTGTCCCGTTTTATGGCAAGCGTGCCGAAATGTTTACGCAAATAACTTTAAGTAAATCGAAAGATAATTTTAATTGTTCCAGTATAGTTTATCAAGGTATTCACTGCCATTTAATCAAGTTAAACATTGACCATGGAGAAATAAAATAGCGGCTCAAAAACTATGCCAAAAAGTCAAGTCATTGTTTCAATGCGTGGTTTTGTGCGTAGTCTGAGAATAATTCATTTTATCACTGAAAGATAAAATACATTATTCTCCACAAACGCACAGTTGAGTCCTACACTTTCTTTTTTCAGCTGATGGTTGCTATGGTGTAGGAAAAGTAAACATATCGATTGGCCTAATTGCAGTTTGCCGCCCCTTGATGGCATGAAGCCAAAAACGATGTTCTTGGCATAAGGATGGATGCTTTTTGCTAAGTTGGTACAAATGTATTAAGTTCACGTGCGCGCATTGACGCGCTAAGTGCATTTGGGGCAAGAAAGGCCAGTTCGGCGTAGCTTTTTGAGACCGCTACATCAAAAATAAACCCACCTCCTCCCCTTCATCCGCCATATTTTATGAATTTAAAAACGGCAGTAAGGTCCTGGGAGCGACGGGCAGTGCCTCAATTCAAACTAAATAAACAACTTGGGTATTTAGTTCTGAAGTAAGACTTGGAATTTGGACGTTAAACATTTAACAGGTTGTGTTTACTCTTTGTAAAAAAGTACGCCAAGCACCCATTTGTACTGATGGGGCATGCCAACCGTAGCTACCAGCGGTGGACCAAATCGGGGTGCTTTTCCAATTTATTAAGTAATTTTTGCATATATTCAAGTCACGTGACAAAACTAAAAAACACTTTGGCTAGCACCCACTTGTTCTGGTGGGGCTAGTGAATGGTTGGCAAGCGTGCCAAGGTTTTGGGCCCAGTGATGCCAAGCATGGCAAGGAGGGGCAAGCCTGCCCCGTTTTATGGCAAGCGTGCCGAAATGTTTACGCAAATAACTTTAAGTAAATCGAAAGATAATTTTAATTGTTCCAGTATAGTTTATCAAGGTAATCACTGCTATTTAATCAAGTTAAACATTGACCATGGAGAAATAAAATAGCAGCTCAAAAACTATGCCAAAAAGTCAAGTCATTGTTTCAATGCGTGGTTTTGTGCGTAGTCTGAGAATAAGTGAAATGTCTCCTGTTATTAATTACTTTGTTATTTGACTGCTTTAAGTAAGAACTGTAGTATTTTTTTCTATTAAATTTGAAACCAAAAACACTGTTATTCATTTTGATTGCCTGTGAAATTCATATTGTTCGTGTACATATGTGTTAATGTAGAATAACAAAGCAAAACAATTGGTGTTTAAATCATGTCTAAAAGAAAACGTGAATTCAATCCCTACTTAAATAACAAAATGAATACAGTAATTTTGTAAATAAAAATTATAGAAGACCAGTATACATGTACATGTTTACTCGTAAAGAATGTCATAAAGTATAAATGCATGCACTTTCAACATTATGTTCACATTATGTTCTAACCAGACTCTTACTATAAATTTTAAATAAAGTCTATAAATTTTGACTCATTGTAACATACCGACTGCACAAAAATATTTTTGACCCTTTTTTAGGTGTTTGTTGAAAAAAATTGTGGGGAGGGGTGGATGCACGTACCACATTTTCAATGGGGAGCGTTGATAAAATCCTACAATCATGCACACTATAATACCTTATAGTGTACAAATGCCCCCTTCTCACGACTACTTTAGGGGGGTTTAGATATTTCGCAGGTTAACTTCTAAAATTGTTTACTGCAATTTTCTTCATGGATGCTTTGGGGGGGGGGGCCTTGACATTCAAAATGTATTAAAAATGTGTTCCACAATACCTTTTGAAAGGGAAGGCTTTCAACAGAAGATAAGTATTTTGCGTTAATACAAATGAAGATATGTTTTCAAAATTTTTTTTTTTTTTTTTTTTGCAAATTGTGAATTACCTTTAAGTAATGGCCGACAAATGCCTTTTTTTAAAGAAAGTTTGCTTAAAGGTTAAATACTAACATTCAATGTAACACAAAAACTATTTTGTTTAATATTACCCGATCCTACAGCGACTAATCGTCAATTACAGGAAAGGTATGATGTCGCCAAATACATGTACTTAACTTGGGAGAGAGTTTAGTTTGGTGACGTGGATTTCACACTAAATAGTTTGTATTTTAATTCATTTTCATTTAACCTGTCGTTGGTGTTTTTTTAGTATGGTTGTATGGTGTATTGTAATTGTTACATTGTGGGAAAACTATTTAATGTACTGAGCTTATTAAAGCCAGGGTAAACAAGAATAAAAACATGAAAAAAAATAGAATAGGCTGTGAAGGCAAATACACTCTCAGCATGCATAGTGTAAATTCGTGTTTAAGGTAGTTTGGTAAAATAACTGAGTGTGTAATTATTTAAACATTTATTGATACATGTGAAGGCAAATACACTGTTAAAACATCATAGTGTATTCCTGCTGAGTAAAGTGGTTGGGTAAATTAATGTTGTAATTATTTAAACAATTACTGATTAAAGCCCCGAGAGATATTAGGCATCGCTTGTGCAATAACAAAATACCTGTGATACCCATCCACAAGGTAATTTTTGCCTAATAATGCGTAGCCGTGAACCTAACTTCAAAAAAGTGATAAATGCGTACGTTGTTGTTTAAGCCCCTGTCACACCTTTGCGTATTCTAATTCCTTATGAGTTCCTTATCAAAAATGTTCAATACGCAGCCGTACGCTCAATTAACGTCGAAATGTTTTGATCTCTTTGACTTAAGTACGACGTACATCTAGCGTACAAGTAACGAATTCAGCGCATCCATTGCGTATGAGATGCGTATGAGTTGCGTATGCAGTGCACAACATTATTTTTCAGGCTGCGAATAGGTCAGTATGCAGTGCGCATGCCGAGCGTATTCCGGACGCACCCGACTTATGCCGACTGCATGCTTGACGCACTTCTGAGCGTATTTCCGCCGCATTTCCGCCGCTCGCCGTTCAGCGTGCGTTGCATCTGCGCTGCAAGTACGCTATGTATACGTCCAATACAGGCGGCTCATATGCTGACGGCGTACGTCACGAACACATAGCGTACTCGTAACGCACTCGACCGATGCGGGACCGATGCGCTGCGTATTTATAACTTATGACCTGCGTAACAGCGTACGCAGCGTAGTTTTGTGCATGCCCAAAACTATCCTGCGTACTGGGCCGTACCATGCGTATATCTGCGTACATAAAACCTACACAAAACGATAGAGATGCATATGAGGTGCGTATTGTGCGTACGACTGGGTATGAAAAAAATGTCAATGCGCAAATCATAAGGAATTAGGATACGCAGAAGTGTGGCAGGGCCCTTAATCTGAGTTGGACAGAAATTTGCGTTATTGTGAGGTGTACATGAGGTAAACATGACATTGTAGGCGCTCGCACGTTGTGCAGATTGATACAGATGAAGAACGTACTCAAGCTTGGGGGCGTGGGTATTGCATTGGCAGAACTCGTCCCCATTTTTGAAGAAAGTTTGAATGTTGAGAGTTTCCCCTCGCGACATTTAGCATTCTTTATATCGTAGACTAGTTAGGTGTGGTATACATACGATCATCATGCATTCCCATGCTAATTACCCATGTTTACATGTTCATTGCTCTTGAGCCACAGTGTCAGTTACAGTGTTAGTTACAGTGTTAGTTAGCAAACATATTTCTGAGAAACACTTGAGCAAATAACCAATAATAGCTTTATTTACAGATGGTAGCCATGTTACCTGACAGATGATTTTCATCTTTATTCCACAAGGGTTTGGCAACATGAGTGGTACCAACATGAAGGGTAAACGAACATATTACTCAAAATATTACTTCTTTTGAGGTATTGCCCATTTTTTCTTTACGTGAAGATTATTGCAGTGCACATTCCAATGACGGTTTAAAAACTTCGAATGTGAAGAAATATACAATTATATTGTACACAATTTTATTATTTATAGGTAAACTATGGCGTTTATTGCATATCGAGCCTCAGAATATTGCTATCTTGGTTTCAGTCTGACTAAAAGTTGCCAAGTGGTGCTGACTACAGCCTAATACTCTGTAATTCAATTTCGCACTCATAACTTCGAAGCCGTCAAGTACACAAATATCTACACAAAAGCTCTAGCAGGGGTCACCGAGAGTGCAATTTGCTTGCGTTGTTACCTTAGGTGCTCGATGGAGTCTACCCGATTATTGTTGTGCTTCTGATGTCGAAACCTTGCGTGGAAGGTCCCTAATAAACATATTGGCCCTAGAAGGCCGGGAGAGAATTAGAATGAGGGCATGACCCAAGGTTTTGAGATTGCTTCGGATGACAACCGCCGGGATTAATTGCCATCAAATATTCACACTGGCATTTTACCATTGCATGTGTTAATGCTTTATATATTTCTTCGTTTACAAATAACACTTACACTTTTTGGCGCGACAGCCAAAACACTTTTAATAGGGTTGTAACCATTATCAACTTGTTATCACTGATAATCTATTAAAGATGTATTCACCAGTAACTATTGTGAGCAGAAGGAATAAAGGTAGTGCTAATTAGCCATCGAAAAAAAATGTGCAGGGTTGTGTTTTGTGCAGTAAAGCAACTAATAGAACAACAAATGGTGACAGTTGATCACTTAAACAAGCAAAATGATACATGTGTAATTTCAAGATAGTTTTACGCCTCATGATGTATTCAAGTGCTTGTCGTAATATGACAATGACATGCAAACATTTTTCGCTGCTAATCAATGTATTACTATAAAAAATAAATGAAATGTTCTTTAACAAAACACTTTCCTTTCCACGTTTCTCCAAATCAAGATGGCTAGGGCTATTTGATAGCACATGCAATGGTTGATTTCTGGAATTATCACACCAAACTCTGACTTCAGACATTCCTATGGTTTATAAAGGTAAGCTTGTTTTATTTTTTTAAATGGTCTTTCTTAATGAATTGTTTTTGGGAGAGGGACTGTGGTGATGTCTACCAAATGATAAAACAAAGGGCCATGTGCTGTGTTACCCAATTGCAAATATTGCCTAAATAAAACAGTTCAACTCTAAAAAACAAAAATCTGAATCTAAATCTGCTTAGTCCTTTTCCGGGTGAAAAAGTACAAATGTCCTAGTCTCAATAACCGAGAAAAGTGTATTTTTTCCCTCTCCAAATGAACTCCAAATGGGGTCAAATTTGACGTGAAAAAGGACCGATCAGCATATTTGGATACAAATTGCGGGTCAGTCCGACCCTGGAGATTATAGAGTGTGGCTTTGACAAGCTATAGTGCTGTAGTTTTGAAATTGGAAGTTAGGCAAGGCCTCAAACCACAAGATGTGGGTGTTTAGCATATGTCATGTGTACATGACAAACATTAAATAGAGTGTAAATAATAAAACAAAATAATGCAGCAGATTTGCTAGAAAACTTCTGACATAATGTTTGTAATAAACTGAACCCCACATAAGGGTATTCCAAAAGTAAACCTAGTGTTGCTGGAACAAAACTCGTTAAAAGTTTTTGAGAGATGTAGTCCCGAACCGATAAAACAAAAGATACATTCCATTGTTCATTTTAAAGTTAAAGATATTGTACCCGGCGTAAGCGTAGTTATGTAGTTATCAAAATTTAATAATAAAGACCAAAACCATAGACTCATGAATATTCAAAAATATATTAAGCTGGCTTGAAAGACTTCGACACCAGATCGTGCGCATAGCCCTGCAAATCTGAATGCCGGCGCATGCAGGGGTCTTTGTTGACAAGTTTCCATGGTATTTGCCACCAGTATCGGCCATTATCACTTCACTAATCTAACTAGGAGTTTGGCCTAATCGTTAATCCTTGTGTGTAGGATCTGTGGGCGATTCTTGGTCACTCGATGAAGCGCATTTTGTTTAGTTGTAATTGCACACATGTTTACCCTCTACATTTTTATATGCAGGAGTGGCCTGCCGTGACCTGCATGTGCAGCTGTGCCATCCTTCACAAAATATGTTAAAGCTACAGTCCATCATTTG
Source organism: Patiria pectinifera (assembly GCA_029964075.1). Classification (NCBI taxonomy): domain Eukaryota; kingdom Metazoa; phylum Echinodermata; class Asteroidea; order Valvatida; family Asterinidae; genus Patiria; species Patiria pectinifera. Next base: position 24,870,802 of record CM057148.1, read on the forward strand.
CAGCTATCCAAAAAGTAACTGACGTATTTTATTATTGTTGAAAACATACTTGGTTGAAAGATAGTATGGGGACTAAACTCCTTTGAGAATCATTCTATCTGGTACGCTGTCATTTTGAAGAAATCAACGAAAGAAGGCTTTTTCAATATGGTACATCTAGATACATACCACACCGGGATCCTGGAATGGTGTTTTTTCTTGAAATAAACAGCTAAAGGTTGAGCTAAACCTTCATCAGGTTAGTTGTTCAGCACCCCTATTTAGATTAAGAGCACGTACGTTGCTTCAAACGAGCAAAATGCACATATTACAAATTACGGACCGTTCCTTTAAACGGGCTAACCCACAAGCGGTGGGGATGAGCGAAGGGAGTAGGCCTAGACATTATTGGAGGCGCTGTTCACAGCTAGTAGGTTTTATCCAATGTTGGGACCACTCCATGAATAAACAGCTACGACGGTCCAATGGACAGTACCAACATTACCTTGGGCCGTTTTTCAAACACCAGGCGCCGGCTTGGTCTCAATCATGCAGTTTGACGATGAGGCTTGAGCCGAAGCCGAAGCTGGGGTTTGCAAAATGGCCGCAGTTAGGGCTGAACAACAAACCCTCGCTTCGCGCTCGGAGCCCGTAAGGTTGATTTCAGAAGTTAAAGAAATTGAAGTAGCTGCATTTTCTATTCATATATGATGTATGTTATGAGATGGCAATCTCCTCTCTCAGCCTGTAGTATTCAATCTTCATGGCCCTTTCACTGTTACGACATTCAAATTTATCAGCAAAGTCTTTAACGAACTTCACCACTTCTGAGTTGGGTATCTTGAGGATGCGTATGGCAGACGATATCGAACTTACAATATCTTCTGGAAGCTCGACGATGCTGAACAGAGAATTTGGGTTCTGCCTTTTCGTTGTGACCGTGGATTTCAGGATCGATAAGCCCGGTGTCTCTCTGCATCGCAACTGCAGGTGCTCCTCTTTGACCACAGTTTCCAATGTATAAACTGTCTCCAAGACATTTTTCAGATGTAAGGTAGCCATAACGTCTTGTAACACCACGGGTTTTGGATCAGTAAAAGGCTTCCCGGCAATGTAATAACGCGTAAGAGCTACCATAGCAAGTAGACACATAGACTTGGTAACACTTTCAAAAAACGCAACAACGAGAATGCACCCGCATAATAGTCCTGCGACAGCCCCCTGAAATGATTGGGAAAATTAAAAAGACACCGTTACCAACTTTGAACTGCATAAGCCACTATATTAAGAAAACTAAAAACGTTAGCAAAAAGACGCCACTTGAACTGTTACTACAGTTTCCCCTCCCTCACATCTGGCACAAAACAGGATGTGTATCAATTATACGCCTTTTTTTCAAGCCCACTTAATTTCACAATCTTGCCAGACATCCCGCTATATCTTTAAAACGGAAGACCGCACGAAATTGGGAGTCTGTTAAATGGAAACGTAGCCCCATTATGGTCTTATTATAAAAAGATAAGGAGGCCGTTATGCATTGACAAACATTGGTCTACTTATCTTTAAGTTTCTGCTTACATTCGTATGTGCAGTTGAATTCAGGCAGCCAAGAATGTCTCAATATCAATTATATTAATATTACTGGAACAATGAAATGAGAAACATACCGGTGCTAACCGAAGGCTTGACTGTCTTAGACCCGTCTTTTCCATAATAACGGGAGTGATCATTACACCAATGCACATAGAAACCTTTACCGAATCCTGTGAGAAATAAAGCGTACCAAAATAAAAAACGGTGCTGATAGTTACCTACCAGTTTAATATTGGAAGACGATTCAATGGGACATATTTTTTTTTTTTAGCTGATGCTGTAAAAACATATTTTAGCCTTTGTGGAATATGACGATCATGGATGGCGTTATACTGTGTTGGGTGAATTCTAGCTAACCATGGGTCATCCTCGTTCTAATATTCTTTTTTAAACTCGTGATGCAACCCTCGGATGGAACTTGCTTCCTGTATTCGGATTTGATCCACTAATAAGCCTCTGCAATAAACCTCTGTCCGGACAGGGTTCCAAAGAAAAGCGCAAAATGAACAAAGTGCGACGTTGTCAGTCATACACTTATCAAGTAATTGATTTGTATCGTGATTTGATTTCTACGCAGCCCAAATCACAATTTACACACCCTTAATGATACTGAGCATTTTGTTGGATAAACTTGAGAGTTAGTGCATAGGCCGGAAGCCGTGAACAGGTCTGCAAGCTTGTAATTAATGTGTATGTGGATGAACTTGGGCCCTTAAATAATGCGCTCCTTTGCAATGGAGCGCAGACATTATATTTCAAAAAGCCGATGGAATTCAGGACCACTTTTAGGGCCCGGATCATCTTTGTTTGGAACTTGTTTTCCAAAATCATTGCGTAACCCCCCAAACAAATTGAAGAGAAAATGAAACGCGATAACATAAAATTTAATTTGATGTTTGTTCCAAACACCTTGGAGAATTGTGAGTATTTTTATACTGAGTTTATGAAATGGGTGTATTATCAATGGGGTCTATATGCAACTTTACTAAAGTCTTCAGCCTCATGTATATGCTCAAACTAATAGCGCCCTTTTGTGGCTGTATACCTAAAGCAACTATAAATTCTGACCAGTCATTGTGATCTTACCATAACTGACAAAGACAATGCCCAGAAGCCTCCCGTCGCCATTGTGACAACACCAAGCACAGCAGAACGTAAATAAAAGTGTGACAAACGCAAATCGAACATGCACAACGTCACTATCTGGGATACAACGCCGAAAATCACGGAGACAGCTACGACGGACGTTTCCTCGTGGTAAGATTCATCGCTTTGGTACAGCCATGACAACACCTCAATCAGGAAAAAACTAACCCACAAAACAGGAACGAGTGCTCTAATCACCTACAAATGCAAAAAAAAAAATATTAAAAAAAATAAGAAAACAAAAGAGAAGCGCACAACTTGTACACAAATGGTCACTAATTAAAACCCTTCTATACTTGTAACTAATACACTTTCCAAACTATCAAAAACCTAACCCCTTCCTCTCTCGATAGGTTTTGTTCAGGCTGGTCACCAACTACCAGAAATCCCTATGGATTTCACAGTGTAACCGTCAAAGCCTGTCTAAGTGGTTTGATAGATAGGTTGCTAATTAATACCGGTACAGGTTTTGTAGCAGCCATTTTAATCTGTTAATTTTACCAATATGATACCAATTTACAGACATATGTTTAACATTCTAACCTGATAGATTTTGACCCATAGGGTCACTCACTACAGATTGTCACTGAGAGAGGGAGGGTTATGCTCATCAAATAAACACAGTCCTTAAAAGTTGTTTTAACAGAATAGTTATTCTCAATCTTTGTACTGTCATTTATGAGGGTGTTTGGCTGCCGTTTGGTTGTATGCTGAGGGGAATGTTCTCATTCAATGCAGAAACCTTTAGGGTAGCAGCTGCTTCAGCACTTAAGGTAGCCAAAAGTGGTTTTTTTTATTGGCTGTAATTTTCTCTCTCCCTTAAGTTTTTAGTGATTAATTGTTGCTCGAATATATATCAATTAGACATGCTGTGCACAAAGTTTTTAATGAACACGTTTTGAGTTCACTCCCTATCAGAACAGTGTGTACTTTAAATGACATCACGTTAACAGCTCCCTCTTCAGTTGTCTGAAAAAGCACGGAACCGTTTAGTGTCCAAGAAGTGCACTGATCACATTATCTGAGATTGCAAAATTGCAAAACAAAGGTGTCAAACGGTATGTCATGGTTCCCAATTAAATAACTGAGAATGGACAACAATAGTCGCTTTCAAATGATACCGAAGAAGGGAAAAATTTCGAAGAAGGGAACAATTTAAATGAAATTAAGCTGTAACTTGGAAGAGTTTTTAGATACTTACCTTTGTCAGTTTTGCCCATGGATTTGCATAGTCCTGTGCCCAGGCAAGGAGAACTTTTAATGTTTTCTCCCGATGTCGAACGTATTTGGCTATTGCATTCTGCACTAAATCCAAACTGAGTCTCGAGTCAGGTTGGCTATGCATTTGCGCTGTGCAAAAGAATGCAGAAATTCAAAATAAGTGAAAATGACAGCAAAAAAATGTACCGAATACAGCAGTCGAGCTGGATTTCATGGGACCATTCAACGTAATTTGTTACACCTATGTTTGAAAAAGCACTGTTGTGTCCCATTTATTATCATTTTCTATTTTCTTTTTTTGCCATTCTGAAGGCTATTTTGCTGCATTTTTTGTTTTATGCTAATGCCAGTTTTCATATTTAAGAGCAAAGCTTTGATGGCATTCCGAACAGAAACCTCAATGTTACAGCTATTTCAGCAACAAAAACAAGTGCCAACAGTTTAGAGATTTTGCTGTTAGAAATTTTCTCTTCTTTGATAGTGCATGGTTACACGTACATGGTAGTATTAAGCCAATGAGCAAACTTTTCTCACCCAAAACATAATGTTTTCAATGGGCAAATGTTTGGTTCACAACTTGAACAGAAAATCACTAAACGAAACACTGTCTTCCTAAAATGACATCAAAACAACAGCGCCCTCAGTTGTCTGGTATGTAAAAAAGAAGTGCACTATTCAATAAAATTATCACAAAATTGATGTCAAATCGTGTTTTTATACATTTTAAGAGCAATAAAAAGTTGATGTGTTCCTCAGAAAAAATTCGTCGCATGAACCTTTTAAAAAATGGAATAAAAACAAGTTTAGCAAATTCCAAAAAGCAGATCCCTTTTAGCACTTTCAACAAAAGGGCGTTCATTACTAAAACATTTACCTTGTTTTTTCCCTCTTCCTGATCCTTCAAAGAATTCACAGCCTCTGGTGTAATCATCTGCCGACATCTCCACCTTTTCGATGGGCAAGTCTGCCTTCAGACGTTGCTGGAGCTCCCCGCTTGAGTACTTGGCCCAGAATCTCTGGAGGCCATCTTTACTTTTGAAACGAAAGGTGACTTTGACGCAACCCTTCTCGACGCCAACAGTCGCCGCATCGCACTCTCTGCAGATGTCTTCCAGTGACGTCATTCTCGGCTCCTTGGCTTCCACCAGGCCTCGAATTGTTTCCAGCAAATTTCGTGTTTGATCATCGTCTCTTGTCCCTTCTTTTGTTCCGTAAAGTTTAGCTGACAGGTCTATACAACAATTGAAACACTGGTCAAAGGTGGAATAATCCCAAGTCGGTAAGTTGCGTTGGCATAATGAGACAAGCTTTACCCGAAAGTTCCAGTTTAAGTCAGAATGTCATACATTTATACCACTGTCCCAGTGACTCTGAGAGGCGGTCAGTCAATTACTCAGCAAATAACTCAGTCAGACCGTCAAAGGACAATACACTGGCCCCGCGGATTCAGCAAAATATAAAAACATACATGTACATGTAATTTAAACCGCCAGTATGGACGATTCCTAATACAATGCGCCACCAAGAGGTTGCGACGGAGAGTCATTTTCTGTTTAAGCAGTGCATTGTGGGAGGCCGTGGCAAATTCGCCATGGCGCGGGGCACTTAAACCGTACTTGTTGTCCTGCCAGTAATTTTGTAAGCGTTATGATTTGATTATCTTTTATTTGTATTGCCTTTTATCAAGATGGTGTCTTTGTAAGACGGCGACATTCTTTCATGGTGCCCCAATCTATCAAAAGATGTCTTAAAGTTTTTGGCTGACATCATTGAAATCGTGGCAAGTCGGCCATGTTTTTGTCGACCGAAAACCTAAAAAAAATGGACTATCCCCGACAACCTCTTGCCTGCGCGCTGTATTTGGAATCACCCGTTTCAAAAGCACAACTAATCAATGTGTTTTTGTTTTATTAGTATTTTTTTTATTTTATATCAAATCACCCTCAAAACTCTCCTTCCACACAGCCAGCTATTCTCACCGTAGTTAAATGCGTTTCCTGTGCTGTCACCGAAAGTCAAAGGGCTTTGGGTTAAGTAGAAGTTGTTGCACTTGTAGTGAATGATTGTTTTAGTATCTCGTGGCTCCTGTATCTCGGTCGACGTATCTCTCTCTGGACTCCTCAATCTGGATCGTTTCGAACTCCTCTTTCGCGCTCTACCCCTTGGTTCGGCCTGACGTTGGTTTGTGATGGCTTCTCTGCACTCGTTCCCTGCATTTCAATTCAAAAGTATGAAAAACATGACTTGAAAATAGATTTGCCAATATCAAAATTTCGTTGCGTATCAGCGTTATTTCATCTTAAGGTATGTATAGGCCTAAAGGAGTATAAATGGGTACCGGCATTAGCTGGAGAGTAACCTGCGATTGACTGGCATCCCATCCAGGGAAAATAGAAATATGTTCAGTCGTTCCATGCTACTGAACCTGGGGATAAACGCCGGCCCAATGGGCCACGTACACTGGCTCGAGACAGACTTTACTTTACTTTACTATGTGGCTACTGGTAAAGAGTGGGCGCTGAAAAGACGAATGTCAGGAAAAAGCTTATGAGACACAACTTCTTGGTAGAGAGAAACATGTACCATTGTACCTGACTGTTTTGGGGAACCAGATGAACTGCAACTCCTTTGGTCTTGTCCGGCAGGGGCATCGTGCTTTGTTTTCTTGTTGCAAGGCACCTGTAAATGAAAACACATTGAATGAAGAGTGAAATGGAAAGTCACTTACTGCAATTCCATTTTAATAAATTGTTTGCCTTCAAGCCATTCAAGAGGGTTACAGGCAGACATAGTTATTGTCCATTGTAACAAAAACACAAACCAAAGATAGCTGACGAAAGTAATCAATCAATTTATAGTCTTGCTCACTGGGTTGCAAACAGGCAAAACACACACCATATTTCGTATTTGCTTAAAGCTACAGCATCTCGTGACGAACACATTCCACTAAATTGGTAAATTATGTGATTCAACATATCCCCATGGCTTACTATCCTTTCAACAGAATAGGTAGTGGTGTGAGCGTAGTGCTCGGCACCATGGATGCGAGTTTGAGTGTACTCTGACCTGAAGTTCAGTGTTGGTCGACTCAGAATGCACTTCTTGCTTATTTATACGTCCGGAGGAATCTGAATAACCATCCAGTCATGGCACTATTGACTTACCCCGGCTGAGCTTGCAAGTTGTACACTGTGCTCGGCTCCCTTAACGTAGTCTTTTCTCAAGTCGTCAGGACAGGCACGCTTTCTACACGACTCACCTGTTCCCTGTTCACTTTCCCCTGTGTATGTGAATTATCGTATGAGGTGATTACATGAGCGAAAAACTATAAATATACCGGTTATAACTCCGATCGTAATAGGTACATAAGATCATTTGCTTTTGTAGAATTGTTTTGAAGCAACACATTTGCTCATAATCCTGTAGAAGAGAATCACACGTGAGTGTGATGGCCTAGCGGTTAAGAACACCGGACTCACGTTCTGGTGTTTCAAAGGCCACAGTGACGTGTGTTCGAGCCCGCGGGCGGACACTTGTGCTCTTAAGCAAGGCACTTAACCATTATTGCTTCGTCCTTCGGATGGGACGTTAAGCCGTAGGTCCCGTGTGTTGTATAAATGCACGTAAAAGAACCCAGTAAACACTTATCGCTAAGAGAAGGGGTTTGCCCTGGTGTTTCTGGCCTCCTGTATAAACTCCCACGTGGAGTATTTAGGAGAAGAACCAACCAAGAACCAAGAACCAAGAAGGCCTACACAACATCTAAATGTGTTGAAATTTCAGCTCAGTAGATACTATACATTTTTGAATAAAAGTAGGTAAAACCAATGCACTTTTAAGGAGGGGGTGGGGGTCTAGTCAAACTGGACCCCGTTGCTAATTAATTAAAGAGTATAAATTATAACTTAACTTTGCCCGAGGGGCCCATTTTCTTAAACAATTATAAGGAAGAATGATATCATTTCTTTAAGCCAAGTAAAAAAAAAAAGTGGTAATTGCCTGCCTTCAAAAAAAACGGAAGGAGGAGGCCCTTTATTCCCTCCAAAATGGCCGGCCGACCGAGCTATTTTTCAAGAGGGCCGCCAGCTTTTATAAAATAAAGACAAAGAAAAGGCGGCCTCTAAAAAAGAAGCGGGTGGGGACACTAAGAATTTTTTTTTTCTAAATTATTTTGCCTTATTTAACAGGGTATTTTGGTCAGTACCAGTCATATATCTTCACTTTGAGCAATGATTTTCTTGCTAAAAACGGTAGGTATGTTAGCCGGGCAAATGTAAATATTCATATCATTACGTGCCTTTAAAACGGACGCAGTTTTCAAGTACATACCTTTTGAATTCCAGCTGCCCATGATTTGTCGGATGTAAGCAACGTCTTTGGCAATGGTATAGTTTTGACCGCGTTCCTGTGTACGTGCATGGAGGTAGAAACAGACAATGGTTGATTCTTTCTTCTTCGACGTACGTATAGTATAGCTAGGCTCGATTCATGCAGGTTACTTCAAGCAAAGAACACAGCAAATGTGGGCCAAATTAACCGTAGTTCGTGCGATACAGATATGCTCATTTTACTTTCAAATCCCATACTAATAAAGTGATAGAATATACATCAAATCAATGCACATTTAAGTAAACCACCCGGAAGTGACAATGTTGCCACGTATGGATATAGAGAACGATCACAGACTTGGACAATTCGCCACGCAGCCATGATGTACTACTAGACTTGTTGCCAGTCTGTGTACGGTCCATAACAAATAAGAAAAACACACATTTCGCCACTGCAATTGAGTATCTATATATATAAGAGAGAAGTTTACTAGGCCTCCGAGACGATGTTTGCTCATGAAAGGATCCGAGACCGCGGGCTCACGCGGCGCCAAAATCGCTCCACGTCCTTGGAAAAATGCGGATTGTGTCTTCCGCCGGGTCGGACACTTCGGGTCGTCCTGATTTTCCCGTACGGACCGGCGATCCGTTTCGTCGATTTTTCGTGACTGCGTTTTGCGCAGGAATTTGCCGTCGTGTGCGCTTTCACGTTGACTGCCTGGCCGCCCCCTGTGCTGGCTTTTTCTGCGTGTCTAGACTGTGCGAGGTCAGCGAGGTCAACGTAGGGGTTTCGTTTACATGTTCTACTCGGCCGTTCGGCAAAAGCGTTCACCAAACGTTAGTATGGGGTGACCTTGGTAAAATATTTTTTGTCCATGGTGCGTGGCCACCAAGTGTCCCTATTCTTTCATATGCTTCGCTTGCCGCCCCTGCGCCGAGTGCAACGAATACTCAGAAGGACTACACATTAGTATGCCTAGCGCGGTCTGACCAATCGAAAGTCTACACTGCGTGGCACTTCCCGGCTATGCGTAAAACCGTCACTGGCAACGCGTACTGCAGCCTGCTCCACACCCTGGAAACGAGGTTGAGTCTACGGTGCTCGCTATTTGAAGCGCAAGCATGTGACGTCGCGTGATAGAGTGCTGTTGCTTCCATAATGTGTTTACAGCTCCATGCTTCCACCACCAAGGCTGAGCGTTGTGAGTTCGCTGCCCGCACGTATAATTCAGTGTCGCGTTATAATTTCGGGGGCCTGTTTGGGGTCAACGAAGGATCGATGCATTGCTTCAAATATCGCGATAAAGTTGAATCGACTTCTTCCTCGCAGACGGTGTCGCAAATTGTAAGAAGTCAAGTTTACGTTTGTTGAAGAGTCCAATACTGAAACTTAATTGTGATCGACCTTCCTCCATGATTCAGACCGAATTTGATGGTCACACTCAACATTTTCATTTCAAATGACACCTTCACGTTTTATTGCATTATGATTTATTGTCAAAATTGTACATACAATCAGCCTTCGCCTGTGTACTTCAGTAACCTTTTCACTACGTTTTCCACATGCGACTGCCTCACAAAATGCCAATTTAACAGACCAACGGGAACATTTACAGACAGTTGCCATGGTACATAATTATCATGTGTGTAAATCGACGGGGGGATAGGGGGAACCCATGCACCCCCCCCCCCCATATTTTAAAGCGGGGGACATTGTTTGGTCCCCCGCCCCACCCCATCCCCACTTTTTCTTCCCCGAAAAAAAATCGTAGCCTACAATAATGATTATATTGCTCAGAATGCATGTGGCTGATTCAATTACTCCAAACTCAAAACTTTAAAAGATGACCTTTTGCTCAAATTGGTTTTAGTGGTCAGAAATTGCCTCAGATCACACCACAGAAATTGCTTTTCTATAACTGCATGTCTCCCCAACTATATACCCAATTTACATTTAACTCTCCACATTTTCATCCACAACACTACGCCCTACCCGATCTATGATCGGGTAAATCAGCTTGTTAATCATAGGCGTCGCGAGGGGGGCAAGGGCGGGCACTTGCCCCCCTCCCCCCGGAAAAGCCACAAAAAAAGGAAGAAGAAAAAAAAAGAAAAAAAGAAAAAAAGAAAAAGAGGCGCGAAGTCATAGTAGTGTAAATATAATAAGTTTAGGGGGGGCCAAAATGTCCTTGACCCCCTCTAAAACTGATAAATCGAGAATTTATTGAGAAATACAAGAATTTTTTGGGGAAAAAAATGTTTGCCCCCCTCTAGAAAAAAAATCCTGGCGACGCCCATGGTATTAATCATAGTTAAAGATGTGTGGTGCATGACTTGAGGGTTGGAGGGAAACCAAAGGGGACTGGTCTTATTTATCCCAGGATTCAACCAACATCTATTATCCCACAAAAAAAATATTTATTAGCCTCGCGCAAGGATGAGCGGTTAACCAGACGCAAGGGGGACAGATAACGAACGGCTGACTTGGGGCAGTTACCCCTCAAACTACCCCTGCTCTAAATCCTGCACATAACCAGTCTAATTATGTTTATTAGGGACTTACCATGATTTCGAAACCAGAGAGGCTTTGACCCACAATAAGCGGTAGCTATTGAGCGCCTGTGGTAACAATGCACACAGAACGATTGCACTCTCGGTGACCCCTGCAAATAACTCAGAGCTGTTCAAGTATTTTTTTGATTTAGGGCCTACTTGCATGCATGCATACATATGGCAGACACGTCACTTGAGCACGTGGGTTATTTTGATTCAAACTTGTTTTAATGTTTCAATATCATGGCAAAGCTCGCCCCTCGTACGATCCTCGTGTGAATACTTGATGCACAACATCGATCGTCATTTCAATTTAAGTTTTTCAAACGCAAGTAATTAATATTTATTACGGACTATTTTAATAAGCATGGTGGGTAAATAAAACCCACGTTATACTCGGAAATACCTGGGTGCTATCCAAGATTGTCGACGAAATACATTCGGCAAACTCCGGTCAATTTCGGAATCAGGAGGCACTCCTCCCGTATTTATCTGACGGGGTTTTGTATTGTAATATATTACTGACGGCTTCCTGACCTAAGAGTCATTAGGAATAGTCAGAATATTGGTGTGGGAACCAGACTAATGGATATCTGGCTATGCAATAGGAGATAAGGGTGTCAGTTTGTTTCACTTTAGTTGATTTCAATCTAATACACTGTCACTTGCAACAGTAAAATATTCTGCCAGACTTTGCAATCCCAATTGGGCTTCGCCCACGATACGCTGCCTACGTGAGCAACAGCACTTGAACACTCTGGAATTACTCATTTGCTTCGATCCGATTAGCCCCGCCCAAGATTCTTTGACCTATCACAGCTGTAATAAACCAAAAGTCACGCCAAAAGTCACGCAGACAGTAGGGATAACGTCACAGTAGTTCCCCGCCGCAATTCTCCCCAAAACCGTGCCTTTGCAACTTGTGGCCCGATTCCAAGCCCTTTTAAAGGAAAAGTGTTATTGATAGTCAAATTGGTGTTGCTTTTTTTTAGGGGGGGGGGCCTTGATGGCGACAGCGAATGAAATCGCTCCATCAAGCCCGTCGGGCGCTGGCTTCTGGGTCTTTGCGAAAAAAAATATCACGCCATACGTGCTATTACATGTCTGTACAAAAAAAACCCAAATGCGATGCCGTGGGCATAAATGCACTCTTGCCGAAGCCGGATTTGTTTCGATCGTTGCGCATGCGCGTCTATTTTGTATGAAGTGAGTCATCGCCAAACCGGGGCAAAGCTTGTTGTGCACCCGCGCTTGTTATTTTGAATAGGTTTACTTTGCATTTCTCTTTTTATTTTTTTCTGTATTTGTCATGGTATTTTCCCCTCTCCCGGGAATATAGTCATTGGGAACTTACTTTGTGCATTCCACTCCTTACAAATTGAGGTTTGAAGAAAAGTACCCTTGCAAATTACACAAGTAGCTAAACAGAAATATGTAAAGCTCCGCTACCCTTGAATAGAAAAGGGCAAACCTCGATGTCAGCCGTCGCACGCAATCAGTTATGTTCTTTGTATCTCTTTATAAAGCAATCGATGTCAGTGTCCCCGATTTTCTGGTCCCCGGCGAGAAAAAAATGCGATAAGGCCAAACAAATATAAAAAATAGTCTGTCTTCAGTCAGACCGAAGTTCTGGAATTGTGCGGCGACGCGGTTTTTTTTTCAAGCTTGAATTGCACAGACAAGGTAGGTAGTATTTTGCTTTTTGTGTCCTCATTATACATTGGTGTCCTCCATAATTCGCCTTGGTGCCCTTTATCATTTGCCTTGGTGCAATTTCCCCATTCCCTGGTGCTCCTTGGTACAAAAATGTAAGGAGGTGCGGCAATAGAGGGCGCTGTTGTAGCTTCCGTGTTAATTTGAAAAACAAAAACAGGTTGACGCGCATGATAAAAATCGACGCACGCGCTGAAAACAGACCGATTTTTTTTTGGGGGGGGGCGCCTAATCAACAAATGTATTTAACCCATTTATTTAGATTCCATGGTTAAATCTTGGCTCTCTTTTCCAATTCATCGGTCACTATTGTTGAACTCCTACCTCGGCAATACAATTAGAATACAATTGCTGCAGGGGCTGAGGAGGGAAACCCCTCGTTTCCACCACGGTAAAACTGGTTCCCGGTCGCGTAGTTTACGGTCACTGAATTTCTGTGTATACAGCAATTTGTATGGAACCCCTAGAGGGACATGGATGATGAAAGTTTTTGTTTTACGCGGTATCGAGGAAGGGATTATCTTTGAATTCCGGATTTCTGTGATAAATTATTACGGTAACGCGTTATCGAGGAAGGGATTATCGTTGAATTCCGGATTTCTGTGATAAATTATCACGGTAACGCGGTATCGCGGAAGGCAATTCAAGCTTCCGTAGCCAGGCCTCATTGTGCACTCGCACTTGTTCTCCATGAAACTTGACTTTCATTGGAATTGTATTTTTTTGCGTTTAAACACTATTGCTTTGGTCGTTTATGTTTGATTGTATGACGATTTCCCATGACATGAAAATAAATCTCCTAACCACAGAGTTACCGGAACTTTCTCTGGCCGTGCCCTGAGTGTCAACGTCAGGGTCTAGCAAGGTCTACACACCTGCTGTATCTCGGCTGATTCAACTCCCGGAGCTATATGAGCCACAAGAATGATCTCAATGATACTCCGAACTCCTAGCCAGGCAAGCTTTCTTTGACGTTTTTCTTTTCAAAAGTTTTAGCGCTGGCTGTTTCCTACGGAAGCGTAGAAGGGCCAAAAGAAATTAGGAATTTTTTTTTCCTATCTCGCCGCGGCGAGTTACTATCTCGCCGCGGCGAGTTACTATCTCGCCGCGGCGAGTTACTATCTCGCCGCGGCGAGTTACTATGTCGCCGCGGCAAATTACTATTTTGTATCGGTGAGCATCGGGCACAACAATTGCGATCCCTCCGGGTCCTATGGAACGCCAAAGAGGCATCGGCGTAGCCAGGGTTTTCATCCTAAGGGACGGGGGGGGGGGGGGGCTTGAGGTTACAATGGAGGGGCGACCCAAAATTTCACCCGAGCTGAAAGGCCGTGAGACAGGGTTCCTTCACCGGATACCCGCCCAATTCCCGCCCTAGTCTAGTGTCCCACATACCACTCGGCCGGGCCACTATAGATGCTCTACATTAATCCGTGTTCCACTCGCGCTCGCGGGATAACTAACTAAAACACACGGGTCAACCGGAACGCTATACCATGGCCGGTTTTGCCGCAACGTTGACGTAAATATGACGTGCGCGTTATTAGCATATTAATTAGCGTGACTCTGGGTGACTTCCCGTGGGTCTTGGTATAGACCAATCGAAAACAACCAAAAAGATTAACATTTTTTTGGTGGTGGAGAACTCGTGAAGGAGGGAGTCGTAAACTTTGTAACTGCATTCCATATGGATAGAGCTTATTAATATTCGTGACGCTTGAAAGTATTGAAAAATGACGAACTCAAAGCCTATTTTTCAAATTGTAATGAAAAATACTGAACATATCAAAACGATTTTTTAGTACATAGTAGGATCATGATCTCTGAGATACGGCCCTCAAAACGGGAGTAAATGATGTTTAAAGAGTTAACCCGCGAACATCCAAATGTCTGTGTAACGGTAATTTGAGCTATTTCACGATCGAAAGACGGTATATTACAGTAATTACTTTCCCCGCCCTCTGAGAGATCCAATCATAATGTTGAATAGTTGGCAGGGTCATCCTCATCCCGTACGCTAATGGATCTGGCATTCAAAGTGGATAAATCACCTGTTGCCGCCTATTGAACTTTGTTTTCTTTCTTAATTTATTCTTAACAAAAAAGAAAGGACAACTTTATTATTACATATATTATTTCATTCATCGGACGTACTAACTAAAGAAATTAGAACCCAGCCCTGTGTGGGTGATTAGGTTGTTAGTTTTGCCAGAAGTTGATCACAGATTACATAAATCCATCACCACTCGCGAAAATCCATCACCGATTGTGACAGTCAATCACCGATTGCAAAACTCCACTGCCTATCGATAAAGTGCATCACAGATTTGATGATCACATTAAATGCCTCTTTGGCGTTCCATAGAACCCAAAGTGTATCGCTATTCGTCGTGCCTGACCATGGGCGTCGCCAGAATTTTTTCTAGAGGGGGGCAAAAAAAAAAATTTGCCAAAAAATGCTTGTATTTCTCAACACATTCTCGACTTATCAGTTTTAGAGGGGGGCAGGGACATTTTGGCCCCCCCCCCCAACTCATTAAATTTACACCACTTTGTCTTCGCGCCTCTTTTTCTTTCTTTTTTTCCTTGTTTTTTTCTTCCTTTTTTTTTTTTTTTTTTTGCTTTTCCAGGTGCCCCCTTGCCCCCTCGCGACGCCCATGTGCCTGACGTTCGCCGATGCAAAACAGTAAGTCGCCGCGGCGAGTTACTGTCTCGCCGAGGCGAGTTATTATCTCGCCGCGGCGAGATAGTAGGGAGGTTTCGCATGCGAACGGATACGGTTAGCGCGCCGGATACGTCACCAGTTTTTGTGTTTTGATGACGTCACAGTTTCTCGCTATCCGCTATCCGTACACATGGCACGGATATCTCGCTCTCTACACGTAAGTATTAAACGCGTATTGAAATTTCACATTTCTAATAATTCCCTGTTAGTTTATTGCCATATGCATGATTAGATTTAAAAAAGAGTAATTGCTGAACATGTACATGTCATTTCTTTGTATTTCAAAACTTTGGAATACGACAAGATTAGCCACAAAATCAGGTACCAAAAGTGGGTGCAGAGTGGTTCTCCGCTGTCGGAAATAGACTTCACTTGGCTACAAAAGTACAAGCCTGACCCAAGTGTGCTAGCTGTCGTTTTAGCTGTATAGACATGTGAACGTGGTTAGCCACGTTCTGTTCATATTAGGCTGGACTTTCGAAAACCTTCTAGTTCTGCAGTAGACGTACGTCTGTCGATTTTCCTTACAAATGACAGATCCTATGCCACTGCCACTAAGTTATAAGTGGAAATTCTTGGATAAACTTAGCCTAGGCTAGGCCTACGGAATAAGCTGAAAATACAGTGCTCGTAATTCGTATAATTTTGAAATTGAAGTGGAAGGTCTGCAACCAGGATTTCAAACACTTTGAATGTCCAGTTCATATAAAAACCGTGACTAGTCATGTATGTATATAAATATAGCCCAGTTCACAGGTCTAGCATGTCGGCAAGTGGCAGACTAGAGCATGTCATTTTCTTAAACCAGCTTATACATGTACAATGTAGGCCTATATGCTTTTCTGTCAGTTATCCGGTCAAAGTTTTTTATATAGTGTTGTTATAATTATCTTTCAGGATGGCTTCAACTTCAAGTGCAAAAAAATCCTCTACAAGGTTTTACCCTGCTTTGGACATACTCGTCTTAAAGCAAGTGCTAGCTGATTGGCCAATTGGTGACACCAAAAAATGGGAAACGTTGACCCAAAAACTGAATGAGGCTGTAAGACTGATGAGACCGGATGGCCAAGTCACCATGAGGGGTTGCAAAGACCGCTTCAGAAAGCTTCTGTCTGCCTTCAAAGCAGATGAACTGGCATCACTAAGAGCGTGAGTACCAGCTTTTGACTTTCTTATTCAGGTAGTTTAAATTATTACATTTTATCAAATGAATCTTCAGTAAAATGCAGCTATAAGAAACATCTTTTCCTCTTGACTCCCAAGTTTATTCCTAGGCTAATGGATGCGGAAGCTGGTCAACTTGTGTCTTGTTCAAGTACTGTCTGAAAAAAAATCAATGGCATCAAGTTAAAAAAAAATTGAGGTTTGCTTGGGGGGGGGGGGGAGGTAACCAGCAGTTGTGAATGGCTAAAAATCTAAATTTTTGTGGATCCAATGCCAATTTGTTATACATATCACAGCATCATACATTATACATGTACTGTAGAACTACTGTTGCCAAAATTTCCCAAATTTTGCTGGACAATGAATTTCAATCTAATTTGACGATGAGTACCTTTATCCAAAATATGCACGATCTTGTTCACGGGGCACATTTTTTGTTCAGCCAAGCCCAAAATGCAATAACGAGATTCTTTATATATACATGTATCTCCCTCCTGGACATTTTAGCTCTGGAACTGATGAGGAGTATGGAGAACGAGAGCGGCTACTGGGCGAAATTGTGGAGCTGGAATCTGAGATGGATAAGATGAAAGAAGATGCAGCGAAGGCAGAGAAGAAAAAGCTGGAGCAGGGAGAGACTGTCCGGCAAAAAGCCCTTCAAAGTCTCACTGAGCAGGCTGAAGGATTGAATGGTAAGCACCGGACCAATTCAGGAAAAACTCCCTTTTGCTATGCCACTGCTGAATTGCCCCCCCCCCCCAACTCTGCATGTATTTCTGTGTCATCTACATGTAACATCACTAGTGGATCCATCCCTTCTTTAGTGAAAAGGCACATGACTCTCCCCTCCCCCAACCCCAATCCATCCCCTCCCTGTGATGACTACTTTTGCATCATATTCTGCATATTTTAAAAAGTGACTTCCACCGTCCTTCTTCAGATGAAGCCAGGATGCAGACCCCCTCTCCACTCAAGAAACGCAAGAAAGTTGAAAGCTCCGACTACATCCAGTACTTAAAGGAGAAGACAGAGAAGGAATTTGCTCTCAAACAGCAGCAGCTTGAGCTAGACAAAGAACGTTTTGTACTGGAGAAGAAAGAGCGACAAGCCAAGTTGGCATATGATTCACAAGTGTTGCACCTTTTGCTGAAACTAACAAAGAAGGAAGATTAAATCAAATGACTTCCTACTTTCTCTTGGTTGTTACTCAATCAACACGACAGTTCGTCCAGTTTTATCACATCACATTGAGAGTTGAGACCTAAAAAATGTTGTTGAAACAGTTTTGTTGTTGAAACAGTTTTGCAATCTAAATTGAAATCTAAAGGATGGTTCGTAGTAAATGCTCAATGCATAGTAATGTTCAATGAAAGGGCAGTGGTTGACTTATGGAAATTGCTCTGACTTTAATTTTCTTTAGTGTGAAGTATAATTCAGAACAAATAAAAGTAAAATCCATTAAATAAATAATCGCTGTTACAATGTATTACTGGCATTTAGCATTTTTATTGACGAGTCAATTGTATGAGTTTGCCAAGTGTTAACATAATCTACTGATCAGGTAACTGTTTTTTATTAAAGTGAGGGACAAGGGGAAATTTCAGACAAAATTGAGGATAAGTTCCACTTTGACAGTATCTGTGTTAATCACTATAACAAAATGGGAGAGGGGTAGCATTGGCAGGTAACAGTGGCACTTGCACCCATTTTATACTACTAAAAAATGGCCACATATCACCATATCCCCAAGGTCAATTCATGGAAAAATTCGACAAAATTGAAAACATCGGGGGAGGGGGAGGGGGAACAACTTTAAGCCCTTTTTCTATCCCGAGGCAATTTGTCAGTGGTTTTAATAAACGGATCTAAGGCAAAAAAAAAAAAAATAGTCGGTCTCTGGTCAGCGCGCGCATCGATTTTAATCGTGGTAGCTACAACAGCACCCTCTATTGCCGCACCTCACATTTTTTTACTAAGGAATGGGGAAATTGTACCAAGGCAAATGATGGAGGGCACAAAGGCAAATTATGGAGGACACCTATGTATACGAGGACACAAAAGAGCAAAAAATAGTACCCCCCTTGTCTATACAATCCAAGCTTGAAAAAATGAAAAAACCAAAAAAAAAAACGCGTCGCTGCATCAATTTCGGACATTTGGTCTGACCAGAGACCAACTATTTTTTCTTTAGGCCTTATAACTTAACCCTTTAAAACAGTTGAAATTATACATAAGTACGACCACAATTTGATTACAATGAATTTGCTGAATTCACATTGAATTGTACACTGTATTACAATCCCCAGCCACTGTGAGGAGACGCTTTAGATCAAGTATTCTTCTAAGCTTGGGGGCTGCAATCCAAAATAATTAGATGTCTCACTGCCGTATAAACAGGTATGGCAGTTGGTGAACAGAGCTCCTATTATGTAGTACTTTGCGATTGGCTGCAACAGTAGTTTCAAGTTCTTCTTGAAGTCAAGAAAGGCCCATAGGGACAGCATCTTTCCAAATCCCCACTCTACACACTCTCTCACACTGGACATCCGCTGATTGTACAACTGTTGCATTGCGGTGATGTGAGCCCCTTTAAAAGGACCCTGGAGATTATTGTGTATTGGATATGCCGGGTCTCCATATAGGCTGAATGGATTGCCATTGACATTGTACAGGGGCCTGGCTTGGAGCTGATCGAGTAGGCCACTCATTCGCAGGAGGGCGCAGTCATGTCTGCGGCCTTCCACAGGCCCATACATGTTTGCAATAATTCCATTTGGCAGCATAACGGACTGGTATTTCAGAGAATGGACTCTTTTGTGTCCATTGTAGCACACGCGTTGATTGTGGGTTGGTCTGCACATCGGTCTTACTGTCCCATCAATGAATCCTATGCAATTATCGAGCGGAGCTCCATGTTGTTGAATGGCATCTGCATATCTTTGCAGCATTACACCTTGCATCCAAGGTTGGTTGATGTCTTGGAGTAAGTTTTTAAAGCGAGCATGGAGAAAATTGACTGTTTCCTTCACAATGAATGAAAGGGTAGACTTGGGGCGTCCAAAAACTCTCTCAAGGTCAGATAATCTGTTAGGGTATGCAAATCGTCGGAGTGAGATGCACAGCGCATCTATACCTATAAGACAGGAGGAAAAATTTTTAAAAATGAGGTTTACTTTCAAGCGTGCCTTTTTTTTCTGAATTGCAAATTGTGATTAAATTTTTACATTTTCCGGTTCATTTTTTGTTACTAAAAAATCGCTAACTATTTAAAATGTGAATTTTTATCTGGATATAAAGACCACAAATTGATATGACTTTTTATCAAAATCATAATCTGCACTGCTGTTTTGTGAGGAACAAGTTACTCACACTTTACACTGCATTAAACATGCGAGTCCTAGTAAACTATTTACTGATTTCAGGGACAAAAATAGCTCCATCAAAACGCTGTTTTATGTTTAGGATGTTTCTCTACGTTGTCAATTGCACAATCTGAGAGAATCCCAAATGGACCTAAAATGTTCTTAACCCTGACATCCTGTGCACAACCCTATGATTGAAACTGGTCATGCTGCTTATTTGCTGGTCTAAAAAAAATTATAATTGTTTTCTCAGTGTACAGTCATGACAGTCACCAGTAGGCCAAAATGCTTCAAAATTTGCCCTGCTATTGCTAAATTTGATTTTTAGGACCCGTTATCGATTTCTGAAGGCTGATAAGTCACTGTAGGGGAAAATGAGTGATATCCATATTTGGAATTATTTCCGAAAGGATGAGTATGCCTACCTGATGCCACAGTCCGGTTCTGGCATATAATCTTATCAGGAATCCCAAATGCTGCACAGAGCCGATGAAGATTTTCACGGTCAAAACGAAACATATCCAGACACTGGTCATCTGTCAAAGCTTCCAAAGAAAACTTAGGTAAGGTAGTTTCATATGTCACTCTTCCTGTCGTAGTGCTAGCACCGGATTCGAGTAAAAAAAACACAGTTTCTTCGTCATTTTCCTCTAAAGCCATGAACATGACATCGTCGATGGAGGCTGCCATTTTGGATTTTACTCGACTGTCATAGTGCTGTTGTGCCCATTCTTGAAAATCACGCATTCTCGAAAATGAGCGCTCATTCTTAAGAATGAGCGCCCATTCTTGAAAATGAGCGCTCATTCTTGAAAATGAGCGCTCATTCTTAAGATTGGGATGCATTACCACGTGCACAATTTATGAATTTTGCCCAATCTTAACAAACATTGCACGACATAATTATGTTAAATGAATTGTATAGCGGTTAAAAGGGAAACAATTCATATAAAGAGGAAAGAAAATGTTCCATGCTTCTGTACTCGTATAACTACGATAATTTGAATCAAATTAAACCTGTTATTATTGCTTTTTCCTGCCTACTTATGGGAAGTTTTGTAATAACGGATGACTGGGAACTAGTCTGGGAAGTGCTTTGTTTAGGCTAGACAAGTACAAGTCCCTGTATGTATCATATGCGTGCCACGAAAAAAACCCCGATGTCCAGAAGCTGCCAAAATTGCTCTTTTGACTAGATAGAATCCAGCTCTGCGACGTTATGGTGGGGTGTGAACAATAAATTGGTGGCAATTTAAATGGGAAATAGCATTAGCACTATGGGATGTCGCAGCATTCATTCTCATTCTTCACATTCTTCATTCTTACGCCCCCCCTCTTTTATTATCCCAAAAATTTGAATTCTTTCTTCTTATTTTTTCCCCTGGTCCCCTCCCCCAATACGCGTACACTTTTCATATCCACTCTACTTTTCAGCGCCTTGCGTTGCAACAGTGTAATTATTAAGAATCAGTGAACGAGGATTCAGCTAGACTTGCCAAGCGCAGCCGGTGCTCGGCATCGACAAGACCGTTATCTTGTCGCGCATTCTCGAGAATGTGCGCTCAATCTGGAAGAGTTATTTTTTGCCAAGATTGAGCAAGGATCCAGTTGCACATTCTCGAAAATGTGCCTGCCCATTTTCGAGAATGCGTGATTTTCAAGAATGGGCACAACAGCGCCACCAATGACGGTCGATGTTGGGATTGCGAAATAAGTTGTGAACGTTTACGGGTACGGATAGCTAAAACGTACGCGTACGCGTATCCGTCGCATGCGAAACCTCTCTAAATGATGCAACTTTGCGACGTATTTTGCTGTATGTGTAACAAGCCTGTGCCCAACTCTCAACTCTCCCTGAAGGTAGTACGACGTGCAATCATATATTTTTTCGGCTCGATACCACGTGACATATTAAACTGTACCGGGAAAATCCATCGATACAATATTGGTCAAAGTTGATAGAGCAGACGCGAAAAATGCTCGGGTTATTTGATTCAAACTGTGTTTGTAGTGTTCCAAGATCAAGGAGATCACAACAAAAGTCATCTAGTTGAATAGGTCACCGCTTTATTTGCCATAATTTTTTCCGTGCATTCGTTCGGATATAAAGGGCCACCGACAGACTCCTGTCAAGTCTAATGACGTAGTTGCGCTATGAATAATTCTACAATATTATTAAAGGGGAATTCCTAGACCAAACAATGACATTTATATATAGAACAACCTCATGACGATTGCAAAACATGTCCTTCTGTATAAAATCTGATATATCTGTGTTTCAAACAGTGAATTAAACCGTTTGCATTATTATACTAACTACTAGCGGCGCCATGGTGGCACAACCTCAGGCGCAGATCCAGGGGGGGGGGGGGCTGCTCTGACACCAAAATATAAATAAATAAAAAAATAAATATGGCAATTATAGTAATAACAATTACCTATATGTCCTCCTGTCCGCAACACTCGGACACAGAGGTGTAGCCAGTGGGGGTATAAGTAATTGCACACGCTTGTGTGATAGTGTGCATGACTGTGAATATCAGCCCCCCGCCTCTCCCCAGCCCCTCCCCTCCCGCCTCCCCCAGCCCACCTCCACGCTTTTCGATTCTACGGAGACTAGTTGCAAACTTTTCAGCGCTGATTTGCTAATAAAGAGAATCTGACGGGTTTGACCCCCCAGCAAACATTCCCTGATCCTCACCTTAGCCCATATGACTACACGTAACCTAACACAAATGGTGGTGGGCAAACTGCCCTTTTCACTTCATCTTGAATGCACGCCTTTAGGTTTACATTCCACTAAACTTGACTATCTCGAAATTTTAAAACAGCAACCAAATGATTGTCCCGATAATTGCTGGATTGAACCTGTTTGTCAGACTAAATCTCCCATGTAGGAATATCACCACGGAACGTTAAGTGTTGTGTCGCAATCATCACTGTACAGGGAATTTACCTGTGTCATGCCTAATTGTCTATTGTATATGTAGCATATATCGATCACAATATTAAAGGGGTTATTCACTCTGAGTAACAGAATTACAAGTACCATGTCGCCTGGCAGTCGCACTTCAATGGTACACAAATAACGAATGTTTGTGAGACTAACTGCATGATGTGATGGATGAACATGTTCCATTCCACAAGGCGAAGCCGAGTGGCATGGAACATTTCATTTATCATCGAATATTTTTTTTTCCATTGCATGAATGTGAAGCATTCGTTGTAGATTGTATAAACCGTTTAAAAACAACAATCCTCGTCATCTGATTGGTCAGAGCCGTCAAAAGTGTGACCGTGCAACGGACGTTTTATTTACCCAGGAATGGGACGTCTATTCTTGCCGCGCAGCCGGGCGATCATGAAGTGAAGGGCCCGGTTCCTATAAGAGAACAAAATCCACTTTAAAATTATTGGACCTTCCAAACTAATTGGCGACATTCTCAATAAACATGTATGTCATAGATGGAGGGCAGGGTTTCAATTTTTGAGGGAAACTTGGGGGTAAAATGACGATGACACAGCGCGGCCACAACACACGACCCGAAAATATAAAGATGGCGATCATCGCGCGGTGTGCCGTGAGCACGCACGGCGCGCTGAATCGCAAGGCACAAACGACGCAAGAAAAGCGTGTGTGTTTTTTCCTACCCCAAGAATCTGTTCAAAATTGCATAACGGGTGTCATTAGAATTGAGAAAAGTCTGCTTTTGATTGTAAAGGTGATTTTTGAACAATAAAAATTATTGTTGACTCTAATTTGATCAAAACAAAACAGGGGCCCTACACGTCACGATCGCGTGCGGCCGCACCCGTGCGTTGGGGCGAGTGAAACACGACCAACGTCCCACCAATCAGATGCTGG
Organism: Patiria pectinifera; assembly: GCA_029964075.1. NCBI lineage: Eukaryota > Metazoa > Echinodermata > Asteroidea > Valvatida > Asterinidae > Patiria > Patiria pectinifera. The sequence continues at coordinate 24,894,451 of CM057148.1, forward strand.
GGATTTATTGAACACAAGGTCAGCACACATCATATCCCCCTTATGTGTTACAGGTATCTCAGAGAGCATTTAGTGTTGATTTGGTTTGGTTGTAATGCATGAACAAACATCAGGTTTACTCGGGTCTATCCCAGCAATGCAAAACCATTTCCCTCTGACTCGCCTGATTTGATGTTGAAGTCAAATGGACCTTATGCGTAGCGGCCATCTTTAAGGACATACTCTGTCATTGTCAGTCATTACCAACCGCATACACACAAAGATTCGCTAATGCATTTTGCAACAAAACAAAGGCATTGCCGTCTAAGATGGCTGATAGGCATAAGGTCTAATGTCGAGAATCTAGTAAATTAAGCATTGTTCAGAGCTAACAAACATATGGCAAATTAAAGTGTGTGGGGAAACGGCGTACTGCAAAAAAGTAAAGTCCAAGTTCACAGCAGTGATATGACCACTGGTGTCAAAATATGCACACCAATGGTTTATAGTGTTTGAAACGCAAAAAAATACAATTCCAATCAATTTTCATGGAACACAAGCAACACATTCTGAAAAAAATATATATATACCTATTTTACTGAACAGAAAGTTCGTTCGTTTCACGATTTTGCAAGGGCATAACTACAAAAAAAATTACCTGCACACTTTTATCAACTAAAAATGTATGTTAAAGATGGACAGAGGGCGCGCCACATAACTAGTGGTTACCACCACTGACAAAGCATCAACCGGATGTTTACTCACTACGGAACAAAACGAACAACCTCGTTTTTCGAGAAATAACCGAAGAAATACAAAATGTATTAAATTAAGATTTCTTCCAGTTATTTGTGATGATGTGTAATATTTATAGGAAATTTAATTTCAAGCGAAACCGTCATTGATAAATAATACCAAGACCAATACAAGTATATACCGCCGGTGTTAAATTTAACCTATAGTTTGTGTAGTGTTGAACCACCCTTACTTCAACCCAGGGATTTGTTGTTGTAATACGAATAGAAATTACGATAGTACACTTTGATTGAAATGACATCCGATAGGTTTATTCAAGTCTTACGATGGGAATTGTAAGCTAAAATAATATCCCATTTCTGTCCACCTTTTTTACACCATTTTTTACAATCCAAGAAAGTATTTTGAAAACATAATTTTACACCTTTTTTTACAATCCAAGAAAGTATTTAAAAAAATGTCGCATCATTCTGTGTAAGTAGCACTTTCGCATTTTATCAGCTAACGTTTTATTTGATTTCAAAGGTAAGCTTTCTCATTGATGCTCCTTATTTGGCAGACGATTGCGCTACGCATCTAAAATAAGCTTACTAGTTGCGTTTTATTCGAGTTCCATTGAGTTGTTTCGAAAGACTTAAATGCCTGTGATTGGTATTTCTGAAATTTCTCATTGCTAACTAAGTGTTTACAATAGTGCAATTTCAGGTATAATACAGTATCCTAAGACCCCAAAATAAGTAAATATCATACGAATCAGACAAGGTAATCTCCGTATAGCCGGTGCTAGCAAGCCAGCCAGCTAGCCAGCTAGCCGGCCAGCCAACCAGTCTCAAGCCGGCTACCTGGGGAGCATGCCTGCCAGCTAGCAAGTCCGCCTAAGGGGGGTCAGCCAGCCAGCCAGTCAGCCAGCCAACCCAACTCCAGCCCTCCAGCCGGCCAGCTGGCCAGCCGGCCGGCCGGCCAGCTAGCCAGCTAGCCAGCCGGTCAGCCGGCCAGTCAGCCAGCCAGCTAGCCAGCCAACCCACCTCCAGCCGGCCAGCCGGTCAGCCAGCTAGGTAGCCAGCCAGCGATGCATACAAAGAGGACAGTAGGCTGGCCTATATGTATAGCCTATTACATAAAAATCCATGGTCAGATTTGACCCGGAATCCAGGCTATGCTTGGCCCTGTTATTTTTCAAGGGTCCAAATGACACTTCTGCCAAGGCTGCAGGGTCAAAATATCCTGGACAAGTATCCACAAAAGTGTCGTTTTGACCCATCAAAGGGTCATTATTTGACCATGTAGTGTTAGTACAAATAGAACCCGGAAAATTCCGACTCAAACTGACCAGGTATTTTTCAAGTGAGGGACCAGTTCGATTTATAACAATCAGGTGATTTGAACTTTCGATGCATATAGGACCTGGGATTTGTGGTTTCTCAGAGTTTTGTTGAGCAATCTGAGGCGGTTCCAGGCCACTTCCTACTGAATTATTGGATTTTTTTTTTTAATTATAACGATTTTGATTTGAATAGAGAGCCAGCTAGCAAACCAACCAGCCAACCAGCCAACCAGTCAAACCGCCAGACAGCCAGCCGTTCAGACAGCAAGCCAGTCCGGTTGAAGGCTTAAAGGAGGACTGTATGCTGTCATATGAACTTTAAATACGACATCCTAGTCAGATTTGACCCGGATAAATCCGGTATCTATTTAGCAGAGTTGTAACGAGTCACTGATTTTTGTGACTCGAGTCGAGTCGAGTCATTTTATAGAAGTGACTCGAGTCGAGTCGAGTCATTAGGTCAACAAGGTCGAGTCGAGTCGAGTCGAGTCACAGAGTGTGGTCGAGTCGAGTCGAGTCGAGTCAAGTATTTAGCTCGAGTCAATTCGAGTCACAAATATTTGAACACTATAATAAATTACAATAAAAAGCAACAAACACAAGAGAGAAAGAGTACAAGGCACCAGTCTATTACGAAAATCCAAAGACATAAAGTATGCTGTATGGTACCCAACCAACAGTTTCCATTGCTAGCTAACGTCACAGATAAGAAGATGTGAAACTTCGGTCTTATAACTGTTTTGGCTTCGGGTCTAGATTTTGTTGTTCGCTGATCGTTGACAACGTCAAAACCTAATTACATTATACAAAACTGTTTCTGATTATTTAAAGGTGGTCCCATCCGTATCCATTTTTTGTGTGTGTGAAATCGGGACATGAATTTAGCCAGCGTTCCACCAAGAGCTTTATAAAAAATCGCCCGAAACCAATGATGAAACCACGGATTGAGAAATGCGTTTTAAGTCTGGTTCCGGATTTAGCATTACATGCTATAGAACCACAAGGTGGGAGTCCGCGACACGGTGTATGTTTGTTGTATCATTATGGAGGAAGGAAAACAGACGGCCGCTGTATATGAACGTACATTATTCGCGAACATAACGTGATGTGAACAAAAACTGGCAACGCGAACGGCGCGGCGTAGGTCATTGCAAATATTTTTCGCAAGTAAGTTTTGCTTTTATTTTTGGGACTCGAGTCTTATTAGCCTTCCTCGAGTCGAGTCGAGTCATTCTGATGAGGGACTCGAGTCGAGTCGAGTCATTTTCTCGCAGTGACTCGAGTCGAGTCGAGTCATTTACCTGTCAGGACTCGAGTCGAGTCGAGTCACCAAAAAATGTGACTCGAGTCGGACTCGAGTCGAGTCATTGACTCGAGTCATTACAACTCTGCTATTTAGCCTAATATTTTTTTCGGGGTCAATATTACACTTTGGCCACGGCCACGGGGTCAGAATGAGCCGGAAAATGATCCACATAAGTGTCATTTCGACCCGGAAAGTGTCACATTTTTACCATGTACATGTATTAGTTAAAATAAAAGAACCGGATGCATTCACTATAATACGTACACTACACATTGCTACAATATCCTGACATAGACACGTCGTGTCCGATTAGTGAGCTCATACTCTGCCGATTCAAATACAGAACCTGCACTCGGCTGTCAGTCCCCGCCCACTGCAGCGGCCCATTCCCTTTTGTTTCCCCGCCCTTAATTTTCTCCAGGTTAGCCATCATCTGACTTTTGACGCGAAACACTCTACCTGGCACGAAATGCTCTGAAGGGCATGAGAGTCTTTCGGCTTTGGCAAGAATATCTCCTGCAACTGCTGGATCATTTCCATGTATTTTTAAGCACGAATTTATCACCATGTGCATATTACAGAGAACCGTGGAATTACAGAACAAAAAAATATACCACAAATTACGAAGCAAAAATGCATGAAAAATTGCGAAAAACTTCCCCCAAAATGTGACATACTTCGCTTGCAACGCCCCTTCTTTTACGGCATATTTGTAGTAAAAGTGAACATCGGAAGGTCCTTCCCCAAAGAGATCATTGACAGAGTCCACCTCCGTGTATATGTTCGTGCCAGAAGGAGCCATCACTTCGAAGACTCCCATTGCCCTGGTGACGTCTCTCCAAGCGTCAATCACCCGTCTGGTTGCATCTCTGAGCTCCATGCGTGCTTGTCTTTCTTCAGAGATTATTATGTTGGCGCGCTTCGTTATTTTCTTGCAATGACACGAGAAGATGCGAAAAGCTGTTATGATAGCCAGGTCACCAATAGTAGCGAGGATAGCACTCACACCTGCTGAAAGGTGAGAGTTGACGAACTGTCCAGTTGTATTGTGTTCCAGGTAGACGATGAAGATAACAAGCCATGCTAGCAATCCAACGATACTTCCAAAAGCCTGTTCGACAAATCAACACATCATGAACTCAATTGCATAATATCCACCCACCCGAATGTGTGTACATGTATGATCTGACCTGCCCAACCACACAGTACGTAATGACCTTCACTAACTATAGGCATCTGACATAAAGGTTGTTTGCTAGTAAATATGCCCAGAATTGTCAACGCCGTCCAACTCAAGGTTTGCATGCCCTAACATTTTCTGCTATTCGAACATTTTGTGGGCCTTCAACTTGAGAGTTTTTGAAAAAGGCTGGAAGCCGTTTACAGGACTACAGCTCGTATTTCTGTGAGCTATGGGTGAAATTGGGCGTTTACATTGCTCTATCATGCAATAGAGCTGAGGATTTTTTTTTATGAAGATGGGCTTCAGGAATACCATTCGGCAACAGCTTACACGAATTTGTCGTGTTATGACGAATATTCTGTACCCGGTGACTAAAGAGGGTGACCAAACTCTTAAATTGAACGGTAAATGACTAAATTGATTTGTTAAAAGCATATGATATTTTACTTAGACGAAATTGAATGATCACGTTGGTGAATTTGAATACAAAATATTTTAGAATAGTCGGCAAAACCTATAGTGTAACAAGTCCCCTATTCATTCACTATTGAAGTTTATCTTTTGACCAAAAATAAAAAATAAAAAACGGTCAGAAAATGTAACAACTCGTAAGAAAAGAAAACTCTTAATCGTGTTTTTCCTGTGCGTGAGTGAAGGGTGACCCAACACAGGGTTGGGTGGAGAAACACAAAGGAGAGATGGGGGAGAGGGATGATGAAGATTAAGGGAGATAAGGGAATAAATGAGTTTGAGTGTAAAAGTGAAAGAATGGGTAGGGAGGAAAGAATGATGCAGGGGGAACAAAGGAGAGTACAAATGAATACCGCAAAAATAAATCGACCAAAAAGTGAAAGATGAAAAAAGCTTTAATTGATGTTCCCAAACAGACAGAGAATGATGATTGTTTCTTCTGATTTTTGAAAGTGAGGGTAATTATCATTAGGGTCTATGGCAATTTATGTACCGATCTGCAAGCATAAACTCTAACCCAGTTGATCTCAACATCGATGCTAACTGGACTGCCTGTTACACGCCGATTGGCCAATACGCCTTGAGGCAACCGACTCACCATCTTTGATTTTCAAATCATATTCTGTATTGTTTTTAGTAGTGTAACATTTCCCCTATTCATTCATTATTCCTTTTGAAGTTTGATGTTTGACGATGTTTTTTTTTTTAAACGGTCAGAATATGTAACCGTCGGTTCAACCACCTCAACTCTGAAGAAAAAAAAATCTAATACCAACTTTCCTTAAAATAATCTTGCTTCCTGCGCGTGAATGAAGGGTTACCAAAGATGGAAGACTCACAAATCGCCAAAAAGTTGAAATTCCAAAAATTATAGCGGCCTGGTATTTCAGCCTTAAATGACAGAGAAACAAGAAACCATTATGCAGGGAAACACAGGGTTGGGTGGAGAAACACAAAGGATAGGGAGGGCAGAGAGTGTTGACGAAGATCAAGGGGGTATTAGGGGAACAAATGAGTTGAGTGTAAAAGGAAAAGAATGGGTACAGGAAGGCAGGAATGAAGCAAGGGAAACAATTAAGTGTAGAAATGCAGTATAATTAGTGTGAATGGGGAAGAGAGGGTTATAATAGGGAAGGGGGCACAAGTAGATAGGAAACCGGGTAAGACAGACAGGGGAGGGTAATTAATATGGTATTAGTGTGAAGGGAGGGGGGTAAAAATACCAAAAAAGGAGGAGTGAAACTTAAGACGGTTGGACTGGATGGGAAATAAATGACACGAGGAGAACACATAGATTAATCGTTGGCTTGTTGGATGGTGAGACCATGTGGTTCAACAAAAGGATAACATTGAAAACAAAACAAAATAATTACAAACTAGAAACAACGTATCACATTTTAGATCACCTTAAGCTTATGTGACAGTCGATACTTAACAGAAATACCCGACGCCATTGCTCTAAGCGTAGTTGCAGTTGACTGTCTCTGGTGGATCATGTTTAGAGCAGCTTCCTCCAATTTTCCCAACTCTTCTTCTAGCTGCTGCAGCCACCATTCTGAGGTATAAAGTGTAGTGAAAAATCTCAAAGTAAAGTTTCCCCGTCCTTCTAACTAATGTAATATACAACTAATGATTTTACTGCAACTTTCAGACATGGATTGACTTTGAGATTGGTATTTTGTAGCTGATATTAATACACTGACCTGTTTAAAGTTTTGTTTTCATGGATGCTGGGCAACAGGGAAAATGCTGTTCCTGTAGTCTGGTTCCCTGACCTACTTTAGACGAAACCGAACAATTTATAGACGTCAGGGAATTTCGGGTAATGGAGCCAGACTAGCTGCATGCTTGCACCTGTTCACGGAACGTGAACTAATTATATTTGGTGAATTAGGGGCAGTGGTTTGGGAAAACAAGTAATTTTTGCCCAACGATGGTTGGCCAACCATCGTTTTCTTAAAAATGACAGCATGTCAGGTGACATAATTTTACAGTTAAGTAATTTGTTGATGTTTGCAAATGTTGTACATTAACTTCAAGAATGACGTTTAGTGATAATATTCGAAGTAAATCAAAGAAGGGACGTATTAGAAAAAGCCGTATAACTGGAACGTACCAGATTGTTTTTAAAGTCATTGGGACGCATTCGAGGAACTTAAAACACCTCATCGGGATTTTTTTTATTAATTCAAGTTGCAAATGCATTTCAATGAGCAATTAATCATAGATTTGTTTTCAGACTTACCATTCAAAACAACATTGGTCATTGTGGTCATCTCATTGAGTTATTTGATTCTCTCATCAAAAAGCTGGTAGGTCTACTCGTTCAGTCAATCGATGCTGGTAGGTCTACTCGTTCAGTCAATCGATGCCAGAATACAGGCTTGGGACTGAAAGATCGTACTGATGAGTCGTTCGGGTATCAAAACGAAACTCTGCTCTAAAAAATCTGCTCCGGCATTCGGATTGCAACCATAATACGATGACGAAGTTGCAACGTTACTCAGAGGTTTGAACTCAATGTAACCATAGTTTTATTTACGCGCACTTCAACGGGCGAAACGTCGTAAACACAGTGTTTCGGTTTGCCAATTGTAAACCAACGGTTTCTCTTTGGAATGTAGTCTACGAAAGCCCAACTGATTTTAACTGGTGTGGTGACAAGCACATTGCAATTTTACTAAGAAATGATTTGTGAACTGTTCGCTTGAGTATGATGTACAATTGCTGTCTACTGTGACCATGGGTGTTAAATGCCAGATATGAAGTGAGCTGATGGAGCAGCGTCTGCACAGTGCAACAGCATCAGAGATGATGTCAGGCATCCAAAAATAGCCCGCCTAAACTCGAAGCATTTCTTTATTACTCACTGGGCAGATAGAGCAACGAATAACGCAGGCCCTGTAGTTAAGATTGCCTAGATGACCTCAATGGTAGATTTTTAACGAGTCTAAACGTGTTGCTCACTAGCCATGGGGAAAACCTAGATTTATTGCGAAACACGGAAGCATTGTGAACGTCAACACAAAGAGTTTATTGTCAATCAGAGCTACACGGTATAGCTGAATGCGTTCATCATTATGACCAAAACTACGTAATACACAAAACAGTGTTTGGAGCTAGAAAGCATCCCGTCATGTTCTAAAATTACCCTATACGCAAATTTCTGACGTCACCTCACTTTTGTTTGCGCTGCGAATTTGGAAAGTTCAAAACACGCTTCATCAACTCCTGCGAATTTTGCAGCAAGTTTCCTGACGTCAGATCGGATATTCGCATTCATCTTCGCGTCGCGAAACATTCGATGCGAAATTTTCTGGAGTTAAAATACATTTATGCAACCACTATGCCAAGTCAGAAGTCACGGGGAGTCTGTCAGTCAGTCAGTCTGGGAGTCAGACAGTCAGTCTTGGAGTCAGTCAGTTGGTTGGTCGGTTGGTCGTTCGATCGTTCGATCGGAGGGTCGGTGGGTAGGTCTGTCGGTGGGTTGTTGGGTGATGGGTGGGTTGGTCGGTCGGTCGGTCAAAAAGTCAGTGACCTGTTGAACATAACTGTACTGCCTCGTGACGTATTATCTGTACAGTAGCTAGCACAGTGATTTTGCCATTGAAGGGGGCCTTCGTCATAGAATTGCTAGCTGTGCCCGGATGCATCTAAAACGGACACTTTTGGAGCCTTTTATAGTCATCCAGTCATGATCTAGTCTATGTAATAGACCGTGGCGAAGGCCAGGACCTGTTATTTTAAAGCATATTCCTTGAATGAATATGCAAGACAACCGCATTTTGACTTCTAGATTTGGACCAATCAGTGGGCGCTCTCTATGTTGGGTTTTTGGTCATTCGCCAGTTGTCGCGTCATAGACTAGTCTGAGTATCACCCGTAATCCAGGGAGCCAAGTCCTGTATAACGTCAGATATGTCTAAACATGCAGATATATGCAAGCCACGCGCCAGCCAATCGGAGTCGACTTTACTAAATCGTGACGTCATTTCATTCCTAAATCAGGACAAAATGGTTTGATCGGTCAAATCGAATGCAGTGTTTTGTAATACAACAACAGCCGGGCGCGATATCGCGTAACAATATATAGAGCGCGTGACACATTTTTTTTAATACATTGTCCATGACGTGAAACGGGTGAATGACAGAAAACCCGATATAGAAAGCGCCCCTGATTGTTTAAAATCTAGGAGGTCAAGTGGCAGGGTCTTAATTAATTAATCAGCGAATCTGTTGACGCATAATCGACAATAGGATTAAAAAGAACCTAGATAAAGCGAAAAAAAAAAGGCTGCGTCACGTGCTCTGTATTAAGTTACGCGATTCGTGCTCAGCTGTTGTTGTATTACAAAAATACTGCATTCGAATTAATCAATCAAATAACTGTTAGTCCTGATTTGGGAATGAAATGACGTCACGATTTAGTAAAGTCGACTCCGATTGTCCGAGTCCAAAGATCGCATAATTTTGAATGCTTTCATATATCAGACATGAAACGGAGACTGTCTCAGTGGATAAGGGGTGATACTCAGACTATTCATGATCCACCGTCGGCACAGTTTGTTTCCAGGGAACGCGATCATATAGCTCTTTGTGTCAGACTAAAAGCGCGCGATCCAGATATAGGCTCTATATAAACATACTGCTTATTTAGTGGGTATCTTTTATTCAGTTAGCGGGAAGGTTCGACCATTTTATACATTGTATAAATTGTTACATGCGCTGTATAAACGGTTACAGCCCTATAGTCCGAAGGTTCGATAGTCCGAAGGTTCTTGAGTCCGAAGGGTCATTAGTCCGAAGGTTCGTTAGTCCGAAGGTTCAATAGTTCGAAGGTTCGATAGTCCAAAGGGCCCATTAGTCCGAAAATAGAACAAGGTTAATTAATCCGAAGGGCCGATAGTCCGAATGTACGATAGGGTTCGAAAGTCCGAATCGACAATAAGGTTCGATAGTCCGAAAAGACGATAAGATTCGATAGTCCGAATATACGGTAGGGTTCGATAGTCCGAATTGACAATAAGGTTCGATAGTCCCAATGGGCAATACGGTTCGTCAGTATGACACTTCGGACTATCGGACCTTAATTACTGTTGATTCGGACTATCGGACCTTATTGTCGATTCGGACTATCGGACCTTATTGTCGATTCGGACTATCGGACCTTATAGTATTTTCGGACTATCGAACCTTATTGTCAAATCGGAATAATAAACCTTCGGACTATTGAACCTTATTTTCGTTTCGGACTATTGAACCTTCGGACTGATTAACCTTGTTCTAAATTTGGACTTTCGAACCTTCGGATAAATGAACATTCGGACCGATGAACCTTCGGATTAATGAACCTTCGGACTATTGCATCAAATGTTCGGATTAACGAAACTTATTTCATTTTCGGACTAACGAATCCCCTCTTATGGAAATTCTGTGCATTCAGACTATGGAACCTTTGGACAAAAGAACCTATCGGACCTTTAGACTATCGGGCGGCCCCCGTATGAACATTGTTGACACTATTGTAAGTTGTCTAGACAGGGACTGACGAAAGACTGAAGTCTGCGAGTGAGCATCGAAAAGTTGAATTCTGATGTTGAAGCTAAATAAATCAGTGTGTTTTATATTGCATGGAAATGGGTTCTTTGCGAATAACGTTTGGAGCAAACAAGGACCAGCATAGGCGTGCGGACAACCCAGCCAGACGGAATAGTGGGGTGATAGCATTGTGTTCCCATTATCCCTTTTTCTACAGATTTTCTTCTGGGTGATGTTTTTTATTGTAACAATAGTGGGATGATATGATCTGAAAGGAACATCACCCTACAAGTAGAGTATGGTTAGAACGTTAATACTGGTCTATAGACTGCCCCCTGTGAAACTAAAAAAAAAACATCAATAAGGCCAAACAAAAATAAGTCGGTCTCTGGTCAGCGCGCGCGTCGATTTTAAGCATGCGCGTCGATCTTTTTTTTTTCCAAAATGTTCCGCGGTAGCTCCAACAGCGCCCTCTATTTCCGCACCTCCTCAATTTTTTTTACCAAAGAGCACCAAGGAATGGGAAATTGCACCAAGGCAAATGATCGAAAGCACCAAGGCAAATTATGGAGGACACCAATGTACATGGGGACACCAAAAAAAGCAAAATAGTACCCACCTTGTCTGTACAATCCAAGCTTAAATAAAAAATTAAAAAAGCAAAAAAAAAAAAAAAAAAAGCCGCGTCGCCGCGTCAATTCCGGAACTTTGGTCTGACCAGAGACCGAATTTTTTTTTTTTGGCCTGACAATATATAGTCTTTGTGGCAGTATTCGTTTCTCTGGGTCCACCTGTATGTGGTGGCACTGCCAACATATCAAACGAACAAAATAAAATACATTTCAATTAGTCGGCACAAATTTTATTGCATGTATTATAAGACACATAAAATCGATGTTTGGATACAACATTGGGTACGAAAATATCATGATAAACCTTTTGTATTTTGTATTGTTTTAAATGATTGCCAGTGCAAATTTAACAAATATCAGCCAATAAAATTCCTGTTTAATTTCCTGTATCTGCGCAGTACCATAGCTCCAGCATTATATGATGCATGCTAGTGGATGTATCTCGTTCGTTTGTGCTTTTGAGAATGTACATCTGATTACAATCAAGTGTCACAAAGTAAAAAATGAAACACTATTGTTCTACGAAGTTATTCAATATACAAGACATCATCTGTTGAAACTTAAAATGCACTTTCCAGTATAATTATTTTCTTTACAATAACTGTTTTAAAAGTTAAAAAGTACTTTCCGACTTTTCTGAAACAACTGTTAAATGTTAACCGTTAAATGACTACTTCTAATTGTGTTCATAGACTATTCACTGTTCGCTCGATTTTTTTTTATTTAACGTTGCTAATGTGATTTTGCAGGGGCTGATTCAAATCTCCGTGCATTTTACAGCAAAAAACAGGGCGAGTGCAAAACATCTACTTCTCTAAAAAAAAAAATGTAATTTCCATTTTTGAATAAGCAAACTACAGGATCAGTCCAAAAAGCGGAACCCAAACCCCCAAAACTATATTTCATATTCATAAAAAAAACATGTAGCACCAAACATAACAATGCCAGGAAAGCCAAATTCATAAACTACTTTTAGATTTAAAAAAAAGCTGAAATTGCCCCTTCCGTTCAAAGAATATAACCATTAAACACAATGAGTTTCTTTTGTCCAAATATCCGATTTCAAGAATTCTCGTCACAACAAACATCAACAACTATAAAATCTCAATTTAAAAGTAAAAAATATTGAATAATTTTTAAGGGTTTGGGTTTAGCTTTTGTTTTTACCCTGTCGCTTTATTTATTAATTATATTGCATTCACATCTCAGTGATTGCACGCAATCCCATTGGAATTCATTACTGAATCATTTGGAGTCACAAACAAATTCTGTTTTATACCTTTTTGCTCAAAGCCATTTCATGTAACAGTCTTAGTGATCAAGACCATCAATCGTGGCTGGAATTGAGTCTATCACCATCTTCCATCACGCTTACTCTGTCGTGTATACCACGCGGTTCTTAGCAAGCTGCTTCCTGTATATCCTAACGGTGGAGTGATCGTACAACGCTAGTCTCTCTCCAGACGCGAACATGCACATCCCCTGAATACCCAGCCAGGGTTTGACAAACGGCCGCAGGAAATTGCCCTTGTTGTCATACTCTAGGATCTCCATCTGCCCGTTGACTTTAGTATCACTGACGATGAACACATGCGAATTGTCTACAAGAACATTGACTGGATTTACAAGCAATGTTTTTACGTCAAGAAAAACCGTTTCTTCTTTTTCACCATTGACCCTTATGCGTTTTATCGGGCTCCCGTGGTCACCACTATGCGCAAATATCTCTCCCTCCGAACCCCCAGCTAGTATTTTAGGGGGGAACTTTAACTCATACGATCGCTTTGAGCAACCATTCGAGCCTAAGGTGAAAACAGTGACAGTGTAGTTGCTGTTGTCTCCTGCATACACGTCGCCGTTTGCATCTACAGCGAGGTCAGTGAGCTCGTGCGATACCATGGTTAAGGCGACTCTCTCACTACAAGTAGCAGGCTCTGCGTCTGGGACGGAATCAGTAGTTGTTGCCTGCTTGAGACTCTTAGTCTTTCTCTGAGCATTTTCTTCCGACAACGAACACAACAACTTTTCACTGAAAGGTTTGAAACTCACGCTGGTGACGTCTCCGTTTTTGGCGCCCAGAAGAAGACCGTCAGGGTGGGTTACCATGGTGACGTAGTTTTCAGGCGAAGCTTTCAACTTGGTCACGTGATCCAGGCGAGTGAGGTCGGGTGAGAATGTATGCAAACCGTTGTCATCGAGAACCGCGAGGTACGAGGTGTTAAAACTGGCGACACTCTTCAGGGACGAAAATTTACCTCCAAAGTTGTTTCCCTTGGGGCCCACGTAGGATTCGAGCGTCCATTCGTCTAGGTTGCCTGCGTTGTATAAAACAGAAACGAATAAAATAAAACAATATCATAATTACTTAAAGGGAAGATACAACATTTGCAAACTTCAAAAAACGAAATGATCAAATTATCACAAAATACCTTACTGGATTGTTATTAACAATCCATTCCTTAAAGGAATGACATACTAAAGCATCCTGTAACATCATGGCTCCTGGTGTGCTGAAATTTTCAATAACGCTGGTCGGCCGACCAGCGTTGGAGAAAACTGGCGTTTTTGAAAAACGGATCCAAATTATCCATTTTTTTCATACCTGTGACGGGGTACAGGCTAGCCAGAATGATTCTCTGAACTTTCTATTCCCAAAAGTCTATAAATTGCTGTGTTTCATCTTAAGTGGGGTCAGGGAACCGGACTACAGGAACATAATTGGTTTTCTTTGTTTTTCCAGCATCTACAAGCCCAAGACGTGAAACAAGTTTAACAATATTTGCTATAACATACTAATCCTCCCAGTGCATTTATTACCAAACAAATTGCAGCGAGTAATGTTGTATATTCCCTTTAACAGAAATTTGTGGGGGATTTCGGGTTGGAAGAGCGTTTTCTCGCCTTCCACCGCTGTGACTGTGGTTTTGTTCCGGTCCTGGTATATGTGTGGATTGGGTTTTCAGTCTCTGTCCTCGAAATACTGTTCTGCTTTTTTTCCATTCCAACCTCGCAAACGGTAACTTTTCACGTTGCCATCTCTTTATTAGGCCCCACCGGAGACTCGTGGGCTTCCCAATTAAGTGGGTTAACCAGTAATGAATTAAAAAAAGTAAAACTGCCCAAGCAAAACCAACCATTTTGAAGGGATGTGATTCTTACTCACCGGATGTAATCGATGGTCCCTCAAGGTGAACATCTTCTTTAAAGAATGTTCTTTTTACTCTATCACGCTTCCAGCACACCAGGAAAACGATAATTATCAAGACCACGGTGACGGCCACTAAAACACCGACGATCAGCCCCACGTAACTCTCATCTGTAAAGGTAAATTAAACATTTCAATATTAGAGGCAGGAACATTAACAAGATATAACATTTTAAGCTGATAAAACCTGCGTGAGCTGTTCCAAAAGGAGCTAGCCTGTATTCCTCTTTGCTCCTGACTGGCCGACTGACTGACTGACTGACTGGACAGACCGACCGACCGACCAACCGACCGACCGACCGACTGACCGACTGACCGACCGACTGACTGACTGACCGACTGACCGATTGACTGACTGACCGACTCCCCCCCCCCCCGACTGATCGACTGACTGACTGACTGATCGACTGACTGTCAACATTTAGACTCTCAAAAATCGAGCTGTTGGGTGCTAGTCGTGAATCCTGCCGCACAAGTTCCACGAGTGCGTTGCATTCTGCGGACGTTTGAGAAACATCATTTGTATATTGGTGCTGCGTATACTATGTATCACACACACAATGCAACATTCGGTTAAGGAATCGTACTTCTGTGTAGTCTTGTTCAAAGACGGGATTTTGATATAAATGTCCCTACCCTGCAGCCAGACCCGTGACAAACACGGTTTGGTTGCCGCGGCGGTGGAGGTCTCTATCAACAAGATGGATCAAATCCAGTCTTGGCAATAGTGGCAGCGCTTCCCAGAAAATTCCTGGCACATCTTGCGCGCGTGCGCGCACACACTTGAATACAGCGCGTGTGCGATATCTTGCCAAGAATGGATATAAGTCACTTACTGACAGAGACCCACCTAGCTGTCACGGACCGGGTGTAAAGGGTAACAAAAAATCAAAATCCAGTTTTGGAACAAGACTAACTTCTGTGCAACCACTCACCTTGGATGTTCACAGAAACCCTTGCGCTCTGAAGGAACAAATGATCCAGAGATGACGACACGTGGCACCAGAGTCCCACAGAAGTTTCCGAAGTTACCGCCGGCAGGATCAAGTTATTACTGGAAGCAAACCTGTAGCCATTGGTAGTGTAGGTCTCTTCGTCAGAAAACAACTGTGCGACAATCTCCGTTGGTTCATCCAGCCCACTCGTTTCCTTCGACCAGTACACAGTTGGCTGGCGAAGGGTCGATACTTCTTCGATAGAACACGATATTTCGAATTCTTGTTGGTTTCTTTTTATCGTGATGTTTCTTCCCTCCCTGACTATACCCCTTGCAGCTGGGAATTCTTCATCTGTGGGCGAACAAAGAACAAATCCTGTTTTGGATCAAGACTATTTCTCGACACCCTTTAATACTTCAAAGTATCAATTATAGCAGGTTCAATCATTATTCACGCCTTTTGCTAGCATCATTGCAGCAACAACAACCTCACGACCAAAAACTTCTGGCAAAACTCCCAAAAATATAAACAATCAAAAGGAAACAAACACCACCACCTGCAAATAGTTTATGTCAGTTGTTTAGAGGGTGAGAACTGTCCAGCTCTCTTACCTAACACGACAACTTCAACTTCGTTCTCCCTGTTATCAGCTTGGGTCGACGACACCTTCTGACACCGGTATCTCCCTGCGTCCTCACCGACCACCGATTTGATAATGAGGCTCATGTCCTGCGCCAGCTGATACCGAGGCCCCGCGCTATAGTTCCCGCCGTGGAGCTCCAGGGTGAATCGAACCAGCAGGTCAGGCTCGAAGTCTCCATCGGGAACTTGGGGGAGCTTGTACCAAAAGACTACCACAACATCGCTGGTATCATTGAGGCTGGTGCATGAAATGCGTTGAGATCTCCCCTGCTGAAGGTAGAACCTTGAATCGGTGACCAAAACGCCATCTTTGAATCTATCAGCACCTGCAAATTAAATACACATTGTGCCCGTATAACAACTATTGCCACTATTCTTATTGCAAAGAGCGCCCTCGCCGGTAATATGCCCTAGGTATGTTGCAATTAAATAAGGGAATAAATGTGTGCTTAGCCGGATTTAAACGCTATTTTAAGACCGGTTGGAGTCTTGATGCTGATTATTACCCGAGCCGAAGGCGAGAGCCATCATCAGCATCAAGACTCCAACAGGTCATAAACATAGTGTTTAATACCGGCCAACCACATATTCAATCCCATTTATAACTGATCGTTCAACAAATCCAAACATTTCGGTTCAGAAGTCAAAACAAGTTTAAAAAAATCAAAATGCTAACAATTTGTTCAGCAGTTTTACTTTATTTTTTTCGAAACACCCTTTTATATATAGCTATGTCACGGTTTGATATTTTCGCAAGTACAAGTCGTAAATACGCAGTACGCGAGTCACTTGAAATACATGAGAGGCGCAGAAAGCAGCTGTGCCAGTGCAGTGTGAATTTAGGACTATGAAATACTGACTCATTCGTAGTATTGCGCATATGTACGTGACGATTGTGTACATCCAACCAACAACAAGGTACTTGCACCGGATTTCACAGAAGTTCAAATATCATGTGAAACTGAACAAGTGTTTATAAGACCATGACAGCCAGCCGGTCTTTATCAACAGTTTGAAACGGGCGACGTAAATAAACCTGCACGCAAGAAAGGCGGTATGATTCCTAGCAAAAGAACCTACTGATTTATTGTGATTCGTTTGGTATCTTCCTCAAAATGAAGAAAAGAATGTCATCAAATACCTTGGAAAACATACCTATTCCAGACTGCAAACACACATTTATCGTTTGTTTTGAAATTATACAACTGTGGTACACGTTTTTTAATTAAATTTAATACTAATATTCGATCAATTCAACGAAAAAGTACACATCCAATGTGACATCGACGTCAAATTACGTCCCAAGTACTAATTTAGGGATTGGAAACGGAAAAGGACCGTTTGGAATCGGAAGCACTACACGGCAACGGAATTCACTACAGCATCAAACTGAACTTGAACTGACTTGTGCAGTTGTATGAACCCTATGTGAAAGACATTGAACAATGCCACTGCTTCCAAAAACAATGATCATACTTTAAGCAACAACACATTTCCGGGTAAAGACCCTTTAAGCAAAGGCTCTATATTCCCGCCTGATATGTGTGTCTATTGAACTGGTTTTCCCCATCTGTGTTCATTATCTGTATCATATCAGTGGTGCATGCAGCGGAGGTGGACACACTTTATAGGTCAGGACTAAAATACATGCCCAGCCTACTCTGAAATAGAATAGCAGAAAATACTCTATTTTTTCTATGGTTCGATTTTGGGTTCTGCCCATGACCAACGTATTGTTTGAACCCTGGGTACTGAGTACCCCCTCCTCAAAATAAGGCCGTGAGTCATCATACTCAAAATAAGGCTCCCTACGTATTATCCTGCGAACTGCACCCAGTGATCGACCAAAACAATGAATTACAAGTATAAAACGTCAGTTTGTAAGCAGCACGAATTCCATATGCTACACCCAGACATTTCATGGGCAATATTGACACCATGGCAACTCATTATAATTTACCCAAAATTCAATTCAACCCTTCATGGAACAATTTGGAAAGTGCCTTAAAATGAATATTTTCTACAGAGCATTGTTTTTCTCGGTGCGGTGAATTAGTTCACTTCCACGTGTTGTACATGCAGCGCATGCCATCTGAGCAACTCATCATTACAATTAGCATATCAACATCGAAGCAATCGCTTTGTATCACCTGTTGATGAGTCATACATATTGTTTAATGCAAAAATGCCAACGGCAGAAAAATTTACATTTGATATTTGAGCATAGGTATATTTACGCGTATAGATCAATGGACCGTATATTCTGCTGTGGGACCATAGAATCTATACGCTTGCCAGAGGTTTAAAGTTCACGCCTATTGTATTCAGGGCAAAAATATCCCTCATTATGCACAGACGCCGTGGTTGAGTAAATTTTATAGGTTACGAAGTTCAATTCCAAATACATGTACATGCTGGTGGTTTGAACGTGTGTGTGGAGTAGCATGAATAAGTGACACACTATAGTCTGTATATACACGTTCGCGTCAGCCACTCCCTGTTTGATTATCGATCAACCATATTGAATTCAATTCAGTATACATACCGTTGATGATGCGTGGACTGCAAACCAGAACAGCCACTAAACAGTGGAAAATAATGGAGGATACAGCAATCGGCAAATTTCTGAGGGAAAAAATGGACAAACATTCCATTTTCCATGGGTTCATTCTAGCTGGATGCTGTACGCTATTTAAGTTACTGATCTTTTACTACACTAACATTCAACATGTCATGAGAAATGATTGCAACTCGGGAATTTGTTTTCGAGCGTTGATATCTTTCTCAAGGAGAGATTGCCAATTCAACGGGTTTTCCGGTTGTTTGTAATTCTATCCAGTAATGCATTGCAGCAGTGTAGGCGCATCATGCACAAGGAAATAACAACATCAGGTGATACAAGCGGAAATATGAAACAGCAATATAAGCTCAGTGGTTTAAAAATAGATGTTCAACCCTACAAACATCTTGGGAGCATAGCTCGTATTCTTGCCAGCAATGACTACAATCTCAACAATCCATTCCATGAGTTGATATAAGATTTGTTAAACAGATAAGTTTTCACACTGGTACAACATATAACGTATATGATGTTGTTTTGCTTTCAAAACTATTAAAATAAATATAGCGCAGAGCTGTAAACCCGAAACAAGCATAACTCGTTCGATTCTGAAATTGCATGCTAGCCTGACAACGTAAACAACCAGTACTTTGTTGTATTCTCTATGGATAAAAAGCACAGTACCGGACTACCGGCAAATTAATCTTCTACACTACAAGTATGGGCGTCAATCCTGGGGGACAGGGGGACATGTTCCCCCCACACACACACACACACACTTTTTGAAGGAAGGGGGACACAATATCAAATCCCCCCCCCTCCTCCTCAGATTTTTGAACTCGTGTTCATTTACAGGGCCATATATGTACTACAATGTATCTTTTGCTAAGGAAATATCGGTTAAAGTGGTCAGAAATTGCCTCAGATCGCACATAGAGCATCTAGGATCACATTTTTTCCCCACATTTGAACCCCACGCCTATAGCTCAGAATAGCTGATTCAATGACTCCAACCTCGATAAATGATGTTCAAATGGTTATCTTTTGCTAAAAAAGGGTTTAAGTGCGGGGCTTTCTGCGGGGCCCTTAAGCGGGCCCCGAACCCCACGCCGAAAGGGCTTCGCGCTTGGCGCTCGCATTAGTTCTGATAAAGGAATATGTCCCGCCCCCACTTTTTAGAAGCACTTGACGCCCCTGACTACAAGGCAAGCGCCGGTAGTGTTCAACACAGAACGATGGCTGGTGAGGTTAACAGACAACGACACAGCCTTCAGACCCAATCGATTTCGCAACATAGCCAGTTCCCATGATTGATTGTGAAACATCGGGTTGGTTGGCCATTCTTGTGAAGCTACCAAACTGAAGAAAAATTCATGTTTTATCTAGATAGGAAATACAGAGTGACTGACCTTTTGTCCTCGGTGCGTTGTTGTTGTTGTTTATGCTCCATTGCTGATTTTTACTACTACTTTTTTGAAGTGATATGGTACGAACCTACAGTACGGCTCACGCAATTGTACTCGCGAACTATGGCACTAGACTTGTGACAAGTCGTTATACAGTCGTGTTTTGTCCACCTGCGCGCGCTGCAGAGAAATCGCACGGAGCGATTTCCCGCCGTTTGACGTTCCAACGTTTAAATCGAAAAACACGTACCTATCATGAGTATTGCAAAGAGGAGGGGGTCCCCCGGCAAAAACTATTAAAAAGAGGGGAAAAACAGAAAAAAAAAGAGGCGCGGAGTCACATTCTCATTAATTAAATGGGTGGGGGGGGGGGGAAATGTCCCTGCCCCCTTGAAAAATGATAAATGGAGATAACGCTGGTACAGATCGAAATGTACAGGGATTTGGAAGGGGGGTGTGCTTTGCCCCCTCTAGAAAAAAATCCTGGCGACGCCCATGGCACCCAATAGAATCGAGAACACACGTACCGTTCCTGCTCAAAGGAACGATGCCCATATCATTGGCGTTGCCGCGCCTGACGGGCGACTAAAACTGGCCAATTACCGACTTGATTTCAAGTCTTACTCACTATTAATAGAGGGCGTTGAAGAACTTTGAACTACGCCAACAGTGCAATGTTACCGTAGGTGTATAAACAAAAATATGGATGGACCATTTTCGTGAACAATGTAGTATTTTCGATCTCATCACAGGGAGGCATTCAGATTTTCCAACTCTAACCATTTGTTGAAAGCTACGCAAACTTTAATTTGGTGAATGGCATCAAATTTCCCCTGGCTTCAAAAATCCAAAAACCTGGGAAACAAGTGGTTAACACCATCTGAGAATAGGGGCAGGGTTGGGGGGAGGGGAGGGGCTATTCAAAAGAAACCAGACTGGACACTATCTGACTATAGTTGGCTCTCTTCTCCAACAATTCCGATCTTGCTAACAGAAGTTAATACCAACATGGATACGCGAGTATCTATCTACCAACATAGAAACAAACAGGGCGTGTCACCCCACTAGCAACCGCTTTAAGCTCCATTCATAAATACCTCAGACAGTTTAGCTATTCCTATTGGTCGAGAGCCCGTCACGTGGCCGGTATTAAACGGATGATAAAGACATGGCTAGCTGGTCTTAAACACTTTTCCAGTGTCACAATAAAATGTGGACTCCTAAAAATCCAGTGCCTCTTACCGTTTTATTGGTTGAACGTTCACAATCCTCACGTAGGCATGCGCAACACTACAAGCGAGTCAGAATTTTATAGTTCTAAATTCAAAACGCAACGCCCCAGGTGCGTTCTTCGTGACATCGCGCAGAACATGTTACGCGCGCGTCAATCTCCATAAAAGGGTTGTTTACATCTTACTCGCCAGCTGAACACTCCATTATTTTGCTAGAGGGATATTTCAAAAAGCATGAAGTGAACTTGTTGAACAAAATCGGGATTTTTTGAACGAATTATTTGCTATTTTTTTACGGATAAGGTATTTATGAATGGGAATAAATATGTGCTCGGTCGGTATTTATCACTCTGTTTAATACCGCTTAGAGTCTGTGTGCTGATAATTACCCTCGCCTCCGGCTCGGGTAATTATCAGCACCCAGACTCTAAGCGGTATTAAACGAGTGATAAAAACCTCCGGAGCACACATTTATTCCCTTATTTTTTCTCATCAATGATTATCTCAATCTGTTAAATAAACACTGTAAAAAATAATAGGTAAAACACTGTTGGGCAATACAATTTTACTTAACACCGGTTTGAAATTGCCCAATTTGGGTAAAAAGATTTCAACAATTGGGAAGAATTTAACCTGTTGATATGTTTACCAACGTTGGTCCGCATATAAACCCATTTTGCCCAACTGTATACAGTGAAGTCATTAATGTAAAATATAGACATTAATGTATAGTTATCCCACTTCTGTGGAGTGTTATCACTGTGTGTTGGATCATACACCTAAGGTGCATCCTACACTTAAGTTGGATTATGCACTTGGACAAAACGCTTATTATTAGATTAAAGACAGAAATCAGTGCATTAGATCTCACATGAATCACTAAAATTTAATTAATTACAAACCACAGCTTAGAAAGCAAAGCGTACAAAATGTCGTTAAAAGGCACATTTAAAGAAGTAGGGTACAATCCCAAACGAGGTTCTAAGATATTCTTCGTACGAGTCTTTCATTCATTTCTTTGACTATGTAGTGAACTAAGTCTTTTATTTCTTATTTACACAATTATTTCCCTTTGAACAACTCTACAATTGTTTCCCAAAGCGTTTAGGAGGGGGATCCTATGACTGTTGTCCTCCCTACAAAAACGTGAATCACGTTTGAAATGTGGTCGCACGTGCCAAATAGGCACACGCACGTGAATGTCACGTGAAACAAAACCGTGACACAAAGCGAGAACATAACTGACAATAACTCCGACAGTGTGAAAGGCTCACAAAGACTCACCTATAGCATCTACGTAATATGGTTATATAGTAGAGGGTTAGCAAATGATTCACTGTCATCTCTAAAGCGTATACGATAGGCCGGCGACAATTTTTTTTTTCCAAGACGATATCCGCATATAATTATGGGTGTACGCCCTGGCATTTTGGACTTTACTTCTCTAAAAACATGAGAGAAAAAAAAAATAGGAAAATTGAAAGAAACAAATGAATTTGAACGTAATGAAATTTGGACTTCATTTCCCTATTTAAAAAACTCCTCTGAAGCCTCAGATAAGAATAAAAATCGAACCCTCAACCTCGCGGTGCAAAATCACGACCCTATCGACTGCGCTATGGCACTCAAAGCCATTTTTTTTGGGGGGGGAATAATTATATACGCGCGTACGTATCATAAAAGTATCATAGAGAGTGCTAAACAACCGTCCATGTGGATGTATTTTGGGAAAGGAAGATTCGCAGGCCGGCGAGAGGCCAGTCATATCGAAGCTACATGGTGACCCACATCATGAGATCGAACAGAGTCTGTGCACGTAGATCGAGCGGAAACACAAATAACACATAGCGACAATATCCGCAGCCTTTGGAAATGGGTCTTACTGTAACAACACCTAGTTCGATAACTTCAAACTTCGATAAGTTCGATGAAATTAATTTTACCCCATTAATCTATATTCTTGATCCATTTTGAGCAGCGATAAAAAAACTGCCTACCCTGGGAATATAAAGATAGAATTTTAAGATTACTAGGTCACTAAGTCACCAGCGGATAAATACACTTAGCACTATGTCGGGTCACATGCAAATGAAGACTCAGTACCCCTAATAGGGACAACGTCTTACCCCTACATTAATTACAAATTAATTAATAAGCTGTTTTGTAGAAACACTTTCCGCTATACAAATATCACTTAACTTTAGATAAGTTTCGACTCGAAAAGTGATAATTTACAACACCTGTCAGAAATGGTCGAAACGAAGTTGTGGGAAGCGCCATAGTTAAATTGGATGATGGATGGTGTAGTACTTAACCAAACAACTACATAAACGTTGAGTGCGTTCGATTACTTCTCCCGTGTCTACTTGTGCAAGCGCGACAGCGTTTGATATACCCTCTCTCGTTACTTCTCCCGCCAACTCGAGCCTGGCCCAAGTAACCGACTCGCCGAGCCGGTTACTTGGGTAAGTATCCCATAAGGCCATGCAATAAACATGGCTGCCAGCGTGACGTCCGGCGGGCGCCTCATCAGTGTCAAGTCAAAGTTCAACTTTCCATCTCTTGCATGAACCTTTACCCGAAACCGTTCGTTGACTTAGCTCCACTGCGCATGTCTGTCATCACGCGAGTAAGTTGCGGGAAGTAATCGAACGGACTCCTGATGTATGAGCCAATATAAATGGAGGACGCCCTCTATACTCTATACGCCCTCTATATACGCCCTCTGGCTTTAAATGTCTGAAGCTCGTTACAACGACCGTATCCAAGTAGCTGGTGACTACTTTATTTAGATGAGAAAACAAAGACATCAGCTGTCTCCAGCGCCGTTGAATCGTATTGTGGATACCAGCACGTCCAGTCGCACTTGACTAGTAAACACGTGGGAGGCTAAGGCGTGGTCGCCTTGAAATATCCCGCGATTCCTTGGGTTGCCTTGGACGTTCAACCTATTAAATAAATAACAATAACGTGTATCACACCCATATCCCTTATACAAAATGGCCATGAAAAGACTAATCCGCTAATAAGCCCCGCCCAATGACGTTTTGACCAATTACGTCCGTGATTAATGTCCGACATGCGTGTATTTGCATATGACGCCTGCGTCTAGCTCTTGGCACTCGAGAAGTTCATGTGTAGCCCACATGTACAGCGAGCGGGCCTTGATTAATCGTTCTGCTGCCTTCTTAGCATGGCAGTCCACTTTTCTTCCATTTTTTTTTAATTTTTATTTGACTTTGCAGCTTCTCAAGGCCAATCAAAATACATGTATAATGATTTTGTCACCTCGTTCTTTTACCCTTTCAATAGTTACTTCACATTCAAACTATTCACTGATTAAATTGGAACTGTGTGCCCAGGAAGTTTTAAATGAAAATAAAGTCTTAAACTGACATAACGAACCTTTCTATTCGGCTACAACCAACTCAACACAAGTGTACCATGATCATGTAACAATAAAATGCTTTAAACAGTGAAGATTTTTCGAACTTGAAGTAAAAACGAACCTTGGAGGTTCTTGCTGACACAGACGAAAGCCATCTGGTGAGACCATGAGATCCTTCCGGGTTGGTGGTGGCATAGGTAGGGTCCGCTCCATCTTCTGCTAACCAAACGAAATAAACGCACAGCCCATTCAACTCAAGTAGTTAATGCGAAGACAGCGTCTCTCGGCACATTACTTACGGCAAAATGTCAGTTGAAAAGTGGTCTGTCTTGTAAATTGAGTCATTTGAAGTTTTGTTTACACGACAAATTGGTTGATAACCAATTTTCATTAGTTTAGAGACAAAATAAGATTTGATTTGCACACAATGGCCGACCATGAAAACTTCGTTGTCGGGCAGTCATGCGCATGCGCTGTGTGCTGTGCTCTTTGACCCCTGTATGTTTGCTGCCACCATTTGTTTTAAAAGTGTAACAAAAAAATATTGCTTGCTTACCTTCATTTTTCCCCTTGCTTCGCTTATTGCGTGTGTAACAGATGGCCGCTATTGTTAGCCATGTGCAACCAATACTGACAATTATCAGCGGTATGCCAATTATGTAGAACAATTCTGGGAATAAAAAAAAATGCATTATTGAACTTGGATAATAGGTTGTGTTTAAGATTAGATCTGGAGTGGACAAACGTTTGAAAATGTTTTGAAATAACACATCCACATCAAAGGCGCTTGACCACTTTTACATGGACTATTGTGTCAACAATCTCGACAATCCTGACAGACTCGATGGTGTCGTTTAAGCTACAGTTGGCTTTTCACAGCGCTTTGGCACTGACGCAGGGTCGTCGTCGTTCGTTTAAGCCTTTATATACTAATCGAACAGAAACACCCGTTGAAGTTAACTACTGCAAAGTAAGTTCGTCCGGCTTAATCAGCCCGTATCGACCACGTGGTGGCTTGGCGATCGGGCAGAGTGAGGTCGACAGTCAGAGGGGAGCCGCAACGACTGGTGCTGGAGTCTACGGCTCTGATCTTTTGTAGAAAGGAGCTGGTCTTCCCTCAACCAGTACGCAGACGTTCAGCCTGACCAAAGCTTGGATCGGGAGCAGGGGCCATATTCATGAAACCTTACTAACTTAGCAGCCAACTAAGCCTTAGTAGTCTACTAAAATGCCTAGTAGTCTACTATGGAGTTGACACCTAAATTGTTATTCATGAAACCTAACTAAGAACCTTGCTAACTAGTTACATACTAGGACAATTTAGTTGTAAACATGGGTAACTAGAACTGGGTACTTTATGGTTGAGTAGGCATGTATGGAATGTGATGTGATAATGATGCAAACACTAACAAGAAAAAGAAAGATGCATGGGCAGATACTCTCATCCAACAACGTTCAAGATTTTTACAGGATGAAAGATCATTGGATATTTTTAAAAATTAGATTATCCAAATTAAAAATTGAGTCAAGAGAATATCCGTCAAGAATAAGAATTAAGTCCAAGAAGGCAACAGGAGAGAGAAAACCACCTAAAGAGCCAAGTCTGACAACTATAGTAAGAAACTTAGAATTTAACTAACGCCAGTAATGTTTCATGAATATTAGTTACCAACTAGGCTAAGTAAACAACTACATGCCTTTTAAGTAAACAACTAGGCTTAGTAAGGTTTCATGAATATGACCCCTGGTATCCAGGCGGGTCGTATCCGACGCAAAAATAATCAGCGATTGAATGAAAACCTCACCTAAGCCTCCTGCTCTATAAAACAAGTGTGTTTCTCCCCTTAGATTTGAATACTTACGTTTTCCATTCGACTCAAACAATTCGATCGAAGCCTCCGCCATGCCGAACTCGTTGAACGCTTTGCACTTATAAACACCCCCGTTGCTTGAATTGGTCTTGTCCAGTGTCAATTCGCTCCGTGTTACGTTGCCGTACCCTTGGGTGATCCCATCCTTCTGAAAGGTAACCGTGTGGATGCGATCGCCTGTAGGTATTTGGGTGTCCTGTGGGTTGAACCAAATGACATTGGAAGGCGGGTTGGAGTCGGCTTCGCACCAAAGTGTTGTGTTCTTCTGGTTCGTAGATTTTCCGGAGACTAGGGTTGGTGGATCTTTGAAAACAAATGTGGACAGAAAAAGAGAGTTTCCGAATGAGGTCAGTGTCACCGTTGCTTGTTATTAATTTGACCACACTTCATCATGACATGATTCGGACAGGGTATAGTTCTCCACAAATTCAAGTCAAGGCCAGCTGAGTAAGTGTAAACATTTCGTCGCATTACTAAAGTATTTTAGTGCATAGCATTTTCATCCGTGACATTAATTAATACGAACGCAGAACTTGCCCTTGCAATTGTGTTTTGTTAAAAAAAATCAACACAATCAAAACAAACAATTTCAAAAATAATTGA
This sequence comes from Patiria pectinifera, assembly GCA_029964075.1. Lineage (NCBI taxonomy): Eukaryota > Metazoa > Echinodermata > Asteroidea > Valvatida > Asterinidae > Patiria > Patiria pectinifera. Next base: position 24,921,485 of record CM057148.1, read on the forward strand.
CTTGTTTGCAGACAGTGGTTATTTGTTTAAAGTGTAGACTATTTTGAAGACGATATTAGCTCATTGGGAGCATACAGCTTGATGCTGCCATTTCGGCGCCAAACAGCTTAAATCGATAACAATAACCATAATCTTCCCTCACCGGTAACCATTCACTCCTGGGTTGAGGGAAACAATGAGTAACAAAGTGCCTTGTCCAGGAGAACACCCACCGTATTCCCATAGGCTGGACTTGAACCACGAACCCACAACCTGCATGCAGAATGGCCTGCAGACCACGAATCAATGTTCTAGACCACGAGGCCAAATGATGCATGGAAATTCAGGTTGTGTCGTCACCGAAAGATGTCGTCACCGAAAGTTGCGATATTTGTGGTCTACTATGTAGTAGGCCTATGTTTACTTACATAAAACATTCAGTATTATCTGCTGTTGTGGAGCCTCTGTGAGACCAGGATAAAGTGACTTGCATCTCACAATGCGACGGTGATGCCATCTACTCGTTATAAAATACAAAACACTGGTTGCTCCGCTTGTAGATAATGGCGAAGTGACGCCATCTTGTTGTCTTTTGTCATTGATGTACCATGCCAAGTCGGTGTTGTCGTTTACTCTGCATGTCAAAGTGCAATTTCTGCCCTCGATGACCGGCTGACTGCATTCAGATTTGTTGATAGAGGGCGATCGTGCTTCTAAGGGTTGAGGAGAAAACAACATCGAGATAAACACGATTCGCGTAGAAGACATGCAGTAAGTGACTCATTCATTAGTTTTGGATGGCAAACATGCATACTTTGCACGAAGTCTTCTCTTACTTTACTTTTCAGGACCGGTATAAATTACCCATGCTTCCTACAGTTTGGACTTATTCTTCACATATTTGTGAGATTATAAACAAAATCTTCTAAGGACTCAGGTCATCGGGGTAATTGTAATCTCAGGTAAACCTCTGTTTCAAGTCCTCGGTCCTAAATTTCGGAATAACCTGGGTCACGATAAGACTACGTACGCTAAAAAAAATAATCCGGATTGGAAGTTAACCCGGAGTCCGGATTGAATTTGAACTGACCCTTTCCGGGTCAAAACGACACTTTTTCAAATTGACTCTCACGTGCGCAAAAAACCGTTATTTGCCCGGTCAATTGAAACATTTTTCAGAATCAAAATAACACTTTTCTAAGATGTCTCTCGCGTTTCCAGGTCAAATGACAATTTTCCGGGTCAAAATTACACTTTTTTCGAGTTGACTCTCGAGTACACAAACGATTGACGATTGTCAAAATGACAATTTTGAAGGCCATAATTACACTTTTCCAGGCCAATATCTCACTTTTTGGATCAAAATGACCATTTTTTTTCTGGTATTTTAATTTACAAAAAAATGACTTTATGTCCCGTAATAAGGTCAGGTCAAACACAATCCGGATTCCCGTGAAATGTTACCCGTGATTTTTAGTGTCAGGGCCTAAACATTTTTTTTCTTTTCTTTTTCTTTTTTGGTCCTGACAAGGTTGATTGTTTGGCAAAGTTTGACAGACTCACCAGTGACAGTAAGCATCCACTCTTCTTTTCTGTGCTTCCCATTATAATCAATTCTACAGGCAAGCAAATAGCCATTGAAGCTTTTCTGAGGGCTGATCTGGACTACACTGGACGTGACTCTCGACCCAGTTGGACCAGTAGCCACTGGTGGATACGGCACAATTGCTTGGCCGTCCAGATACCACACAAAAAAAGGTTGGTCACTCTCGGAATGCTGACAGGTGAAGTTGACAGGAACACCAACAAAAACAGTTTTCTGTACTGGCTGTGCTGAGGCTGAAAAAAGAGAGGCCCTTTTGAAGTGAGTTCACTGACAAAACAGAATGCGGGGTTGGAGGAGGAATGTTGATCAACGAAAAACAAAAAATTCAGAAAGAACATTCAGAGGCAGACATTAAGAGCTTGCATGCATAGACCAAAGAAAAGAATGTACACGATCACAGGTTTTTGATCGTTAAATGATGAAAAAGAAATAGTAATTATAATACGTTGCACCTGCGCCTATATGCTGGGCTCATTGAAACCAGCCTATAGTCCTCTTCGTACCATATAATGACTGACTGAGTGAGTCACTGACAGAATGACCGACTGACTTACTTAATAACTTAATGACTAAGTGTCCGAGTGACCGAGTGACCGAGTGACCAACTGACGGACCGACCGACCAACCGACTCACTGACTGACTCCCCGACTGTCACTTGTGAATGAGACTAGTTATCTATTTTACTGATTAGCTGCTTCTTGTTTTATGTCATTATGCATGTTTTTTTTCTTCAGGGGATCAGGGGGCTGAATGGAATAAAGTGACCTAACTGCGTAATAATTATTTTGTATTGTTAATGACTTCTTCTTTTGAGAGAGATATTTTAAGGGGGAATTAGTTTAATTATGTGGTAGTTCAATGTTTGTAATATAAAGTTTTAATGTATTTTAATGTTTTTGTGCACGAAAACCACTACACTTTCTATTGTATACAATTGTATATAAATAGCAAAAAACCAAATCTATCTATGATGCATGTCAGTGTTGTTAGGAATCGAGCTCAGGACTCGGACTCGAGTCGGACTCGGGTCACATTTTTCCTGACTCGGACTCCACTCGAGTCACATTGGTTGTTGGTGACTACAACACTGATCTATATGCCTCAACACGCTGTGCGAAAGACGAAAGCGGATTTGTTTTTTTCATTGTCCATAACGCTACCACCACAGATTATTCCACATTTTTTCCACATCATAAATCAATTGACTGGAATGTTTTATGCTCATAAACAGCACACTTTTAAAACATTTTGTTAGAAAACATCAAAAAGTCAGTATGCACCATTAAACAACTAACATTTCCTGATCTATAGCGGTTATTATTATTATTATTATTATTCTGGTTTATTAAAAATCCTATGTCTTGCAGCCTTGCGGTTGAATTGCACATGGCTACAAAAATAAAATATTAACATGTAAAGGACAGTAAGTAAATTTAAAAGTGGGCACAATACGACATATTCACTTCAACATTAAAGTTAAAATGTAAACAAAACTTAACAAAAATTGGCAACAGAAAATCTGGCGATAATGAATCACTCAGTGAAACCACTCTGAAACATACTATACAGGTTGAATTGGCCGGTATTACTGAGAATTTAAAACGTTGATATAGTAAGGGATGGGGTTATTTTTAAAACGATGAGTTTTTGTCCAAAGAGTAGTAAAGCTCGTAGAATTCCGTAGACTACCATGACTTTCAAATCTGGAAGGAGGGAATAAAGACTCGGTGCGAGGGTTGCACTGAATAGGAAGGAGGGAATAAAGACTCGGTGCGAGGGTTGCACTGAAGGTTCTTGCAAAGTTAACACAATGATCTTCTCTCCTACGAGCTAATGTATCTAGCTAATGGACAGAACTAATGTATCAAATCTGTCTTTAAGATGAAGATAAAACAAAAGTCAGGATAAGCTTTGGTTATGTAAATTACACACATGTCAGCTCCCATTACAATATAAAAAAAATGTATTGGCTGTAGCTTGGCTACACAGAAGTATTTTCATTTCTCGAACCCTGCTGGGTGAAACTGAAATAGTATCATGTGATTTCATTGATTAACCCTTGACCAACAAAGATGTTCCGTTTCATATTGCAGAGCCCTTCATAGGTAAATCAAAAGTTTGTTTTGATGGGAAACACTGTTGTTTACTGTGTGACACTTTTCGATACCGAATAAACCCACAACCCTTTTCATATATTGTTTATTTATGTATGCATTCTATGCATATAAAGAATCTTGCGTGGTTCTGAAAGGAAATCGTTCTGATCGATTGTTATCAACGCATTCTTATTCTAATTATTATTATGTCAATGTTCACAACGGCACCTACAGCCCGATGTAAATTATATAACTTTCACTTTCACAAAATTGAATTTTCACAAATTTGTTTTTGTTATTTAAGATGTTTCTGGTCACATCAGTATTGTGTTTCAAGGCTTGCTTTCGGAAACAAGTCTATTAATTTTTGTTCAAAATCTTGTATTAATCATTATTAACTTATTGACAGTGTCTTCCAAAAAATAGTGGGCCTGGACACATCAGCGGTCATATCTAGCAAATATTCGTGTGAAACTATTTTGTGTGTCTGTTTTATGCAGTTTTTGTTGTTTATTGCCTGAGGAAAAAAATATCTTGAATTTATCGAAAACTTTAAAAGAAATGACTAGAAACGTAAGAGCTCCATAAAATTAAAATTTACACTGTTTGTAGCATTAGCTGGTTCTAGTAAATGAGAAAGAGGACACGAACCTATATCACACACCAACACTATTCACATGCAAACAAGAAGAAACTAGATGTTTATTTCACAACACATATGTCTGTCATGTTCATAAATTAAATCTGTTTCTGGTAAATTAAACATTACCCCTTGAATAAATGAAGTATGTTCATGTTCGCATCTGAAATGTGTTCGTGGTTACAGGTTCGTGGTCTTCCTCTCTCCATTAATGCCGCAAAAAGTATACATTTTGATTTTATGGAGCTCTTAATTTTCTAGTCATAACTGTCATAGTCATCTTCAATGTTTTTTCGACAGCGTCAAAAAAAATCTTTTATAGTCTCACATGAATATTTGCTTAGATATGGCCGCTGATTTGTCTGGGCCTGCTTTTTCAGGAACACACTGAACAAACAAACACAATTCAAACATTTAATGAAATTATTTATAAAGAGACTTCAACAGACTTATTAACAGAAATGGGTAGAGTACTCCTAAAATAACCGTACAAAAACCTCACCTTGTATTATCCAGTTTAATTTAACTTAAGATTTATGTGTGAAAGAGCAACACGTAACTTCATGATTATTGGGCATTCTGGTGATGTAGTAATTATAATATGAAAGTCATTCACACAACAAATGATTTGGGTCGTTTATCTTTGACAACCTGGTAGTTAGAATATTAGTTAAAATCACGCTGATTATTCGACTTACCAATGCAGCTCATCCAGAAGCACAGACAGGGCAAAATTACCACAAATAACTTCATCATGGAGATGTCAACAAGACAAAAGGAGAACCCAAAGTCTTCTTTTTCTGCGTGCTTCGTATTTGCTCGAGGCAAACGAGGAAGTGATTTAGTTTGCACACTTATTCTGATAAGGACACTCACTGCTTCGAGAGTGAAACAAAAGCGATTGAATGACTGTACGCATATTATTTCAAACGTTTTGAAGAAAAAGGAAATTCCATGTAGAAAGGGAACTGGCGAACCTGCATTGTTTTACCTTGTAAATGATATGCACTCGAACTATACGATCGTTTCGATAGTTATCAGGGTTCTGGGAAAACATTGAGTCCTCACGACGTGAAGGATAGAGGGCGCTATGTGATCTGGCAAAGAAGGATTGGGAAGGACAACTGATTTTGGTCGCTTCACGTCCGTCGTTGTTAACGGCACGTGGGCTGCGGCGTGATATCACGCAAGCTGACTTGATTTCACGGAGACTCGATTGACGTGACCGTGACGTGACTCGACCGTGACGTACAATAACGTGACCTGAAGGGACAGAGGTGACTTTGCGTGACTGGAGATGACATGCACGACGTATCATGACTTAACCTGACTCGACCTGACCTAAACCAGGCCTGGAATGACTGGACGTGCACACTGCATGACTTATGGACCTAATGCCTGGCCCACACATTTCCGATTGTACCGTTTCACAAGACTCTTCGGGCTATCGTGCAGATGTGTGCGATGAAACTTCGGACCGAACTGACCGTACACCGGGCGACCAGATGAATTCAAACATGTTTGATTTTGTTTGCATCCGATTGCATCGGACCTGATTTCACCGGATGCAATGTTTATGTTAACCAATCAGATTCACAAAGGAAGTCACATGCTTGTCAGCATGTTACTGGTCATAATGTACTGATCATTGTGTGCGGGTAATGTAGCGGTCTAACCGCAACGGTGAACTAATAGGCCCACCTTTTCTCAGACTCTATATCAAGACAAAATAGGCTTTAAAGCCTACGCATTCCGATAACTATTTTAAAGGATCGAATAATATGATTCAAGATTATACCTTATTTTACGCCGAAGTTGTAACACGTGTTTAATTTGATTTAACCTTTCCAGAATTAATTGGTGCAGACATAATTTATTATAAGAGAAAGCTGTGTATACCTCAATCTTCCCTGTTTGCATGACAAAATATTTCCTCCTGTTCAGTTAGCGGCGTAGCCAGGGTTGTCATCCTAGTGGGAGTGAGTGGGGAGGGGGGCTTGATGTTACAGATGGGGGCGTCCAATTTATCCGTGCTGAAAGGTAGACAGGGATTTTTTCCCGGACACTTAGCCTCTGCCTTTCAATATGGGCGCTGTTCACATCCAAATTCATGGTCATCGTCACACAATATATAGGCATCGTTATAATGCGTTCCACGGGACGTTGAAGTTAAAATCCAATTGCGAAAGAAAAAGAAATTGTCGCCAAAATTAAAAAAATAATACACACCTTATTGTAAACTCGATAATCGTGTTTTTCTTATTTTCTCCGATTGCCAAATGTGCACTGGAAAAGACTGGGGGATTTTTATGAGAGACGTACGCATCGCCCCTCCCCCTCCCCCTAGCTACACCGCTGCCTTCAGGATTTTAAGGTTTTTTTAGTTCAATCAATCTATTTTTGAATAAAATTATTTAGAAATTTCGAAAGGCCCTAAATTACAAAAACAACTACACAAAAGCTGCTACTGCTGGTTGTTTGCAGGGTCACCAAGAGTGCAATATGTCCTTGTTTGTATTGTTACCTTAGGCGCTCCATAGCAACCGCCACAAGTTGTGCTTCATCGTCGGTCTGATTTCGAAAAGCAGCTCCGGGTTATTTGCATGGTCACCGAGCGTGCAATTTGTCCTTGTTTGCACTGTTACCTTAGGTGCTCCATAGCAACCGTACATTGTTGTGCTTCACCGTCGGTCTGATTGCGAAAGCACACTTGGGAAAGTCTCTACTTAACATAATTAGACTGGTGACGTGCATATGCGGCAGTTGAAGAGGAAACGTGGAGTCAGGTTGTCCCTTAATCGGGAAGGGTTTTCCTTCAGTTGTACACTTGAAAACCATGATATTATCATACTGCCTTTAGTCAATAATAGAAGCGTGACTGGAACGTGAGCATCAAATTAGGCCTTTGAATGTGCTATTTTTCTCTCCTTTTTTGTTTTTAATTATTTTTTTCTTTTATCTCCAGTTAGTAGGGTTTTATGTATTTATTGCAAGTATACTGTTCATGTTCTTTCTTTCCCCTCCACCTTTTTTTTTTTTTTACATGTTCCTCCCAAGTTGCATTTTTTATAGATTTGTCCCCCTCCAGATTGTGGAATTTTCCCCGTTTTACCTTGCCAGGCCCTTTCAGGGTTCTCCCTGTTCCTACGCCTGAGTCCTAGGTCCCCCCCCCTTTTCTTTTTTTTTTTTTTTTTCGTTTTTTTTTTTCTTTTACTGCTACATTAGTGTATGTACATTTGTGAATTTGTCCATGTCTGACGTTTTCTGTGTGATAATGAACAAAATGTAGTTGATTTATTTATAAATAAATGTAATTTCTTAATGTTCTTATTGTATCACTGATGTGAATAACAATAAAGGTATTTCAATATATATATAAGGTTCACAGACAACACTGGGCTTTTCATGCTAAGGACCAGAACAAGAATACAGATTACTGCCTTCTATCATCTACTGAGAATCAGGCCAGCGTGTTAGTATTAGATCAGCTATCCAGTCTAATATTGATCAGCAACGGTAGAGCGATCAAGGTACAAAGTTTCTGTGTGTGTTCGTAATTACGGGTAGTTTGCTGAAATTTGCAGTCAACTTATATAAATGGGGATACTATTATTGTCAGTTGACATGTAACTTAGGGTGTTCTTTGATAGTGGTATATAACCTCACCGTACTTCTTCTACACGTATCGTAGAACAAGGAACCGTTGCCTACACGCAGGCAACCAGGCTAAACCTCTACAGAAAAGTGAAGCCACGAGATAGAAACTGCAATAATCATGTATCAAGTCATGGCATACCTCCGACGATTGATATTTCCAGGTATGTACAAACTGTCGGTATTGTCCCTGCCAGAAAGATATGTTGCCTTGTATGTATATGTCATTTCGAAAGATTTCAACCGAAGAAATACGTGTTGATTTAAAACATTTTGTGCTTGTTTGTGAGTGTTTCAGTCGCTCGTACCCACCGCCCTGCAAACAGGGCTCTGGGAAGGGCTGATGAGCTGCACAGAATCTTGTGAAGGAAATGACCTACGACCTATTGATAAAGCAGCTGGCTGCAGCTGTTCAAGACCGCAGTTAGACAATGCGCGCAAATGCTATCCAAAAACCTCCCATAGAAATGCACACAATCCATAACGGAAGTGATTTCTTTTTCATCGCGGACTATGTGGACACATTTTGAAGGTCGCATAATGCAATCATTGATCCTTCATTAATTCCAAACGGAGCCTGTGCACGGTGACGGGAATCACAAATTTACAACACAGATAAGTTTTACAGATTTTCCTACATTATAACGCTTTTCAACAAAAACAAAAGCATTTATGCAGAGTAATGCATCAGTCTTAACGGCCGTT